>OX375884.1:28104661-28704661 GCA_947359465.1 Metellina segmentata
GGGCTATTGACGACGGTCCGGGATCAGTCCCTTAAGGGAAAGATCCGAGGACAACACTTCGTAATTTCGAACCACGGTCAGATGACGAAGCAACACCTGAGCTGGCACCCCACTCTCCAAACTTCCACGCCAACCCAACGTGAGGACTTTCGGCCACGACAGATTTAAGGTGCACCAGCCGCCTCTACACCATACGTTTACAAACATCCATGCCCGGACCCGGATTCGAACCAGGAACCTTCCGATCTAGAGGCTAACACCTTAACCACTATACCGGTTGGTCGGCCTCAAAAGTAAAGGAAAATCGAAAAACTAGGTTATGAACTGAAACTTAACTATTATCAGGTAGCAACTAAGTTTCAGTACTTTAACTGCTAGAAATATACATCAACGGTTAATTTTAATGCTATTAACGGCTTTGATTAGTCAGTAAATCATTTTGAAATACTTAGTTTTTCAACTTTTAATCTTCATCAAATATTTGTGTCAACTTCAATTTTTAAGCAAAACTTTATTAGATTTAAAGTGCTTCACTGCTATACTAATAGCCTTTATTGGTAACAAGTTGATACTTTGGATAACAGTTGATGGTATTTTGAAATAACTCTTATTTAAACGGCTATTGGAATAATTTGTGATTCACAGCAGTGGTTAGGAGGGTTGAGCGCTGGAGGCTGACAATGTGGGGGGAAAAGTTATCGGATTTTATTTTAAGTGGAAGGAAGATTCTCGAATTTTATTTTAAGTGGAAGGAAGATTCTCGAATTTTATTTTAAGTGGAAGGAAGATTCTCGAATTTTATTTTAAGTAGAAGGAAGATTCTCGAATTTTATTTTAAGTGGAAGGAAGATTCTCGAATTTTTGAGCCCACACAGGCAGTTTATGGTTCCTGAAGAAGAATAAAAACTCAAAATGTTTTATCTTCATCAGCTAAGAGCGAGGTCTGTCGAAAAAAAAATCCAGTCATGTAACACGAAACACTGCACAAAAGACTTTGGACCCCTAGTCTGATTCAAAGTTGGCAGCTTGGGACCTAACACATTTCTCCCAATGTCTCTTCCACTTTTCAAAACACTCTGTAATGTCCATTGTTGAAATTGTCATCATCTCCTTCGTCGTGTTCTGAATCGCATCCTCGATCGGATACCTCTTCCCTTTCAGAGGTGATTTTAGCTTTAGGGAAAGCCAGAAGTCGCCGGGTGCTAAATCTGGGCTGCAGGGGTTGAGTCACTTGGAATAATCTTACGTGAATACTACGAGTGAGCTCGTTCGTTAGTAACTGTTCAGCACGATGCGAAATTGGTTTTTTGAATTCAACCCGGAATTACTATGATCCAAGAATGATTAGGCGGTATGTTGAGCAATGGGATTTCATCCGCGAATTGAATAAGGTGATGGCGCAGCTTGCCCGTGTTTGGACCTTGCGCCATAAAACCCAAACATCCAATCCTGAACAGTGTGATTTGCTTCTCCTTTTCCGGAAACTTGAATTAACAAGGTTTACAAGCCGTTCAGAGAGTGCTTGTTCAAATTAGAGACTATGGATGCTTGCTTCGCCTTAAACACCGAAACATTATAACGTGTTTCAAGATTCAATTTGCATTCAGTTTTACATAAAGCAACTCGCTGGATTGCGGAGTTTCGAAATCGGAACAGTACATTATTAGTATACTGCGTACATCCGTTATATCTAAGAAATGCAGTTCTAAGACAAGAGAAAGTATTTTTAACGTCTTCATTCCAAAAGTATCCATTTGGGTACATTAAAAAAGAACTTTATACCAACAAAACCTTCAGGTACATTCGTTAATTCCTGCTGTGTCCAAATTCAGCTACATCCCAATTCACTGACCAATGCGGGTAATACCTCATATTCAGCTACATCCTAATCTTTGGACCCATGGTGATAATTTTCCCAGATGGTAATTCCCTTTTTAAGGACTACCCCCAAAAAAAGACACTTTTTTTCTAAGAAATAAAATAATTTTATTTTATCGTTTCTAGGTCTTAAAATGTCTTAACACTCCTTGTGATTGCCTCTAGGAGGCATTTCGTCTCCTTAAGAAAACGCACCAGATCTAAATGGACGAGATATCTCATCAATAAAGAAAAATTGACCAGATCTTGATCTCGTTATCACCAAAAAGTCGGTAGTAGCTTGAAGACGACATATGTCGTCATTAGCAAAATTGGTCAGAACCTGATGGACGAGATTTCTTGTCGAAACCACTTGAAGAATTAAATATCCGCCTCCCTAGGCTTATTTCTCTATTCTGTGTCAGTAAATTTCCTTTTATTTATATGTCCATTTACTTGACCTTCTCTCTCTCCCTCTTGTGTTTGGCCCAGTTTGGCCGAAAGTGGCACTAGCTCCATAAGACCCAACCCAACCAGCCTTAAATAGACGATGAAATAATTGCCTGAGGGTAAGGTTTTTATCGAAACTGTGAAGAGGTTAACACACGCACAAAGCTGCACTGTGCCCTGCAATATGGCAAAATTTTTAAGAACTTCTCGATTGTAATCTGTTTCCATCTGGAATAATCTTACGTGAATGCTTCGAGTGAGTCGTTCGTTAGTAACTGTTGAGCCCGATGAGTTATTGGTTCTCGGAATTCAGCCCGGAATTACTATCATCCCAATGTGATTAGGGCGTCTGTTGAGCAATGGGTTTTCATCCGTGAATTGAACAACGTGCTTTGCTTCTCCCGTTCGGGAAACTTGAATTAACACGGTTTACAAGCCGTTTGGAGAGTGCTTCTTCAAATTAGAGACAATTGATGCCTGTTTCGCCCGGTGCACCGAAACATTATAACCTGTTTCGTGATTTAATTTGCATCGGTTTTACATAATGCGCCTCGCTGGATTGCGGAGACTTGAAATCGGAACAGTATATTTCTGTGGTGTCTCTTTTCTTTCTCCGTTTCTGCCCACCCGGGTACTTGTTTCTCTTTTGCAATTGAAATGGTGGCGACATTGTACTTTGATTAACCGTATGCCGTGTTTCTGCGTTTCCTGGGACTGAATTGTCCAAGTGGCGTGAATTTTTAATGAATGCCTATTGGGTTCTTGACCTTGTATTCATACGAGATAATCTAGATAGTGGATTCAAAATTCTCTGTTTTATTTCAACAACACTCGAAAGTTACGCAGGCTCGTTACCTTGTAAAGTCAGCCTTTGTAGTTTCGACACCAGTAAATAAGTTGCATAAAATAGTTAGAATACCTAAGGACATCGCTTTTATTAGAAGTGGGAAAATGTTTCTTTGGTAACGACCTTTTACTTTGATTAACCATTCGCTTTGCTTCTACGTTTCAGGGCCACGGTAGCCCAGTTGGTAAAGTTCGTCTTTGTAGTTACTACTTTAATCCTACTTGTGGTTTCGACTAGGTATCTCGTCCATCAGGATCAGACAAATTTTACTAATGAAAAGATCTCGTCCATCAAGATATTCCCGATTTGGTTTACACAGTTTCTACTTTAACTCTCCATTTAGTTTCGACAAGATATCTCGTCCATCAAGATATTCCCGATTTGGTTTAAATAGTTTCTACTTTAACTCTCCATTTAGTTTCGACAAGATATCTCGTCCATCCAGATATTCCGGATTTGGTTTACACAGTTTCTACTTTAACTCTCCATTTAGTTTCGACAAGATATCTCGTCCATCAAGATATTCCCGATTTGGTTTAAATAGTTTCTACTTTAACTCTCCATTTAGTTTCGACAAGATATCTCGTCCATCAAGATATTCCCGATTTGGTTTACACAGTTTCTACTTTAACTCTACAAGTAGTTTCGACAAGATATCTCGTCCATCAAGATATTCCCGATTTGGTTTAAATAGTTTCTTCTTTAACTCTCCATTTAGTTTCGACAAGATATCTCGTCCATCAAGATATTTACTATTTCATTTGCACAGTTTCTACTTTAATTCTCCATTTAGTTTCGACAAGATGTCTCGCCCATCAAGATATTCCCGATTTGGTTTACACAGTTTCTACTTTAACTTTACAAGTAGTTTCGACAAGATATCTCGTCCATCAAGATATTCCTGATTTGGTTTACACAGTTTCTACTTTCACTCTCCAAGTAGTTTCGACAAGATATCTCGTCTATCAAGATATGACCAAATTTTCCAAAGATGAGATACCTCGTCGTCAAGATATTGCCGACTACTTACAGTCTGTACTTTAACCCTCCAAGTGGTTTCGACGAGGTATCTCGTCCATCAAGATCAGACCAATTTTACTGATAAAAAGATCTCGTTATTAAGATATTCCTGATTCGGTTTACAGAGTTTCTACTTTAACCACTTCAAGTAGCTTCGTCGAGGTATCTCGTAGATCAAGATCTCCCCAATTTTGATAATGATGAGGTATCTCGTAGTCAAGATATTACCGGTTGATGACAAGTGATGACAAAATCAAGATCTGGTCAGTTTTTTCTAGTGACGGGATATTTCGTCCATCAAAATCTAGTCAGTTTGCTAATGACGATTTAATCGTCATAACCACAAGGAGGGTTTGAGTCCTTGATTTACACCTCTTAAAGTCAATCAGGGTAGGCTGCTGCCCATTCCTTTCAACATCGAATGGTTTCTTACTATGATTGGTTAATGGCGTCTGTCATGCTCAATGTGGTTACCATCAATACACTCTCCGTCCCTTCGCCATGCTTCCTACGGAGACCATCATCCAGTCCAGATAATATGCGTAGTGGGTCTTTGCGCATAGTCGTCTATGATTAACTGCAGTCACATAGATTCAGCTAATCTCTAGAGCAATTAGGTCATCAACATTGAATTGTCAGGATTAGGACCAATTCTTCCCTTTCTGCTCCATTTGAGCTTTTTTAGCTGTGTGAAGAAATGTATTGTATTTTATTGGGTAGGTAGTTAATTAACGTTGCACTTGAGCAACACAACCGGCTATGTGTGATGGTCCGGTATCAGTCACGAAGGAAAATATCTAAGGTCAACACTTCGTAAATTTGAACCACTATTTAATTGGGAAGAAAACGAAAAACAAAACGCGGCGTAAGGAGCTAACTGATAAGCTTGTCTTCATCAAAGCATAAGGTTTCTTATTTAATTTCGATCCAATCATGGTATCTTCAGTTATCAATGTTACTTTACCTTACTGTTTTTTGCCCAGTTTAAGTAGCAGCAGATAATAGATCTTTCCAAATTTTTGGATGGAAATATTCAAACATATCGGTACAATTGCTGGTGTATTTCTTGGATCCTTCAGAATTATCGCTATCCACCACCATCGAAAAGCATATGAATTAAAAACAGTTTCTACCACTTCTCTCTTCATTTACATCATTGCAGGCTTTGCACCTAGTATACGTAATGGTAGAAAATAGACTAATTAAACTACAAAAATAAGACAATTACAAACTTTTAGGATGGGAATAATCGTACTCACCAAGTCCTGTTTCTTTCGTCCTTCATAATTATCGCTAATCGCCCCACCCCTATTGAATACAATCTTCCGTTCATTTTCATCATTTCATGTCTTACACTTAGTTAACGTAATTTTAGAAAACAGACTAGTTAAAATATAAGAATTGTAAAATTTTTGTGATGGGAATAATCATACTTACCCGTCAGTCTTGGTGGTTTCTAACTCTTCATAATTATCGATATTCGCCATTGAAAGTGTATGAATTAAACACAATCTTCCGTTCATTTTAATAATTTTATGTTTTGCACTTAGTAAAAGTAATGGTAGAAAATAGACTAATTAAAACACAAAAATATAACAATTCCAAATTTTTATGATTGAAATAATCATACTTACCGTAAAAGTCTTGGTGTTTTTTGGACCCTTCATAATTATCGCTAACCGCCATTGAAAGTGCATGAATTAAAAACAGTCTCCTTCGCTTCCGTTCATTTTCATCAAGTATTTATCCCTTTATACGTCAAAAAAGAATACAAAATGAGTACTTAAATACTTGAGCAGTCTTATCTGTCTCCTGCATCTATACGAAGCGGGGTCGTTTTGCCTTTAAAAATGTCTTCCCTTCTCAACTACCGATAGCTCGATATGATAAGTAGATATTAACTGAAAGCTCGCCCAACACGCTGGCTGCGTTTCCGGCAATGAAACCTAAGCAGTCAGTCGTAAATTCGGTTCTAATGACCGTTGTCAGCACTTTTGCAAAGTTATTAACGTTGAGTTTATGATTTCAAGCCTGTAATTTTCCTTTGACTTTGCCTGAAAGTGGGAAAATATTAAAAATAAACGCGCAATTTTTATCGATTTCCGAGCTAATAGGGAGATTCGCTTTTTTTATTTTGCTTTTTCTTCCCCTGAGCTCTCCCGTATAACGTTACCAGCGCTTGGAGCGGATACAATGGTTTTAGTGCTCTGTTGTTGAGCACCATCACCAAATTCAGAAAGTATGATTCTGGTTTTATTCGTTTTTTGAAGCTGGGTGTTTTTAGTTTCGTGTTGCGCTTGCGTTGTTTGTTGGGAAATGCTATTGTACTCTTCGGGACGAGGTTTAACCAACCCATCACACCAAGAACCGTATTCGTAAGATGAATCAACTGTGGGCAATTTGATTGATCTCATGCCCGGATACCAGATACGGTGCTCCAAATATTTCAATTTAAGATATAGTCAACAAGAAAGATTTACAAAGCCCGCAAATATATATGGTCCGTCGAATAGTTTCACACAACCCTCCGGACAGGTTTACCAGACGCAAAGCCAGACACAGTTCTCCAAGTAGGTTTACCTCTATCCTGTCTACCTAGATGCGTTCCTCCAAATACTTTAAACAGTCCTGAAAAGCAGTCATGGCCTTCAGAATTAGTTTAACCAACCCGCAGACTAGATACGGTCTGTGGAATAAGTTTACCCGACCTGCTGACTAGATGCAGCCCCCCCCCCTCCAAATATTTTGATCAATCCCAGAAACCAGTTATGACTTGGATTTTCAATAGTTAAATATAACATACTTTAATCATGATCATTTTGGATGGGGGAAAAAAAAAACTTAAAACACCATTTTACATTAGAAATTTAAATTCCAACCACTTGGAATTTAGACACCTAAATCATAGATTGGACCAAAATAAATTCATTTTACATGAACTCTGACTGTTTTGATCCAAAATATCAGAATCTGTAATCAAAAATAGGAGTTACCCTTGAGAAAAATTGAGTTGATACAAAACTCAATATAAAGACGCACCCTAATGCAAATAAATTCATATTTGTTTATAGTATACATTGTTCTAAGTCAAATGATACGTTTGGTATGATTATAAACGCATAACAAAAGGTGTCCGTATACTTTATGACCGTCTGTACCCCGTTGTAATGTGGGTAATCCTTTGTCTTCGATACAGCTTCAATTTTTCAAATGTTCTTGAAGAAGTCACGCTAATACTAGTCTGTTAACACACTTTATTACTAATCTATTCTTCAAAGATAATAAATTTTAAATTAAAAATCACAAACCCTATACTTACGATTCGCTTGACTCTCGACTTAATCTTTCATCATTACCAATTACTACCCTTTCTTTCAAAGAGAGAACTTAACGATAATAATGTAGTCCTTCCAGTTTGACATCCTGGCAAATAAAAATTATCGATTACTCCAGTTTTCATTTTAAATATCAGCAGCATTGCGTGTTGGAGTTTTACTTTCGAGGAAAAAAATCACTCCTTATCTAAGAGAAAATATAAAAATCGGCAAAAGGAGAGACTTGAGAAAATCTCAATCGCGTATGATGCCATATTTTGGGAAGTATTATTTTCCGTGGGACATATCATTTCTCTTTTACTTGTTAAACCGTCACGCAAGGGTGTGGAACTGCCGATATTTTTATCATCAGTTAAACCTATCGATTATATCCTCTGACAGCGAAAGCTGGGTGACACCTATGACATGTCTAAATTCGCGTGCTGCCATTCACTCTGGATGACTTCGGTTAAAAAGTACGCGCTGTGTGTTACTACTTTTTACTTTCAAATCTTTTAATCGCTTTCTTTTATATACCCCGGGCGTTTAGGCAGACCCTGATTTAAGTTCAGATACGTCCTTACTGGATAAGGGATAAAGGCAGCGATGAATTGTTACTAGATTGTAAAAGCCGGTAATGAAATACCGGAAATTACCGGTTTGGGTTTTTAGCGAGAATTTTCAATTTTAGAGATTGCTTAGAATGACCGCTTTTGGGGATTGGTAAGAAGTACTGGTTAGAAAATAGATAAGAACTAATGGTTTGGAGATTGATGAGAATTAATGGTTTGGGGATGGATGAGAACTAATGGTTTGGGGATTTATGAGAATCACTGGATTGGTGAGGAATTACTGGTTTTGCGGATTGGTGAGAACTACTTGTTTGGGGATGGATTGATTTCGTTTTTTCTTGCGCAAGGGCCTATTTGGCCAGGCTGTTCCAAACAACCCGGTTTAGGGCGTTGGTGCGAATTACCTGTCCTTGTAGGTAGGTATTTTAATTAACGTCGTACTAGAGCAACTCAACGGGGAATTGACGACAGTCCGAAATCAAACCCCCAAGAGAAAGATCCGAGGACAACACCACGTAATTTTGATCACGGTAAGATGACAAGGCGACACCTGAGCTGACACACCACTCTTCAAATTTACACTCCACGCCAACGTGATACCTGTCTTTGAGATGGTGAAAAATACTGATTTGAGAGATTGGCGCGAATTATCTGGTTTAGGGAAGTTGATGAGAATTACCGGTTTCGGGGTTGTTTGGACAGGGTCTTATGGCGCAAGGGTCCTATTTGGCCAAAATGCGCCAAACAACCCAGTTCGAGGGATTGGTGAGAATTACCTACTTTAGGTGTTGGTGAGAGTTAGTGGTTTTTGTTGCGCAAGGGATCTATTTGGCCAAAATGCCCCTAACAACCCGGTTCGGGGGATTGGTGATATGATTACCGGTTTTGTGGATTGGTGAGAATTACCAACTTTAGGTGTTGGTGACAGTTAGTGGTTTTTTGTTGCGCAAGGGTCTATTTGGCCAGACAACGACAAATAATCCGGTTGAGGAGTTAAAAACCGACGTAGAGAACTTATTTCGGTAATTTACAGCAGGCCTCGAAATAGATTTTTTAATACTGGTGGACAAGGTGTACCTAAGTTTTTAAATTAGGTGCACAGATTATATTTCAAGTGCACATTTAAAAAAAAAACGGAATATAAGAGTATTAATGTAATGTAAACTACTTTATCAGTTGGGTTTGTTTACATAGGTTAGTTGTAGATAGTAAATAAAAATATTTAAACATCTAAATTCTCCCTTCTCTGGCTCACAACTATCGCGACAGTCGCTGCAACAGAGCCATCTGGAAAATGTTACGATCATCGGAAAGTTCTGGTGGCAGTGGCATAAGTAAACCTTCCTCCTGTGTAAACCCGTTACGGCCCAGCGATTTTGTTTTCGCATCGTGTGTATTTAGGAATTTTAATTACGTTTCTTTAGAGAGTATACTAATATTTTGCTCAAACATCAAACTAACATAAAACACGTTCCCCCCCCCCTTATTTTTAATTTTGGTGCACTGCGTGCACCTAGCGGGAAAAATTAGGTGTACAATTTTATTTTCATGTGCACCTGTGCACCCTGGTATTTCGAGCCCTGATTTACAGGGAATGATAATGTCGGTAATTTTTATACCCAAATTGGGTACAATTCGAGTACACGGGACTGGCCCAGTTGGTGACTAAAATGTTTCTTGCCAAACGCTATTTACGACGCGTTACCATATTCCAAATTTATCACATATTGGGGATGAAATATTATTGCCAATTGGCGATGGTACTTCGTTTTAAATTCTAACGCCTAATTGTTACAGCCAGATTCTTTGCGATTAACTTACACGCAGTGATTTACATTACACTCTAAAATGCATTACTGAGCCAGTTTATGTTATTGAATGCATAATTTATCCCTATGACGGGCTCACACGCATAATTTCTCCTAGCAACCCGCAGTCTTTTATTCGTGACTTCTAAACAGTTTTGACCTTCTCAATAAATAGATCTTTCCAAAGGATTATATTCTAAGAAAAAAGTAGAAATATCGGATTATCTCAAAGGATTCTAATCAAAGAAAATAACCAAAAGAATCTTTATAACCCTCCTAGTTGTTGCCTTTTCGAGGTATCTTGGCAATATCATAACTGACCAGATCTTGATCTCGCAATCATCAGAAAATCAACAGTATCTGATTATGAGACAAATCGTCAGTGGCAAATTGATCAGATCTCGATGACCGAAATATCTCGTCGAAACCACTTTGAGGGTGAAAGGATTCTATTCTAAGAAAACGACCTACAGGATCACTTTCCAAAGAATTCATTTCCAAGAAAAGCGGTAAAATAATTTTTGCAAGCGATGCTATTCTAAGGAGAAAGATTCAGTAGATGCTTTCTAAAGATTGAGAATCCGTATGGTTTTTATGTGGTTATTTCGTAATTAAGTGTGCTGTGGTAATGCAATGTTACACTGTTCGAAAATCTCGTGACGCTCAGTAGATTACTGTTAACTTAAATCTACGGAAGCGGTTAAATTTTGCATGTTGCATAAGCATGCTGTCCATGAAGGAACGATACACTTGAACTAGTTTCCTCGTGAGCCTTTGTCTTCTCTTCCCTCTAGTTCTCCTGTGGAAAGGCACGCAATATCTCTTTCTCATCGATTTCCCTGTCTGCACTGCAACTGAACGCGAACCCAACCTGAGGTATGAGTTAGTTCATCGCAAATTAATGAGGTGTACATTGTAAATTGAATTTGAAAGGTTAAATACCGGAGCAGCTTTAATAAGCTGGCCGTCTGAGGATCCTATTTGCGGATGATGCAGCTGTTGGGGCGGAAAACGAGTCGGTTCACCGTGGGACCGATCCATATTAATTTTACATACGGAGTGTTGAATTGAATGGATGGGACTCGGGTTATTTAAGTTATTTGGTGAGTTTAGTAACTGACACTGTGAGATGGAGATGTGTTCGTTGTCCCTTTGAAGCGTTTGGTAACTTATCTCTCAGGAATTTTACACCGCTTTACAGTCCGGACAGCAAGATGTGATGGTATAAGGGAAAGAGTACATGCTTTAATAGGGGGATGGTCCCCCACGTGCTGCAGTTACACTAGCAACCCTTCTGGGCATTCTTTCAACAAGGTTTTGATAAACAGTTGTGGGTATTTGTGTCCATTCCTGCTGCAAGAATGTCGCCTGCTCAGCTGTAGATTTCAGCCGTGATTCCCTGGTCCTTAAGCGTCGCTCTAACACGTCTTACAAATGTTCTATGGGGGACTCTGAGCAGGCCAGGGAAGACGTTTTACATCCATATCTTGATACCACTGCTTGACAGAGGCTGCAACATGACATAGAACGTTGTCGTCCTGGAAGTAACATTCGTCTATTCCATAAAATTGCCAGAGCGTAGGAAGAACCTGATTTCACAAAATGTTCATGTAGGTGTCGGCGTTCAATTGACCAGGAACAACATGCAAAGATCCCAAGCCATACCAGGAAAAACACCCCCAAACAAAGAGTCGGATTGTATGCAAATCCGCTGGCGCGTTCGGTCCATTATTGTAGGGTAGTGTATATATTGATGACGAGTTATCTCGTCATTATCAAATGGGATCAGATCATGATGGACGAGATACCATGCCGAAACCACTTGCAGAGTTATTCAGTTCCAAGGAAAGCCTCTGAAAATTATTTTATTGACCGTTTAAGTCTTTCAGTCTAAGAAATGAAAAAATATTCATTTTTATACTAAGACTGTAAGCTGAATTGAACTTAACCGGTTAATTAAAGTATTTGGTGAAATGTGTAGCTCACTTTGTGAGTATAATATGTCTTTTATGTCCCCTTTTGAAGTGTTAGCTAACTTATCTCAGAAATTCTATGTCACGCCTCTTTATAGTCAGCTTTGTTTGTATGTGTTCGATTGAACTCCTTAGTCCTAAGCCAACCTCTTCAAAAAATTATTTTATTGACTATTTCATTTTAACCCTCATGGTGGTTGTGACGTGGTATCTCGTCATTAGCTAAAACATTTGCAGATCTTGATGGACAAGATACATCGTCATTCGAAGAAAACTGACCAGACCTTGTCATCATAGAAAAGTTCGGCAATATCTTGGTGACGATATATCTCGTCATTAGGAAAATTGGTTAGTTGTTGATAGACGAGAAGTTTTAAGAGGTATAATGCATTTATTTATCGTGCCGATACAAGCAGGCTGCGGTATGACTCAATGCATGGTCTACTGTTTGTTTAAACATTCAATATACTGCTAAGCAATTACATAGTGCAGTGTATGAATCAACATTAAGTGAAATTACGATAGTAAGCAAATCACCGAATGTAATATAATTTAATTTGCGAGTAAAACATATCTGAATAAAACGAACAAATGAACCACTGTACAAAGTACGGAGAAACTCCATTGGTCTTGCCATAGTTATGATGGCTGCTTTTCTAATCAGTACACTGGCCGTCTTCAAGTTCTGTTATCTAAGTGTAACGAAGAACGAGGAATACAAGTTTAGTTTTATTTCCGATCTTAAAATTAATAATCAGCAATAAAAGCTATGTCAACAGAAATAACTGCTGTTTATTACGACCGCATTATGCAATGCTTTTTCCAACTCACCAAGCCTTCGTCTCACGCACGTCGCCATTTGGGCTCAAATCTCTCGTCCTACATCTGGGTAATAAAGCTGATCAAGTCACTTAATCAGAGATTTAAGTTTCCCAGAGCTTCAAGGGTGACTCCGTGGGCTTATTTGATTATCGATACCGCATCCGGGATTCGGATGCCCTTTGTTTTTCGCTGGAGCATTTTTATTGGGCCCTTATCTCAGCTGTGTCGTTTTAACTTACGGCCCCTTTGGGGATTTTATGGAGCCCCCCAGTTTATAGGGGCTCGTAAATCTGAGGGGTTTAAACTTATAACCATATCGGATCGGCTTGTACGCGAATCTGTTGTTTTTGTGCCGAGCCATTGGGTAGCTTTATAATCAATTAAAAAGAGATTTACCGTTGAGGGAGGACAAAAACAGATTAACAATTGCTTGGGAAAATGGATATCTATAAAAATGCTATCAAACAATGCACGGAACAGCATGTGCGGTTATGTGGGATTGCCCGATGTGGAATGGTGGACGATTCCCTCGTTTTTATGGATGTCGCTCGATAGGCATCCCACGGAGATGTATCGCGTTCTTGTAATAGCGTGGTAAATCACTTGGGAAGTGACTCCACGCGAAATTAACCGCTTTTATCAGATCAACAAACGCTGGCACTCTCCGGATTTGTTTCTTTCTCCGGATTAAAAGCATTGAATTAAGTGCCATGTAGCTTAACCCTCCTGGTGGTAGCCTCGACGAGGTATCTCGTCATTAGCAACACTTAACCAGATCTTGATGGACGAGATATATCCGCCGTTAGAAAAAACTGACCTGATCGTGGTCTAGTGCCATGTAGCTTAACTTTCCTGGTGGTAGCCTCGACGAGGTATCTCGTCATTAGCAACACTTAACCAGATCTTGATGGACGAGATATATCCGCCGTTAGAAAAAACTGACCTGATCGTGGTCTAGTGCCATGTAGCTTAACCCTCCTGGTGGTAGCCTCTACGAGGTATCTCGTCATTAGAAACACTTAACCAGATCTTGATGGACGAGATATATCCGTCGTTAGAAAAATCTGACCTGATCTTGGTCTAGCCATCATCCAAAACCGGCGATATCTTCATCATCTGGAATTCAATCGGTATTCTTTATTAAGATATATTGTCATTGGAAAATTGGTCAGATCTTGATGGACGAGGTATCTGGTCGAAACCATTTAGAAGGTTGAATTCCTTCCTTTGTGTATTTATCTCTTTCGTGTCAGTAAAACTTTCCTTCTCCGTGTGCGTCCATTACTTGACGTTCGTTCTTATATTAGGCGCAGCTTGACCAACTTTGGACCTTGCGTCATAAAACACATCCAACCTTGTTCACTTCTTAAAACATCGAAGAGGATCTGAGTTGGGTGCCGCTTTCTTCGCTTTCGGCATTTTCTAATTATCCGTATTTCTAATTTTCAAATAAGTATTGTTATAGGAAATCTTAATGCGGTTTCGTTTGGGGGGTTTTGAGCACTCGACGTCGTCTAAAGAGGATGGTGCTAAAATTGTGCATATGGACTAATGCTAAATGTGGCACTTCCAATGCGCACGTTTAGCATAAGACAGTGGTGAACTGGTTATCAAGCTACTCAGGCAAATGCCCGAAGAAATTGATTCTGAAATGGTGCATATCGACTCATACTAAATGTGCACTGGCAAAAGTCAGAGGTGTACTGGCCATCTGGCAACTCAAGCAATCTGAAATGCCTGAAGAGGTCCGTGCTAAAACGGTACATATCGACTCAAACTAAATGTGTACTGACAATAGATAAAGGTGTAATTCCATCTGGCAACTCAAGCAATCTGAAATGCCTGAAGAGGTTGGTGCTAAAATGATCCATATCGACTCAAGCTTAATTTGCATTTTCAAAAGTCTAAGGTGCTTATATCTGGCAACTCAGGCAATTGTGTGAAGATGGCAGTGTTGAAATAGTGCACACCGACAAAAACCTAAATGTATACCGGCTGTGCTGATTCCTGTGCACATCGAAAGTTTATAAAATTTAATTTTGCTAGACGAAAATATTCATCAAAAAACTGTAGGGTTATATTTTTAGTTAATCTGAACGAAGAACCCAGATGGATTGGGTCACTAAATTCCCATATGGGGTTCTGTATCTTTTGAAGGAATCGAGTTGGTTGTGTTTTGTAGTGCAAGGGCATTACTTGAACAAGGTGGCTGCACCTAACACAAGACAGACAGAACCCAGATGGATTGGGTCACTAAATTCCCATATGGGGTTCTGTATCTTTTGAAGGAATCGAGTTGGTTGTGTTTTGTAGTGCAAGGGCATTACTTGAACAAGGTGGCTGCACCTAACACAAGACAGACAATTGGTGAGTTGAGAGGCATGTGTTATGTAGGTCTGTCTCCATAGGACAAAATCTCCTTAGGGCATAAATGTCTGTATGTGACTAAGCGAAAATAAGTACCGTTTAGTTACGATGTACGTGTTTCGAGTTTTCTAATCCTTCATACCTATCGCGCTATGGTGTGGTACTTAAGATAAAAAAAACATTTCTCTTTCTGTTATACATACGCCAACTTGCTTTTCTTACAGTTGAAAGTTTGTTTAGACTTTATTTTCTAAGTTAAGAGAGTTATCAATAACAGCAAAGTGTGAAAAGTTTGACAAAATTATCCTTGAAACCAAACAAAGCATTTGTTTTTATTATCCTATTTCGTAAGTTTTTTTATGTCTTGAAGCACTTAACCTTAGTTCCAAAGGTCTTTTATGTAAATGTAGTTTTTTATTTTGATGCATTTTTTGAATATTATTTTATTTAACTCTTTTCAGAAAGTAAGTTGTTATATTTATTTTTTCATAACACTAAGCCAGTAGTATCGCTTGAAATTATTTCAAAAGGCTGTTGTGGGATATAGTTTATGATATTTGTATTGCAAGAAAGAAAAATAATATAACGGTGTGACGCATATATTTCGTACCTGGTGCATCTAATTTAATTTTAAAATGCTATTAAGCGTCTGCAGTCTAATATAATATTCTTATGTAAATAGTCAAAAAAATCTAACGGTAAGATGTCTAGTTTTATTCGCGGTACATCTATTTCAATTAGATAGGACACCGATGTTAAAGAAAAACATTTCTTAACTTTTTATAAACGGTTGAATTTGTCTAAACGAGTTTTGTTTTCTACTTAAACAAAACGCGTTTAGACAAATTCAACAGTTTCTCGGCTTGTTTCAGATACAAAAAGTAATTACATTCCTTTGATTAAATAAGCATTTTATTTTTAACTACATAAAATTTTTTCCAACCAGTGGTAAAAAATGGTTTTCAAGCACTGCAGTTAGAAAAATGGTAATGGTAATTTTAGTTAACGTCGTACTAGAGCAACACAACGGGCTATTGACGACGGTCCGGGATCAGTCCCTTGAGGGAAATATCCGAGGACAACACTTCGTAATTTTGAACCACGGTCAGATGACGAAGCAATACCTGAGCTGGCACCCCACTCTCCAAACTTCCACACCAACCCAACGTGAGGACTTTCGGCCACGACAGATTTAAGGTGCACCATCCGCCTCTACACCATACGCTTACAAACATCCATGCCCGCACCCGGATTCGAACCAGGAACCTTCCGATCTAGAGGCTAACACCTTAACCACTATACCGGTTGGTCGGCGTTAGAAAAATGGAAAATCATTAAGTAATTTTTGTTTTTTAATTATATGTTCTAACCGTATTATAGTAAAAGCAATACTATATTTTATAATTTACATGCACACCGAAATTCCTTTTGCGCGTGTCAGTATATGCTAATGAAACAAAACATAGAATTCCAACAATATATAGAATATTTTCAAAAATAAAGTTATAATTAAACAATAACGCATCATTCCGTTGTATTTTTATTGAATTTCCACGCATAATAAAAAGGTTTTTAAAAAGCGAGAATTTTCTACAATACTGACCTATAAAAAGTGCTAGGTCCATAAAAATGTTATCCTCGTATTTTTATTTGAGGCTTTTTCTGTCAAGCTAAACTCTATTGCATCCCAGTAAAAAAACTTTCCTTGTGTATATGTCCATTTACTTGACATTGTTGGGTCACATATGGCCACTTGCGCTATAAAACCCAATCAACCACCTGTCAAGCTGAATGTAGATGACGGCAGTGTTTTGGAGGGGAACGTGCTTCCTGTACGTATTCCGGATGTGACTTACTTGGGTTCTTTTTCGAACACGATTTCAACACGTCGCCCATCAAAATTCCTAGGAATGAATTCCGAATCGATTGATCAACGCCAGTTAAATTAAACGCCAAACGTTACAGAAATGACGTTAAGCAACATATTATGGTAACCCCGATACGCATAATGCGAGAGCATTTGGCAAACATGAAGTAAAGTTTTTCATCTGGTTTGTTTATCTGACCGTAGAGAGCAAAACTACGAGGCGTTGTCCTCGTTGACCCCGAACCGTCGCCATTAGCCATTTGTGTTACTCCAGTGTGACGTTAATTCCACTACCTACCGTCGGGTCGCGGTAACCCAGGTGGAAGAATGTGTATAATCAACCGGAGGGTTGCGAGTTCGCATCCAACCGAAGACTGTCGTGTACATAGGGGACTGGTGTACGTTAAATCTTTCGGGGCTTCAAAGTCCTCACGTTGATGTGGAAGTTTGGAGAGTGGGATGCCAGCTCAGGTGTAACCTCTTCATCTGACCGTTGCTCAAAAATACGTGTGCTGTCCTCGGATCTGTCACGACCGGTTCGACCCTGGACCATCGCCAATAGACCGTTGTTTTGCTCTTGTGACGCTATTTAAAATACCAAAAATACATCTCAACGTGGTATAAAAATAAGTGGTGTTATCCTCGGATCTTTCCCTTCGGGTTTGATCCTGGACCGTCGCCAATACCCCGTTGTGTTGCTTCTGTACGACGTTAATTAAAATACCTACCTAGCGTCTTGTTCGTCTTGTTTGTATGTTAATATTTAAAATCCCCTCGTGTATAGAATTTTTAATTCTACAGTTTAAATAACA
Source organism: Metellina segmentata (assembly GCA_947359465.1). Classification (NCBI taxonomy): domain Eukaryota; kingdom Metazoa; phylum Arthropoda; class Arachnida; order Araneae; family Tetragnathidae; genus Metellina; species Metellina segmentata. Next base: position 28,122,371 of record OX375884.1, read on the forward strand.
AAAAGTACACCAGCAGCGTAAGAAAAATTTTGCTGACTTGATTTTAAAAAATAAGACTAAAAAAATCAATTTTGACCTCGCCTCTATTTAGCTTCCAGTCGTCGATAAAAAAAAATACAAATAGAGCAGCGAGTTAAAAGAGCTTAAAGTCGAGCAACTCTCAGTTTAACTGCTCGCTCGCTAGAACTTTAACTACTTAACAGCGTCGTAATCGTTATCAGTAAGATAGCACTTCACATAAATCCTGCCGTTAATCTCCAGAAACCGTTTTTACGCTTCCTTCATAATCGTAAACACCTTCCAAAGCTCAGCGTTTATACACCTGGAAGCTATAATTAGCTTTCAACGGCCAATTTTCATAGAGAATTTGGAGGGCTTGATTCCTGCAGAGTCATAACCCTCTATCAGGTAGAGATAGCGAAGAGGATTCATCCGGTACATTCCTGGCCGTTTCTAATTTACGATGGAAGTATTAAAGCCTCTAATCCAGTCTTAATAGCGTTATACTGTCTGAGCGAGGAGAGTGCAGGAGCTCAAAATTATATTAGAAATGTTCGCAATAGCGGCGTGCAAGTGCAATGGCGTTGATGTGTTGTCTCGTAATGTCTATGTAGCGAGTTGTCCAGCCTTCAGAAAGCTTTTTCAGATGGAATATTTCAATGGTCCAAAGCAACTATTTCAAAAAATTCTAAGCATCATATGGGAAGTTTGATGGTACAAGACTTGCTCTCTCTCTCTCTCTCTCTGAGTACGAGTAAAACTATTTACTTGTACGGATAAAATTATGGGCAATAGGTGTGTGCAAGTAAAGTAGCGTCTATGTGTTGTTTCTTCATACTAAATCCTCTAATCCGTTATTAATAGCGTTATACAGTCTGAGCTAGGAGAGTACAGGAGCTCAAAATTATATTAGAAATGTTCGCAATAGCAGCGTGCAATTGTAATGGCGTAGATGTGTTGTCTCGTAATGTCTGATATGTAGCGAATTGTCCAGCCTTCAGAAAGCTTTTTGAGATGGAATATTTCAATGATCCAAAGCAACTATTTCAAAAACTTCTAAGCATCATATGGGAAGTCTGATGGTACAAGACTTGCTCTTGGTACGAGTAAAACTAGTTACTTGTACTGGTAAAATTATGAGCAATAGCTGTGTGCAAGTAAAATGGCGTCTGTGTTGTCTCCTAGTATCTCCATTCTTCAGAAAACATTTTGAGGGATGAAATGTTTGAATGCACAAAAGGAAATGTTTTTAATGGAGTATTGCTTGGAACGGATGTCAGAGAGAACAAGACTCGGTCTGGGTACGAGTAAAATTAACAGCTACTGGTACAAGTTAAATTAGAAGGAAAAGCGATGTGTTAGGATACCGATGTGTTGTCCCGTAATGTCTCTTATGTAATAGAACGTCCAGTCTTAAGAAAACATTTTGAGATGAAATGTTTCTATGGTTCACATCAAATGTTTCGAAAAATCTCGAGCATCATATGGGGAGGATGTATGATACAACAATTTTGCTTTGTGTAAGAGTGAAACTACTAATTACTTGTACTGCAAAATTACAAGTAAAAGCTGTGTGCAAGAAAAATAGCGTTTATGTATTGTCTCGTTAATATATCTGCTATGTAATGTCTCCAATCTTGAAAGTACTTTAGAGCTCTCTGGAGGGTTTGAATAGTTTAAAGGAGTTTGTTTGAAAAATTCCGTGCCGAAAACGGGAAGGATGTCTAATAAAACTAGACTCGCTCGGCGTGCAATTAAAACTGATAGTTCCTGGTACTAGTAAAGATACAAGAAATAGCGGTGTATTGTGAAGCCGTTGTTTTGTCTCGAAATGTATGATATGTAATAGAACTGAGAAAGAATTTTGAGATGAAATGTTTTAATGGTCTAAAGGAAATGTTTCGAAAAATTCTAACTACCATATGGGAAGAATATGTGATGAGCAAAACTCGCTCTGGGTACAAGTAAACGTACCACTTACTAGTACGATTAAAACTACCAGCAATAACGACGTGCAAGTATAATGGCGTCTATGCCCTCTGATAATGTTTAATATGTCGTTCATGGAGATATCGATATTCAAAATTAAATGTTTTGAAAAGTTCTGAGCACCATATGGGAAAGTGTCTGGCAGAACATGATATTTGTTATAGTTAGAAATGAGTCTGCATGATTATTAGCAATAGTGACTGCACGTTTATTTTTTTTCTGCACAAAAGATAATTAGACCCCCTATTCACTTGGAGATATGGTAATGAACATGAACAGCCTTTGGGGTTATCGAAATAAAGCTAATAAATCGAGCAATATTCAATGTATTTTACAGGAACCTTTCCCTCTTTTGTGTATAGTCAGACTTCTAAATATTTATATTTATTCTAATTTTCCCCCATGGAGAAAAAATAGTAATGGGACAGTTGGTAGAGTAAGTAAAAAATAGTGGTAAAGTAGCAAACGAAAGAAATATAAATATTTAGAAAAACTAAAGGAAAAGACACTTTCACCAAATGCAATTTTTTTCTAAAAGTGCGAAACCTCGATTTGTAGCAGCCACTCTACGAAACTAAAAAGGTTTCCAATAAGAACACAACTTTCTCTAATTTGCAAAACTCAAAACCTTCTTTCGCATTTGAAAACAAATGTTTGCATTCAGATCATAATTTGTAGTCAAAAGACAAATTTCCGCCATCATCTTTTCCTCAGATGTAAGTAATTTCGGAAATACATAATTCATTTAGCTATAAAGACGAGCATCGAAGTTACTTTAATCTCAGTGGTGGCTATGGCCAACAGTTTCGATCACATACACATAGCTTGCTATTTCGCTTCCGGTAAATAAATGAACCTGTGCAAATAGCAACACACATTCCTCCTCTTTTTACTATCACGAATTCGTCTCAAAGCATCAAGTGAAAACTTCTGCCACACAAGTGTGTCAGCTTCGCGAAAGTTTTATTGATCTACTGGCCGAACGGCAGTCGGATTTCTGCTTTTACTCGACCAACCACATTAAGCTACCAAGAGTACGGGGAAACACCCTTAAAACTTCTGCATTAAATTTGAGTCATTTGCATTTCAATCTCTTCCTCCATCGCAGAGGGCGCAGTAAAAGCCGAAAAAAAAAGACAGAAACGAGATGAAATAAGCAAATAAACTAACAACTCCCCAGATAAGAGAATATAAACAAAAATACTTATTACTCTTAATCATGAAAAATTTATGTCCCCACTGCGCCTCGTGAACTTTATAGCTTCAGCTTAAATATTCAAAACAGTGACAAAGAAACCAATTCGAATCACAGAAATGGCTGTCTTCATAGTGCCTCAGTTTCCTTTGAGAATTTGCTCTCAGGAATCGTATAAAATTAAAGCCGCATCTCTGGAAGTCGTGCGCATCGTGCATTTACATATTCATATATCAGGAGTTGGTGGAAATTTCGATGGCTGTTGCGTAACGTCTCAGTGGTGAAGATGGAAAAGTTCTCTTCCGTGAGAGTGAATGTTTTTATTGTGCTGATTTGTAAACCGAATGGCTGATTGCATTGCCGGACTAAGTGTTCGGTGCTTAAGATCTGCAGTAAATCTAGGAGGAACCTCAGCCAGGGTTATAACCGATGACACGGCTTGTCCAAAGACAGGCCGGTATAAAATTTATCACAGTATCCCCTCTTCATAATTGATGATTCCTTATGTGTGTTTAAGTGAGAGGACGGGACATACCGCTCTGCCGTAGTCAGTGACATAAGACAGTCAGGTATACAATTTTTAAAAGTTTCTTCATTCGTAGTTAGTAATCTTTGATAAACGTTTAGGCAACTCAGTCTGAAAGTTATAATCACTGAAAAAAATGTAACGAAAATACTGTTTAAACCCCAGCCAAGTTATAATCAATGGCACAGCTTGCCCAAAATACCGACCGGTATAAGAGGTTTTCAAAACAGCCCTCCATTAGTGATTTTTCATATGCGCGTTTAAGAGAAAGGAAACACCGCTACTATTAATCCCAAATACAGGCAGGTATAAAACTTTCAGAAAGTTCCTTGATTCGTAATTAGGGATATTTGATATCCGTTTAGATAAGAGAGAGAGAGAGGGAGGCATATTGGTGTTAAGGTTACAATCAGTGGCACTATTCCTCCAAAATACAGGCAGATATAAAATTTTCAAACAGACACTCCATTTGTTCGAAAGCGTAGGTGCGTGATTGCACATTTATATTGAGTGGCGACAAAAATGGTGAAATCGCCAAAGTCATGCTAACCAATCAGATGATGAATAAATAAATGGCGTCTTATCCCGTCTCGTGGATCAATCAGATGATGCATGTTCGTTTCCACACGACAGATGAAAGTAGTCGGTCACTTTACTGCTAGTTATGGTCGCATAATCCTGTGCACGCTAAAGAGGTTACAAACGGTACTTTATATCTACTCTATGGGGAAACCATTGAGCCTCTTGAATGTTCTGAGTCGATTGAAACAAAATCTGATTTCAAGAACCTTGTGTAAACAAAAGCAAATTGTTCGAAAATCAAACACTGATGTATCAAGAGTTCGTTTTTTACCCTCCAAGTGGTTCTGAAGCACTATCTCGTTCATCAATATTGGACAGGTAATCTTTGCTAATGATGAAATCGGGATCTTGTCAGCTTCCTTCCAGTGACGTGATACCTCGGCGAGACAATCCCCAGGATTGTCAATACAAGCCTACACTCACTCCAATTCCGTAGAAGGTTTAAAAGGAAAAATGTTTCAAAAGAAACGCCAGAGTGGGTGTAACAACAAGATCCATTAATAGCAGGAGTAACAATGCGTTTCAGTACCAACAGACGTGCGTTACAATTCCAAACGAGTTGCTGCAACTGAGAAGCTCCGAGTGAATGACTAATCGCCTTTATTTATCAAAAGAATTCGACTAGGTTGTCAGCATGAAGTTGTATTATCAGTTGTCAACAAGAAGTCTGCGGCACTCAATCAACTTAAAGGCGTTGACTTGCCAAGTTTGTGTAACTGGCAAGAAGTCTTCAAAGGAAGTATCCCTATCGCGTATACAATTCGATTTCGTGGTGGGTTTACTCCTACATAATGTATCTTTCCTTGACTAGAGTTGCTACAAAAAATACGCTGTGTCAAATTTCTTTTTATTCTGACTTGTAATCCGGTGGATTTGCAGAGGCGTAGCTAGGCTCTTGGGGACCTGGAATAAGTGAGGCGAATTCCACCTCATCCCAAGAAAAATTTATGTACTTAAAATTAATTCAAACAAGACAAATTATTCTCATTCGAACCTAATTACTTTTTTGTCAATGCATAAATGTCTCAATATTAACATTTTTGCAATTAAGACATGTTTTAAGCTTAAGGTTTGTTAACCCTCCAAGTGGTTTGACGAGATATCTTGTCCACCAAGATCTAATTTTGTTAATGATGAGAAATCTCGTCATCAAGGTATTGCCGATATTTTTACGATGACGAGTCTTCTTCTAATGACGATATATCTTGTCCATCAATTTATGGTGAGCTTTGCTAATAATGAGACAACCATCTGGAGTGTTAATTGAACCTGTTAATGACTGACTTTCCAGGGCTAAGTAAGAAAATGTATATCTGTGGTATTTTATTCTTACCATGCATTTGTGAAAAGACAATTCAAATACTTTTCTTTCCTTCTAACTAGCAATATTACTCCAGGAGTAGGTAAGAAGGATACTTGACTCTTACGATTTGTATTCTTAAGATACGGTACAAGAAAGCACACTCACTTCAAACGCATGGCACTTAAAAATATTTTTATGACAAGAAAATATTTAAATTTTTCCAGGAAAAAACATTGGTCAGTAAATATTTCTAAAGTTTTTTTCTTTAGATTCTGGCGTTCTGGGCAACCACCCCTATAACTCTTAGGACGATATTCACCTCTAAAGTCCTTAAGGGGCAGTGGCCACTGCAGATTTGGCTAGGCACTATATAACGACGATGAGACCACTGTGGATTTGTATTCTGATATTCTGACAATTCAGAGATAGTTTTTCATTGCTTTTGTGAAGTTTACTTGATAGATGTTGTTGTTGTCGTGAGGGCCATATATGGCCCAACTGGGGGTGCCATTGCCCCGGAGGGTTGGACTTCTTCATACATGACAAATCTGTTTTACAGGAAGGTCCCTTTCACACATCCATTCACTTACACACATCGGAATTTAGATCCCAATCAGAGGCCGATAACCCCCTGATCAGGTACCCCCAGAGGTATTGATTTGGTATGGGAACATGGGGGGCTTTGTGACCACGACCTATTTAACGTGCCCCAGTCACCATTAGCGAACACGACGGTCTTTAGCCAGGTTCAAGCGCCGATCGCGCATTCATCAGAATTGCAGGCTCCACCGAGGACAGAACCCATAACCCTTCCGGTTCGAGCCCGACGCTCTACTGACTGAGCTACCGCGGCTCTACTTAATAGATATCTTACCCATTTCGTTCGAAATATTTTTCGTTTCTGATTAAGCTATATTACCTTTCAAGGCCCCAGCTTCCCTTATATACTAATTTTGTGACCAACGGCACATAGTTGTTTGAAAAATATATCTATTCGTTGATATTAGAACCGACGGCATGAAACCCGGTAACTTCCCCAAGAAAACACTTCAACCTTCAAGGAGGAAGCCTGAACCTCATCCACGTCGAAACACCGCACATGAACGTCAGTTTCTCTGGATTACCACCGTACTTGTATCCGACATGATCGCTAAGTACACGGCATGAAGTCTCTAACTGAGCAGTCCTCTTTCCCCCTCTTCTAATTAGTATGGTGCTTCTCACAACACTGCAGCTGGAGTCCCTACAGTGCAACCGCAAACGGTTGTAGCGCCCGGATTCAATTAGCGGCTTGGAAACTGGATACTCGACTCTAGAATTCCTCTGAATAGATCCTGGAGTTCCGCTGTATACAACAACAGAAATAGGCGTATTTAGATCGATGCAAGGATTGGTGGTTTAACGCGTCTTCGTTCTTAAAGTACCCGTTGGGGACAATTAAAAAAATATTTTTATCGCTCCAAACCTTTGTTATATTCTTTAATTTCTTCTGCCACATTCAGCTGTATTTTAATGTTCTGATTAGGGATGCGACATCGACAGCAAAATATCGATGTTTTGAAACATCGATGTTCAAAATTAAAACATCGATGTTGAAAATACATCGACCCAAAAACATCGATGTTTTTAAAATTCAATGTATTTAAACATTTTTCCCCATTTCTTAAAACTGGTTTAGCAACTAGTCATGCAACATCGACAGCAAAACATCGATGTTTTTAAAATTCAATGTATTTAAACTCCCCCCCCCCATTTCTTAAAACTGGTTTAGCAACTAGTCATGCAACATAGACAGTAAAACATCGATGTTTTTAAAGTTCAGTGAATTAAAACTCCCCCCCCTTCCCCATTTCTTAAAACTGCTTTAGTAACTAGTCATGCAACATCGACAGCAAAACATCGATGTTTTTAAGATTCAGTGAATTTAAATTTTTCACCCCATTTCTTAAAACTGGTTTACAACTTGTTTTGAAACTTCGATGTTCAAAATTAAAACATCGATGTTGATAATACATCGCACTAAAACCATCGATATTTTTAAAATTCAGTGTATTTAAACTTTTTTCCCCATTTCTTAAAAATGGTTTAACACCTAGTGATGCGACATCTGCTCCAATGCATCGATGTTTTTATAAAACATCAATGTTTTGAAAACATCGACATCTATGTCGCATCCCTACTTTTCAGGCCCTTCACTCTTGGCCACTTTGGTCTATAGGTATGATCAATTTGCTGATTATGAAAATTTTGCTACTTCGTTAATTTTAATATTTTTATAACGACACTTTTTTCATTTAAAAATAAAACATCGACAACGTAAAAACATCGACTAGTAGAAACATCGATGTTACAAAAACATCGATTAGTAGAAACATCGATGTTACAAAAACATCGACTAGTAGAAACATCGATGTTACAAAAACATCGACTCCAATACATCGATGTTAAAAACATCGACATCGATGTCGCATCCCTAGTTCTGATCCATATGGGTAAGGTCCCCAGTTGGAGACATTATCCCGATGGAGACCTTAAGTAGTTGTAATATTTAATAAATTGGATACAATTTATGATTCTTAAAGTACCTTAAATAGCCTAGAAAGTATTTTTTGAGGAGAATATTTTTTCTCGGTACTGTAAAGAGGTTAAATTTTACATTCAAGGCTGCAGACTATTTATCCAATTTAGGGGAACTTTGATTGCATTAAAGTGTATATTTACCCCAAAACAATACTATCTATATATATATTTCTCTTACGTGGCACGCAAAAAAGACGTTATTTGTTACCGCGTTTTGGCAACATTGTGCGATTGTTTGTTTACTAGGAGCCTCGCGAGTCATTTGAATCTATAGCGTTATCGGATGAAATTTTATTGAAAAAAAAAATGAATTTTAGACGAGCTGTTGTTGTTTGTAATAGAAATCTAAGAAAGCGGAGGATCTTTTCAGGGCTATTTAAAAAACTGTCCTTTTCAAGGCTAACAATTATAGTACAACAAGACGCGTGCACTACAACTTTCGACAACAAACTCAGTCAAAAAGTGTATGGGTGGCTCGAGTACTGGGGAAATGTACACACAAACAACATGCTGGGTATTCAATTTCAAAAGCAGCGCTCACATTGCGAGTAAAAATTTGCTAAAAGTTTTCATCTAAATTCTGATTCCAGAGGTACTGTATATATCTTTTATGTAATACAACAAATTTAGATTTGAAAAATATTTTTTTGGAATATATTTTGTAATGAATCCCTTCTGCTAGGACACGTGTCTTCATTGATGCGAGCGAAGCGAGCATAGGTTCGCGCAGCGAACCAATGAGAATTGCGAAGCAATCCTCCGGGGGTTGGCGAGCGTCAGCGAGCAGGGGGCGGGCCCCCTAGTATTCCATTAATTCCTTCTGCCTCCATTAAGGTATATCCCAAAGTTTTGGTACACATGGGTAATATCCCCCAGTGGATGCATTGTCCAGTTGAGACCATTACACCGATGGAGACCTTACATAGTTTAGTACTTAAATAAAACAAAAAAAAATCATTTCTTAATCTTCTAAAATAGCCTAGAAAGTAGTTTTCGAAGAGAGTGTTTTTCAAGGGACTTTGATAGAGTTTATAGTTGTCACTCAAGGCATCAGACTACTAAGCCAATTTTGGAACTTGGGTTACATTAAAATATATTTCAACCCTCAAAAAATTATCATTTATTCATTAATTCTTTCTGCTTCCAATCTGCCATACCATAATATTCTGACCCATATGAGTAAGGTGCTATATAATGGGTACTGTACCCTTGTGAGATCAACAGCTATTCACACACTGAAAATACTCAAAGATGGTTCTGCTTAGTGCTTAACTTCTTACCTAGAAACCATATAAAATGTTTATAAAAATTATCTTATTTCTTTTTACTTCTACGTGGAAATCTTACATCACGACTTGCGATATTATTCCATAGTGATTGGTTTACTTTTCTCTGCTTTCCCTTTTTTTACATGTGTGTGATTTAATGTGACACATGAATGCTTTGTTTTTATTCGTAGCTACTAATAGTCAAATCGTGAAATATATACTAATAAAACACTTTTTATTTACAGGAAGACCAATTGAGGTTTTTCCGAAGCGTAAGACTGGTAATTCCAAAGTGTTGCGAAATCTCATCTCTGAAAACCGAGCTACTCTTTAAAAACTAAGGTATGTGCAATTTTTATAATCTTTTAAAGTTTTAAAATGTTCCATCGCTTTTTCTTCAATATTCCATATAAATTAATGTTGCTCTTATTTAAAACACCAATTTCTCCATCGTTTGGGCAGCATAGTAGGAAAATTAACTCGTAAAGCTTGTGCATTTCAAAATTCATATTAAAATTTTATTTTGATGAAACCTATTCCAGCATTAAACCCTTGAGCGTCATAAAAGTATATAAGAGGTACTTAGTGATTTTGTCTTTTCCAATGGGGTTTACTGTTTTTAGTAAATATGGTGTCCCGGAATACATAAGCTATCTTTTCTGCCTTCAACGCATTCTAATCCCCAATACCTCTTTTTTTCTCGTGTATGACACTTTTCACTTGGAAGTCGCTTGTCTTGAGTTTGGCGTAGCTTGTCCAAATAGGATCCTTGCGCTATAAAATCCAACCAACCTGAGCGACACAAGATTTCCTAAGTTGTATAGTATTACTCTTACCCCAGAACGCTAACGACTTAATAATTACACCTATTGGTTGAAAGAATCCAAGGAAAGATTCTACCGGTACAGAAGGTTAAAAGTCATGCAAGATTATTGCAGGCTGTTTTTTATGGAAAGGGCACTCATACAAAATGCATCTGTTACAGAACAGAACAAAAATAAAGGTATAAAAATATCAGCAAGATTCCAGATGGTTCAAAAGTTCTCGAATCTTCTAAATGCGTTCAAGTAGGCATTCCCTAATAATATCAAACATTGGGAAAGGTGGCCGCAGTCGATGCCAGCCATGTCTCTGCACAGGACACATTTCGGGCTACCATAGATGCCAAAGTTATACCAGTCCTTGGCCAAGCAATCATTCCCTGCTATAATTATTACTTCCCCTCTAGATATGTATCGAGGATATGTAGGGATGGTCATAAATAGACTCTCCCTACTTTTAATGTTTTGTGTTATCAGCCACTGTGGATTTATACCTGTGTGTTAATTTGTTCTTGAAAATTCGAGCTGTAGATCCTAGGATTATATCTGCAGGTTGCAGAACTGATATCTGCGTATGAAGTCTTTAGAGGGACGAGTAAGAAATGCCCATTAAAAACGGGTTGAAGAGCGGATATATGCGTATGTATTTTATAGAGGGAAGTAAGAGAGGCAAACTAAAAACAGGTTGAAGAACGATTCTATGCATGTGAACTCTTTAGAGGGACGAGTAAGAAATGCCCATTAAAAACAGGTTGAAGAGCGGATATATGCCTATGAATTCTATACAGGGAAGTAAGAGATGCCCACTAAAAACAGGTTGAAGAACGGGTATATGCGTGTGAACTCTTTAGAAGAACAAGTGAGGCGAGCCATTTTGGGTAGGAAATTGAATTCAACTGGGTTTTAACTGCTGTGCAGCTCAACGCATATACTGGTAAATTGTTGATATGTCAAAGAGGGTTTTATTATAAGCTGGTACGAATAATTCAAAAGAGTTTTATAGCTATTACTACTTATAATTTATTTGCAATAGTTGTTCCGCAAGTACTGGAAAAGTACTGGGAGTGGATATAAGCCCTTTTGCGGTGAGACGCCTCAAGTAAGAAATACCCTCTTGAAACAGGTTGAAGAACTGTTATATGAGCTCTTTAGAGGGGCAAGTAATAAATGCCCAGTACAAACAGGAAGAACGGATATATGCATGTGAATTGTTTAGAGGGGCAAGTAAGAAATGCCGACTAAAAATAGTTTGTAGAACGGATATATGCGCATGAACTCAGAGGATTGAGGAAGTAAATGCTCACTAAACACCTCTAAGGCATTTCATAACATGAATACGACTCTCACATTGAGAGAATTTGACTTTTAATAAAAAAAAATATCCATCTAGCCGCATAAGTACAAAAAACACCAAACAATTCCACGTCGTATCTAAACAAAAACTTCCACCAGTGCCCCACAAATTTTACTTTCGCGGTAAGTCAAATAAAAATTTTAATATTTAATAAATATTTATTAGTGGAAGATGGAAAAAAAGAAAAATTAACTTCCCGTCGATCGCTACTTCTGTTCCCCCTTACGCACAAAAAATCGCGAGAAACAAAATGCAGTTCTACCCGCCTATCTAATAAAAAAGAGATAATAAACTTTCTTTTTGAAACATCGCTTGAGAATTCTCAGTAGAACCCGTGCTCATACAATCCACTTAAAGGAAAATTTGCCACTAATTTGCATGGTTGAAGGAAGTAATCCCCTCCCTTGGGTTTCATTTGAACATTCCCAGCAACCCTCTCCTAGAGGAATCCTTTTGTGCAAGTAAGGCAGTTGTCGTCGTGGAATAAAGAATTGTTTCTGGCGAATTGTAATGATGTGCTAGGGATCTCCTTTATTCACTTTTTTTGCTTATCTTTTCCTTCTTCTCGTTTTCTTTTCGCATATGTGAAGTTTAGCCTCCGAGAAACCATAGCTGCTAAGAGCTTTCAATCCTTCGATTCTTATTATCACAGACCGAAATTATGTGTATTCAAATTGTTTGCCGTGCCCTACCAATTTGCATACAATTTGCGCGTGCGTTTTTAGAGGAGTAAGGACGAGGACTTCGCTAATGGCTGCCGCTGTTTTGCAGGAACATTTAAAATAAAAACTTTCAGGTCCGAGTAAATATTTAGTTATCAAATTTACTTTCCGGGAATGAGGAATCTTTCGACGCTCAATCAGTTCTTGAGTAACTGGAAACTGTTTCTTTCGCATTTGGGGGGCTTGTCGACTGTAATACGAATCGAATCGTGTCTGTTGTGATTGAACGTGATGGAATTTAGAGGAAAACCGTTGAAATAAAATTAAGGATTCGCAGTTTGTAGTACGTTTTGTTGTGGAATGCATTTGAAAACGAATTTCATTTGCTCAATATTTTTATAATGTCCGTTATTCCTCCTGTTGGTAACGTGGTGCTTTCCTCGGATCTTTGCCTTGGGGATTGATCCTGGACCGTCGTCAATAGCCCGTTGTGTTGCTTCAGTATGACGTTAATAAAAATATCTACCTACCCTTCTGGTGATTGTCTCGACGAGGAGGTATTTCGTCATTAGCAAAACTGACCAGATCTTGATTGACGAGATACATCGTCATTAGAAGAAGACTAACCAGACTTTATCTCGTCATAATCAAAAGCTGAGCAATGGCTCGATGGTGAGATACATCGTCAATGGAAGAAGACTAAACGCACTTTGGTATCGTCATCATAAAAAACACAGCAATAGTTAGATGGTGAGATACATCGTCATTAGAAGATGACTAACCAGACTTTATCTCGTCATAATCAAAAGCTGAGCAATGGCTCGATGGTGAGATACATCGTCAATAGAAGAAGACTAAACGCACTTTGATATCGTCATCATAAGAAACACGGCAATAGTTAGATGGTGAGATACATCGTCATTAGAAGAAGACTAACCCAGACTTTGATCTCGTCATCATGAAAAACTCGGCAATAGCTCGATGGTGAGATACATCGACGTGAGCAAAATTGGTCAGATGAACGATAAATCTCGTCAATAGCACTTAGAGGGTTAAATCTGTCATTGACTCAAAATCTCTACTTTGGTTTGGTGTTGAAGTTTGGAGAGTGGTCTGCCAGTTCAGTTGTTAACCGCTTCATCCTGCCCTTCAAAATTACGAGTTATTGTCCTCGGATCTTTTCTTTCGGGATCGATCGCGGACCTTTATCTTGGTATGAATTTCCAATAAAGAATAAATACTTGGAAAATATATTATTTCATCACGAAAATCTCCCGAATACAATTGTAAGGTCCCCGTAGTCTTCACTAAACAATGACGCTTGACTAAACAATGAATATTCCCCAACTTTTTAAACGCTTCCCATCTTTACATCTTTATATGTATCAACAATAAACAACCAACGACTTTAGCAAATATTGGTTCGTCATGACGGGACTCCGTAGTCTTCACTGGAATTGCGTGAGGAATGCCTGTTACAAACATGTCGTGATGTCATAGGTAATACCATCCATCATACGTTTCCGGATATTGCCATCTGGGGGTATGGCCTGAAAAGACATTCCATCTTAATCCTCCTAGGGGTTTCGCCGAGACATCTCGGCCACCAAGATCCGATCAATTTTCTAATGACGAGATATCTCGTCCAGGCAATCACTAGAAGATCTAAGAAACACATTCCATCTTTATATGAATCTACAATAAACTATCAATGTAAAACTAACAACAGATAACTAATAATACAATTATCAAGATATTGCCTACATTTTACTATGACGAGATCAAGATATGGTCAATTATTATGATGAGATACCTCGTCCATTAAGATATGGACAATTTTTTCTAATGACGAGGTACTTCGTCGAGAAAAGGTTAAAATGCAAATTTACATTCAGGGATAGCTGAGACGTTTTTAGCTAAACAATGAATATTCCCACCTTTAGAAACACATCTCTCTCCTATCTTTATATAAATCTACAATAAACAATCAATATTTGTATCCCATATTGATTTGTCATGAAGGGCCCCTGTAGAGTTGTGCACTGGAAATGCGTGAGGGATACCTGTTACAAACATGTCCTGCTGTCATGGGTAATACCATCCTTCATACGTTTCCGGATATTGCCATCTGGGGTTGTGGCCTGAAAAGACATCTCATCTTAATACAAATCTACACACAGGGATAGATGAGACTTACACCAATAAAGGAATGGATATTCACTCCGGCAGGTCACTCAATAATAATAAAACCATTCCGTATCCTATTTACCCATTCTAGGGCAAATAGTACCAGTTTAGCGCCGCCTGTCATAACCCAATCAAAACGTTCCATTATCTAGATCACGTGGCTGCCTTTGAATTCCCATCTACGAGATGAATAGAGACAACAATACGCTGATTCAATGAATGTCACACAATGTCGTTGCATGCCATAAGCTGTTGCAACAATGCCAGCCCGGCGTGGTTTGCAAGCAATGGAAATTATTGATAAACGCGATGCTGGGCTAATTTGTCCCCTTGACAATACAGCACAGTCGAGCAATCAACGCTGAATGCTGTGCGCTGGAATATTCGGTTGAGGCTACAGGGGGTCAAAAAAGCTATTTCGCCGATTACTTAGCATTCATTGAATGAATGCGGACTTTCGGTGGATTGTTTCTTGATTGAATTGCTTAACGGAATGTGTATAATTGCACATCTTTGCCATTTCAAACAACTGAGAGTTTTAGATAATAGAGATCCATACGACTGAAAAGAATTATGACTGCATTTAAAATATTTAAAGGAATTTGCTTGACCCTCCTGGTGGTTGTCTCGACGGGGCTTCTCGTCATTAGCAAAATTGACCAGGTCTGGATGGACGAGACATCTCGTCATAAGGAAAATTGACCAGATCTGGTTGGATAAGATATCGCGTCATAAGAAGATCGACCAGATCTTGTCATCATCAAAAATCGGCAATATCTTGATGACGAGGTATCTTGTCACTAGCAATTTGTCAGATTATGCTGGACGATATATCTCGTGGAAACCGCTCGAAGAGTGAAATTATTTTCTAGAAGCTTTACTTTGGTGAGTAATTGTGACAGGATTGTACTTATAATCTCACTTTTGAGGCAATAGAGGTTGAAGTTATTTTTTCGATTATATTTAATATTCAAATTTAACTACGGTATCGATCAAGGGCAGTCGCCAAGTCAATGTTGTGTTGCTCTAGCGCGTCCTCCTTTGTGGAAGTTTGGAGAGTTGGGTGTTAGCTCAGGTGTTGCTTCGTCATCTGACCGTGGTTCAAAATTACGAGGTGTTGTCCTCGGGTCTTTCCCTAAAGGGACTGATCCCGGACCGTCGTCAATAGCCCGTTGTGTTGCTCTAGTACGACGTTAAACTAAAATTACCATTACCTTTACATCTAGCGCGTCCTCAATTCTATTAACTATCACGGGATTAACGATTCCATTTATTTGATAGAGTTCGAGTAAATTTGAAGTAGGGTCTATTGCAGTTGTTTACCTCTTCATCTGACCTTTTCAAATTTACGAGGTGCTGCCCTCGGGTAGGTAGGTCAAATCGACCCCCAACTGGAGCAACACGACGTGTTACTGGCTATAGTTCGGGGTCCATTCCGTAACAAAAGATCCGTGGTAAACACCTCATAATTTTAAACCATTGTTAGATGACGAAGGCAATATCTCATTCTCCAAACTTCCACATCACTCCAACTTGAAGACATTGGAGGTCACTACAGATTCAGCCTGCACCAGCCCCCACGCACACGGCAGTCTTTAGTTGGTTCTAGTTTCGAACTTACCTCCCTCGGGTACCAATTCGACACTCTTCCAACCGGACTACCTCGGTCTTTTACCATCTAAAATATATGTGCATTACTTATAAAAATATTTTGAAAGTTTGCGCAGGATAGAATTGAATTTAAAATGGAAGGTGACCAGATACATTCATAGCAATATATATAAATGGCCCTCGATCACTTCATCAGTCTGATTCTTTAGTAGGATTGTGATAGGTGTGTTAAAGGGAATTTTTCTGCACCAAACCACAGGGCCTCCGATTTCTTCTTGCTTTATATTTTAGCCAGCTTTTCGAGGAGTTTCTTCGTCCATGGAGGAATCTTCAACAATTTATGGCTCTCATACAGGGCACGATTGCCTCCGACCGTTTTTTATTTATTTATTTATATTCCTTAGGTTTTTTTTCCCCTCCCAAGAAGTACGTGAGCCGGAATCCGAAAAGTAGGTTCGACCGGTCGAGAAATATTCAATTTTTCGCTTCCGAATTCTGATACTTTTTTTTATTATCCCCAAAACCGGACCCTATTTCCGTGTTTGTTTACTTGATTGTTTAAATTTTTTAGCAAAAACTATTTTCTGGTTGCGGGTCTTCAGATTTCAGAAGTGTGTTTTTTGTGTTTGTATCAAGACCGAAATACCCGGGGCTAACGCGGTTCTCGTGTATGCGGAAGAGTAGATTTCTTTTGTTGTAAGCACCAGACCCGAAGCGATTCGCAACAATGAGTCTTTTTTAGCTTTTGGAAATATTCTGGCGTTTTGACGTCGGAGAATGAACTTTTTCAGCGCTATTTGCTTGCTTCATTTGGAGTTCACTTACTTCGGTAGGTATATACTTAACGCCGTACTGCAGTCACACAACGGGCTTTTGGCGACGGTCCGGGATTAATCTACAATTCACTTAACTCGGAGATAGTTTTAAACTAAAAGATTGGAAATGATCTAATACTATCGAATAAAATCGACTTTTGTGGGAGCATGTGAGAGTGGATTTCTTTTGTGGGAGTATGGGGTGAGTATATTTATTTTGTGAGAGTTGTAAGCATTACTAATACTATCGAATAAAATCGACTTTTGTGAGAGCACGTGAGAGTGGATTTCTATTGTGGGAGTATGGGGTAGTTATATTTATTCTGTGAGAGTTGTAAGCATTACTGATACTATCGAATAAAATCGACTTTTGTGGGAGCACGTGAGAGTGGATTTCTTTTGTGGGAGTATGGGGTGAGTATATTTATTTTGTGAGAGTTGTAAGCATTACTAATACTATCGAATAAAATCGACTTTTGTGGGAGCACGTGAGAGTGGATTTCTTTTGTGGGAGTATGGGGTGAGTATATTTATTTTGTGAGAGTTGTAAGCATTACTAATAATATCGAATAAAATCGACTTTTGTGGGAGCACGTGAGAGTGGATCTCTTTTGTGGGAGTATGGGGTAGTTATATTTATTTTGTGAAAGTTGTAAGCATTACTAATGCTATCGAAAAAAAATCGACTTTTGTGGGAGCACGTGAGAGTGGATTTCTATTGTGGGAGTATTGGGTAGTTATATTTATTTTCTGAGAGTGGGAGTTTATAGATTCCTTTGTTAAGCACTAGGCAGAAGTGTTTCTCAATGATCACATCAAGAACTCAACAACCACAGACATGTAAGCACTTGTCAGTAGGGATGCGACATCGATGTCGATGTTTTCAAAACATTGATGTTTTATAAAAGACATCGATGTATTTACCATCGAAATATATGAGCCGGTGTTTTTTTAACATCGATGTTTATACTTGTCGATGTTTTTAAGTTGTCGATGTTTTATTTTTAAATGAAAGAAGTACCATTATAAAAGTTTAAAAAATAACCAAGTAGCATAATTTTCATATTCAGTAAGTTGAATATAATTTTAGACCAAAAAGGCCAGGGGTGAAGGGTCTGAAAAGTAGGGATGCGACATCGATGTATTTACAATCGATTTATTGGAGCCGATGTTTTTTTAACATCGATGTTTATACTTGTCGATGTTTTTACGTTGTAGATGTTTTATTTTTGAATGAAAAAAGTACCATAGTAAAAATTAAGAAAAATAGCCGTGCAACTGAGCATTTGTCAGTGATGTCGACATCCGTCCCATCAAAAAGAGTGGTTTCCCTAACTGGTGTGATAGTTAGTGAAAAAAGAAGTCGGCTTAAGGCGGAGAAAGTCAAGAAACTTCTTTTTTACAAACTGCAATTAACAAATATTGGGGTGTATAATAATTATACACCCCAATATTTTTTATTTACAGTAAATAAAAAATAAGTTTTATGTTTCCCCCATAAGTTGATAAATAATTAATAATAACTAACAATAATTATTGGTATGTACCTACCTAATTATACTTATAGTTGGTAGTACCTATGTCAAATTGTTGTAAATATTATTTTATTTTATATTAATCAATTTGAAAATAAAAGATTTGTTAGTTGTTCCTATTAAATTTTTTGAATTTGTTTTGACAACTAAAAAACTCTTAGTTATAAATTAATAAACACGGCAACTGACAAATTTAATCTCCCCCACCCCCGGGGAACATTAATGTTTGTGGAAGTTTTAAGAAATTGAAAGGAAAAAGTTTAAATGTACAGATGTTTAAAAACATCGATGGTTTTTGGTCGATGTGTTATCAACATCGATGTTTTAATTTTGAACATCGATGTTTTTTTGTCGATGTCTCATCCCTACTTGTCAGTTTTGATTACTAAAATTTTTGTGGAATAGTAGATTTCTTTTGTCGTAGTATGTGAGAGTGGATTTCTTTTTTTAGGTGCGTGGGGAGAGTAGATTTCTTTTGTATGAGTTTCAGAAGTGTAGATTTCTTTCGTGGCAGTGTGTGGGAGAGTAGATTTCTTTCGTGGGAGTTTGTCAGGTAGTAGATTTCTTTTGTGGGATTATGTAGCAGAGTAGATTTCCTTTGTTGTAAGCATTACCCCGAAGGGATTCTCTACAAAATGAGTCTTTTCTACTTTTCGAAATACTCTAGTGTTTTACCATGGAAGAATGAACTTTTTTCAGCATTATTTGCTTCCCTCATTCGGAGTTCACGTAACTCGAAGTTCATTCTAATTTAGAGATTTGAAGTTATCTACAACTAATGACAATTTTGATGCAGAATTAGTGCAAATTAATTACGAGAAATGAAAAAAGAACTACGCCATTTATTTACAACATTGTAATTAAATCTCTAGCGAAATACATTCCCATATTTTGAATTTGGTTTGGATATTTTTATTTTATCATCGTTTTATTAATATAATTGAAAGCAAAGAACTTAACACACAAGTACTTACGACAGTTGATTACTTAACCTGTGAATAAACCGGGGATGATCTTTTTTTTTTTTCAAATTTCCATTACGGTTCAGTATGTTGTTTTTGTTATTTTTTGTTCATTTTTGCTGTCCTTACACTTG
The DNA here is from genome assembly GCA_947359465.1 of Metellina segmentata. Classification (NCBI taxonomy): domain Eukaryota; kingdom Metazoa; phylum Arthropoda; class Arachnida; order Araneae; family Tetragnathidae; genus Metellina; species Metellina segmentata. The sequence goes on from OX375884.1 coordinate 28,141,895, forward strand.
GCGGTCTTCCTTCACTCTTATAAAACGACAAAACTTGATACAAAATTGTATTTATAGGAGGAAATCGTAAATTCTAGAACCCATTTTCACTGGTACCAAACGATGTCGCACGGTTTTTCCCGGGTTAAGGTTTCTTCCCAACGTTTCCCGGACTTTGAATCACCCAAAACTTGAACCTGCTTGCAAATTAGGATTTCTTTCAGTTTTAAAATTGATAAAGCGCTAGTGCGTTAAGATCTTCTACCTGTTACCTTTATTATCGCCATAACACTTGTGTAACGACTGCGATGTTTACGCCAAAATTATATTCTCTGCTCCGTTAATGCACTTCGCGATCTGGCAGTGTACGTAGATCCATGACGTTAATCAACGAAGCTCGATTCTAATCCTAAGATCCATTTTAACTTCCATCCCGACTTCGCCTGCTTTGAATATCAATAAAACTTAGACCAACTTGCAAATTAGGATATCTTTCTCAGTTTGAAAATTAATCAAACGTTAATATTTTGCACCTGTAACCTGTTATTAACGCGCGCACGTCATAACACTTCTGTAACGACAGCGTTATTTACGTCAAAATTATATCCCGTGCTCTGTTAATGCAGTTAACGATCTGGTAATGTACCTAGATTCTAGATTCAGGACATTAATTTTCAAAGAAGCCACACTGTTTTAGTGTACTCTGAGTTCGTTTTTTTACCGAAGTGGATAGTAACAAAATTAACGAAGCATTTTGGACCCCAATTCCAACCCAAGGGGTATTTTACGATCTCATTAATTCCCCGCCTAGATTATTACAGCGTTTGTGATTCAAAGGCGTTTTTTATCGTGAATTCCCTCCCATAATCCTTATATTCGAAGAAATATTTGTACCAAGGAGCTGGTAAAGGGGAAAATGCGGAGCTATTCGAAACATGTGTGCAAAGAAATGGTTATTTTGTTTTCGTCATTGTTCTGCATTCGCAGGTTACCATAGCCGATTTTTATATCCAAATGCTAAGCCCTAAATTCCCTGGGCTGCAATTGCGCAAGCCAAGGCCTCGCAAACTAATAAAGCAGTTTTGATAACATTTGCGAGAGCGTTTGGAGCAAAGGGTCATAAACATTAGTGGTTTATCGCACTATTTGGAACTTTTTTAATTACTAGCAACTCACAAATAAACGTGCTTCCGAGATAACTGAAAATTATGGCCGTAAAAATTTATCTTCAGAGCTCGGAGCTTCTTATTGGTATTCCGACTGTGGGTTATTAGCGGAACTTTTATTGTATTCCAAGCAACTCCTGGCATGTTTTCGAAATGAAAACAACTTTTTAGGATTTCCTCTCGTAAATCCTAATAACGCGGGGAGAAAAAACCTCAACTGAGGGGGTAAAAAAGGGATTGTTTTCCGAATGGAACACACTTGACAATATGCTTCTAAGCCCGTATTTATCGTTCTTCGAAGTTCAGACAAATTTATCTCTTTCTCAGTGTCGGATATTGGTTTGAATCCGGTTGCTCTAGGATTTTATATTTCACTTAATACAATACTTAAATGAAAAACTAAAAATATAGATATTGGATAACTATCCATAGAACCACAATGTGGTTAGAGGGACTATAAGGGATTTGCTCCTTGCTGAGTCCTACCATATATGGCTTCAATCTAATAATCAAAGACAAGCCAAAGAGCTCAATCATCAGTCTCCTTGGGTAATTGGTAATTTTAGTTAACGTCGTACAAAAGCAACACAACGGGCTATTGACGACGCTCAGGGATCGGTCCCTTGAGAGAGAGATCCGCGGAAAACACCTCGTTATTTTGAACCACGGTCAGATGACGAAGCAACAACTGAGCTGGCACCCCACTCTCCAAACTTCCACGCCAACTCAACATGAGGACTTTGAGCCACGACAGATTTAAGGTGAACCAGCCGCCTCTACACCATACGCTTACAAACATCCATGTCCGAAACCGGATTCGAACCAGGAACCTTCCGATCTAGAGGCTAACACCTTAACCACTATACCGGTTGGTCGGCCAGTCTCTTTGGGATAGATCATGGGAGCTGCTGAATTTGGGCAGGAAAGAAATCAGGATAGCTATTGGCCTCCTAACTGGCCACTGTACCTTGAATAGACACCTCAACATTATGAGTGTTATAGATGACCCATTATGTAGAGGTTGTCGGATGGTAGAGGAGAGTTCTGTACACGTTCTCTGTGAATGTGATCATTACTCTGCACAATAATTTCGATATCTGGGATACCACTGTATCGAACCCTGAGAACTGTCAAACATTCCAATTAGGTACATGCTGAAATTTATTTTGGCAATCGGTCTTTAGTGGATCAGTAGGGGTCTCAGTACAATAGACTATTAGTCGCGGTCCTGGCACTCTTCGGAGTCACCCTTTTACAAGTCAGAAGTCATCCACAGAAAAATACTTTCTAAATCTATCACAGCATAAATTTTTTGAACCGATTTTCATTTATTGAACTTGTCACGTTGGCGTGGTGTGGAAGTTTGGAGAGTGGGGTGCCAGCTAAGGTGTTGTCTCGTCAAAAGACGGTGGTTCCAAATTAAGAGTTGCTGTCCCCTGATAAAGTAGTTCAATGAGCGTCTTAATGGAGTGACACAAATGGCTATTGGTGACAGTCCTTGATCAATACGAAACCACCCGACGGAAAAGATACACCTCGTAATTCTAAATCACAGACAGATCACGAGGCAACATCTGAGCTCGCACCCTACTCTCCAAACTACCACACCACGCCAACGTAAGTATTTTCCCATATTTCAGGCCACGACAGATTTAACCGGCTACCACGTGCACTACGGCCTTTGTTTAGATCGAGTTTAGATCCCGCAATCCTCCGGTTGCTAATCCGTTACTCTACAACTGGACTACCGCGTCAATTGTCCTCGAATCTTGACCTTTGGAATTGACCTCAGACCGTCACCAATATCCCATTGTATTGCTATAGCGGGACATAAGTTTAACTACGTACGCAACATTTATTAAACTGTTTTAATCCATATTTTATGAGCCGACCAACCTGTCTGGTGGTTAAGGTGTTAGCCTCTAGATCGGAAGGTTCCTGGTTCGAATCCGGGTCCGGGCATGGATGTTTGTAAGCGTATGGTGTAGAGGCGGCTGGTGCACCTTAAATCTGTCGTGGCCGAAAGTCCTCACGTTGGGTTGGCGTGGAAGTTTGGAGAGTGGGGTGCCAGCTCAGGTGTTGCTTCGGCATCTGACCGTGGTTCAAAATTACGAGGTGTTGTCCTCGGATCTTTCCCTTAAGGGACTGATCCCGGACCGTCGTCAATAGCCCGTTGTGTTGCTCTAGCACGACGTTAACTAAAAATTACCAATTACCAACCTGTCTGGTGGTTAAGGTGTTAGCCTCTAGATCGGAAGGTTCCTGGTTCGAATCCGGGTCAGTGCATGGCTGTTTGTAAGCGTATGGTGTAGAGGCCCGGCAGGCGCACCTTAAATCTTTCATGGCTTAAAGTCCTCACGTTGGGTTGGTGTGGAAGTTTGGAGAGTGGGATGCCAACTCAGGTGTTGCCTCGTCATGACCGTGGTTCAAAATTACGTGGCCTTGTCCTCGGATCTTTCCCTTAAGGGACTGATCCCGGACCGTCGTCAATAGCCCGTTGTGTTGCTTTAGTACGACGTTGATTAAATAATTACCAATTACCATATTTTATGAAACAAATACTGGGCGAATCAGTTAGCCTATCTTAAACCTTTTAAACCAATATTTTATATAAAGTGTTTGAATCAACGAACCCTTGTTAAATCATAGGGCCGTAATAGGTCAGTGGGAAGAGCGACAGATTAACAACTGGAAGGCTTCGAGTTCGAGACTCAGTCCAACCGAAGACTGCCGTGTACGCGGTACCTGATGCTCGTCAAATCTGCTGTCTTGACCTCAAATATCCTCACTTTGAAATGGTGTGGGAGTTTGGATTGTGGGGTGCCAGCTCAGGTGTGACCTCGTCACCTGACCCGTCGTTCAAAAATTACTGTCCTCGGATATTTCCCCTCGGAATTGATCCCGGACAATCACCAATAACCCGCTATGTTGCTTCAATCCTGACGTTAACTCAACTACCTGCCAAATAATAGGTAATTGGTAATTGGTAATTATAATTAACGTCGTACTAGAGCAACACAACGGGCTATTGACGACGGTCCGGGATCAGTCCCTTAAGGGAAAGATCCGAGGACAACACCTCGTAATTTTGAACCACGGTCAGATGACGAAGCAGCACCTGACCTGGCACCCCACTCTCCAAACTTCCACGCCAACCCAACGTGAGGAATTTCGGCCACGACAGATTTAAGGTGCACCAGCCGCCTCTACACCATACGTTTCCAAACATCCATGCCCGGACCCGGATTCGAACCAGGAACCTTCCGATCTAGAGGCTAACACCTTAACCACTATACCGGTTGGTCGGCGCCAAATAATAGAAATAAAAGTCTCCGCCCATAAGTTTTAAAATCTTTTTTGATTTCGAAATATAATTGACGTGATAAAATAGGATGCAATGACGAGTTTCCCCCCCCAAAGGCACATGCTGTTTTATATTCAACTTAATATTTCCCATGTATTTTATTTCCGCACAGAACTACAAACTGGAAAGCTTTCTTTCTGCAGTTAAGATGAGATATGGAAACTGTGTTTCATATGTAAACTCGACTTTTGCAAGCTCCTTTATTCTGTTTTTCCATTCCCTCCGAATGCTTTCGCCCTCTTTCTTTTTGGAATAGATGGTCGGTTATCCTTTCCTCCCTTCAAGTTCGAAATTGTGAGGGCATGGAAATATCATTTTATACCTAGATGTTTTATATCTTACGTTTTAGAAAATGTTGCGATATTTGCAGCAAACTTGAGAGCGTTCCTGCCTCAGTAGTTGATGATTTCGTCTTTTTCTCACGAGGTATTTTAGTCGACGCTTTCTGTTGAACTGAACTTGAAACTGCATTTTGTCGAGTGGCGGGTAGAAAGCTTCCCAAGAATTTTGCGTCAGTATTCACAGCTGAAGTATTTCATTGTTGTATATGACGCTATGTACTATTTTTTTGAAAGGGACTCTTTTGGCATTAATCTTGTCCAACATTTCTGACAGGACACACGTCTTTAAAATGACCAGTACTAGGTGTACAATATGGAAACTTGAGCGTTACGAAAAAAAATGTAATGTCAGTATTCACAGCTATAATTTCAATACTTTTGTCCAAAATTTCTGACGTGAACCACGTTCTTTAAATCGGAGGAGTACGAGGTTTCCAGCATGGAAGCTTGAACGTTACGAAAAAATGCGATGGCAGTAATCACAGCTACATTTGCAATAATCTTGTCTGGAATTTCTTACGTGACCCACGTCTTTAAAATCAAACCAGTGCTAGGTGTCCAATATGGACACTTGAGCTTACGAAAAAATATAATGTCAGTATTCACAGCTATATTTTCAATACTTTTGTCCAACATTTCTGACGTGAACCACGTTCTTTAAATCGGAGGAGTACGAGGTTTCCAGCATGGAACCTTGAACGCTACGAAAAAAGGCGATGGCAGTAATCACAGCTACATTTGCAATAATCTTGTCCGGCATTTCTTACGTGAACCACGTCTTTAAAATCAGACCAGTACTAGGTGTCCATTATGGACACTTGAGCTTACGAAAAAATGTAATGTCAGTATTCACAGCTATATTTTCAATACTTTTGTCCAACATTAATTCCGTTTTTAAAATCGGAGGAGTACGAGGTTTCCAGCACGGAAGCTTGAACGTTACGAAAAAATGCGATGACAGTAATCACAGCTACATTTGCAATAATCTTATCCAACGTTTCTGACATGAACCACGTCTTTGAAATCGGGGCAGTACTAGATGTCCAATATGAAAACTTGAGCGTAACGAAAAAATCTAACGTCAGTATTCACAGCTATATTTGCAATAATCTTGTCCGACATTTCTTAAGTGAACAACATCTTTAAAATCAGATCAATACTCGGTGTCCATTATGGAAACTTGAGCGTTACGAAAACATGGGCTTCGAATGTGGTCTAGTAATTTCTATACTATCAACGTGAACCAAGCCAATCTAGTTTCATTCAGTAACTGAGGGAACAAAGACTAGTTAGTGACCTTGAGTATGAATGGGGGGGGAAGGAAGCGGACGCCATTTTGGGGACTGGGAGCGCGACACCTGGGTTTATTAAAGACAGTAAACCCAATGGGAAATTTAAATATCGCAAGAGTACCTCGGGTTCATGAAGTCAGTACACTTCTAAAGTAGATGTGTCCTTGGTGATATATGAGAAGTATTTTCAATGTAAACAAATAAACCACACTGAAAGTGAAGATTTAACTTCCGATACCCAAATATTCTTGGGATTCATCTCGGGGTACAATGAAAGTAGTTTATTTCCATTTTAGTGACGTTTGGCGCTTTGTCTAATCAGCGTTGACCAATCAACTATCATATGTCAATTCTTAATTCATTCTAAGGAATATTTATTGGCGAAATTCGAAAATCGTATTTGAAAAACAAACAACGGATGTCACTTTTGAAATACGTTTACAAGGCACTCGTTACACCGTAGAAAAACTACTACCGCTTGTATTTAGCTTGACAGAAACTCTCACAGTTAAAGCAAAAATAAGATTTGGTTGGTTGGTTGAGTTTTATGGCTGAAGGACCATATTTGACCATGCTGCTCCAAACACAAGACACATCATAAAGTACTGGACATCCACAAGGAAAGTTTCACAAACACAGAAGAGTAAATTTTACGATAAGAAAAGTAAGTAAATTTTACGGCGTTCAAGAAATTTTGATATCTTTAGCTAACTGGAGAAAATATTTTCATATACCATAAGACTTAAAGTAAAGTATCTTTTAAGAATAACAAAGTGCTTCGAAGAAAAACAGTTTTTTCAACCAACGGAAAATATATCCCCACCAATTAAAAAGAGTAGATAAAATAAATTTCCGAAGCAGCAAGCGCAATCGCCCACTTTTGAACCGAATAAAAAACGCTAATAAAAATTGCAAATTGCTCCTTTTGCGGACTAATTAAACGCGTGGTCGGTGGAAATGTAAAGATCCTGGAATTAGAGAAGCCAACAGAGACCGAGTTCCTCTAACAGCAATCGCTCATTCCAAAGGGGTCAAAGAAAACCTGGAAATATAAATAAACGGAACAAAAATGAAATTGAAAGTGGCGTTAAAAGGATAAAGATAAATGCCGAAGGAAAAGTAGTTTGGAAACATAAAAAAGCGTCACCAATTTTTTCTTTCCGTATCCTTTATCGTCTCGGTTCTTCGTCACCTCCTTTCGAAGATTACCGGACATAATTCGGCTTGGCTGAATTTCAATAAACCGATTCTCGTTGTTAAGGTGCCAGGATCCGTCGACGATGTTGCTGCTAAATTACGGGGAGTTGTTTATTTTTTGGGATCCACGCCTTTTTATCCGAGTAATAATGCTCGAAGCCGGCAGCAGTTTTTCAGAAATAAGGCGAGCGTTCGCCGCCTGTTCGTTTTAATAAAGAGGATCGGACCCGTTAAGTTTCGCAACGGTTTTGTTCGAGGGTCTGCAAATTACACCCTTCGGTTAGATTATAACCGCGTCTAGGTGGAGCGAACCAACCAGCCTAACCCAAACGAGCCATTGAAAGGGTTCTGCACGAGAGGCGTTGGATTGGAAAGGAGGGTTGATGCGCAGACTCCGTGACAAAAGTGCGTTTTATTTTAGAGAAACTAGAGATGCAGTGGTTGGTTTGTGGAATTTCAACCTCGTTCTCTCGTACCCTTAAAAATTAGTCTGAAACGTGCATAGAGGAAATATAAAAGTAGAGCAAGCAATGGTAACCTTTAAATGTGCTCGGGATCATACGGCCAAGGCTAATAGCAACTAGTGATGTGACATCGACAGCAAAACATCGATGTTCAAAATTAAAACATCGATGTTGATAATACATCGCACCAAAACCATCTCTGTTTTTAAAATTCAGTATATTTAAACTTTTTTCCCCATTTCTTAAAACTGGTTTAGCAACTATTGATGCGACATCGACAGCAAAACATCGATGTTTTTTTATAAAACATCAATATTTTGAAAACATTGACATCGATGTCGCATCCCTACTTTTCAGACCCTTCACCCTTGTCCACTTTGGTCGTATGTTCAATTTGCTGATTATGAAAATTATGCAACTTGGTTATTTTTTAATTTTTTATAACGGTACTGTTTTCATTTAAAAATAAAACAACGACAAGTATAAACATCGATGTTACAAAAGCATTGACTCCAATACATCAATGTTACAAAAACATCGATGTTTTTTAAATAACATCGATGTTTTGAAAAAATCGACATCGATGTCGCATCTCTAGTAGCAACTAGGGATGCAACATCGACCGCAAAACATCGATGTTGATAACACATCGCCCAAAACACTTCGAGGTTTTTAACCTTTTTTCCCCCATTACTTAAAACTGGTTTAGTAACGTCAAACATTAATGCTCGGCGGGGGGAGGGAGATTTAATTTCTCATTACTTTATTAATTTATAACAAATTTTAACTGTGAACACAAAGTAAAAGAAATTCATACGAACAATTAACAAATCTTTGATTTTCAAATTGAATAACTTAAAAGAAAATAATATTTACAACATTTGACATAGGTGCTACTAACTATAAGTATAATTAGGTAGTTACATAACAATAATTATTGTTAGTTATTATTAATTATTTATCAACTTGTCGGGGGAAAACACAACAAACTTATTTTTTATTTACTGTAAATAAAAAATATTAGGGCCTATAGTTATTATATGCCCCAATATTTGTTATTTACAGTTTGTAAAAATAGATTGTTAACTGATAAAATGTTTGTTTTAAAGCCTTGAATATAAAATGATGAATAATTTTTTTTATAAGGAGAGTTCCCATAGAGAGGGAAGGTCATTATCTTCAAATGGGTATACTATCCTTTGGATCAAGACCGTTAGGTCCAGGTTTGGTGAAGCACTCGTCGGTTATTTTTACTGCGGACGAACTATTTGTACTATTAGAATGTAGCTGAATGAGGACAGCACGTTTGGTTGATTTGGGGTTCTATGCCGGAAGGGTCATATTTGGCCAAGTTGCGTCAAACACAAAGTAGGCAATGTCAAGTAAAAAAGGACGGAGAAAAAGACATTCTGGGGTAGTGATCCTCAAGTTTACCAGAGGCTAAACCCCATGGGGAAAATATAAATCACTAGGGTACCTCTGGTTCGTGCAGCCCGTACACACCTAAAGCAGATGTGTTCTCGAGGGCAAGTAAATATGCACATATTGCACCCCGGCAAGAAAAGTGACACAACTCAAAATTGCAGAATTTGAGAAACATCAACTTAAAGGATACTATAAAACATATTGAAATAGTATGTTGAGAATGGGAATGTACCACGTGGGTGTTATTGAGAGTGGAGCTTCTTGCTGTCACTCTCGGAGAGACCACGTGATCGTTCGAAAAGTAATGATTCAAAACAATTTCTAAGACTTCCTGAATGGCACGGCTTCGGGTGTGAGCTTTCTTGATGAACTCCCTCCTTGTTCTAGAAACTCGAACTTCAGTCTAATATTACTATTTGTTGTGTTGTTGTACCGTTTGTACTGTTTGTTTGATGTACCAAAATAAATCACAAAAAGACATTCTTGGACTCGATGATTCTTTTCATAGTATAAGCTTCTTTTAAATTTTAGGTACGCATTTATGGTGGTAACTTCTATTATATTCATTGGAATAGTAATATACCACGCTGGGGCACCTCATACATATTTTTCTATGTCATAACATCAAAATTTTTATTTTTTGAGTTGTGTCACTTCTCTTGCCGGGGTGCGATATAAGGAAAGTTTTAGTGACACAGAAAGAGAAACTCACTCCAGGAGGAATAAAACTAGATTACATCAAGAATTAATGAATGTATTTCAACGTTTCGAAGACGGCAAAAAAGTTCATATTTCGAGATACCCAAACGGGTACTCGAGAGAATCACGAGGCTCAACTGGAGTAATGAACCGTAAAAGTAATTACCAATTCTCTTAAAATTGATAACACAAATGAGCGTGAGTAATCATTTCGGATATCGGTTAACCAGCTATCGAATTTCAATATTAATTGCTCGAAAACTGGGAAAGCAATTTTTGTCCGATCCTCCCACAAAGCGTCACGAATTCCTCCGACGTTTCGGCTGGAGGAACGGTTCGATTAAGTTTGACTTCTGTTGAAATGTCTCCCTAGTTAGCGAGGAATGAAGTCATTGCGAATGCAAATGTCGTCCGAAGAGGACTAGCTTCGAAGAGCAACCGCGCGGGCATTAGTTACCGCGGTCACGTCCGAAGCTTGCCTTCTAATGACCACCTTCCTTGCTTAATTTTCTTGCAGTATGTTTGTTGTCACTTTCGCGACTTCGTTTGCATATACGGCCCCCTTGCTTCGTTACACGGGTCTACGGAAGCGGGGTATTAAATAGGTGGGGAAAGCTGGCCGCTTTTGCCCAAACGGGTGGCGTGTAATAAGCGCTTCATCATTGTATTGCCCTGACAAGTTGCACCGTATCACGCGAATACCTGAATACCGCAATCTTCTTTTCTCGTATGCGCTCGCGTTGGGGTACATTATGTAAATCGCGGACGGAATCGTGCCGGATCGCTGGGACGACATAAAACGGTTGTCCTTCCGCCGCTTCCTTTTGTGTGTTAGATGAGACTTTTTGTAACTCTAGAAGTATTTAACTGGGATGTCCTGAGACATTGTTTCCCAAACTTTGCTTCGCGGAACAGTGGTGTTGTGAGACTTTCGTCGGTGTGGATGCTATAATATTGCTTGTGGTGTATCCTTTAAACGCTTGCCAAACTAATTCGCGTACCATTCGTGTTGTGAGACTGAGTATTCTAATATTGCTGCGGTGGATCCTATAAGCGTTGGCCAAACTTTGCTTCGCGCAACATTTGTGTTGTGATGTGAGACTTTTTGTAAATCTGGAAGCATTTACATTGTGACATGATTGAATTACACTCTGATACATTATTTCCCAAACTTTGCTTCGCGTAACACTGATGTTGTATAACTGGGCTGTTGGGACACTGTTTCCCAAACTTTTCTTCGTGGAACAGTGGTGTTGCGTTGTGAGACTTTTGCCCGTATTGATGCTATAATATTGACTGTGGTGTATCCTTTAAACGCTCGCCAAACTGCTTTAACGTTGCTGCGGTATGTCCTGTGATTGTTTTTCTAACTTTGCTTCACAGAGCTCTGATGTTAGGAAGTGAGACAAGTTGAAACGTATCACGCGAATACGTGAATACTGATATCTTGGGATGAGACAAAACTGTATTCACCGCTTCCTTTTGTCTGTAAGATGATATTTTTTATAACTCTAGAAGTATTTAACTGGGCTTGGGACATTATTTCTCAAACTTTGCTTTGCGGAAGACTGCTGTTGGACTTTTGTCTGCATGGATGCTATGATGTTGACTCCGGTACATCCTTTAAACGTTCGCCAAACTTTGCTTCGCGTACCATTGGTGTTGTGAGCTTTGTGGGTATGGATGCTACATATTGCTGTGATATATCCTTTAAAAGCGTTGACACAAGCGTTCACTTAACACAAGTGTTGTAATGTGAGATTTTCATATTTATAGTATTTAAATGGTCTGTCTTCTGAGACATTATTCCCCAAACTTTGCTTCGCTCAACGCTGATGTGAAACTTTTCGGCTGCTCTGAGAAATTGTTTCACAAACTTCACTTTACGGAACAACACTGTTACGATGAGACATTTTGTGGATTTGGATGCTTTAACGTAACTGCAGTTTGTCCTGCGATTACTTCTTTTCGTTGAACATTGCATTTTGAAGTGAGACTTCTGTTCTTATGAACATTTTTACGTCCACGTGGTGCATCCAGAGAATGTTCCACAAACATTGCTTCGGGAAACACGCGTTGCGATGCGAGACTTTTTATGTGTGTGGATTCGGATTCTTCAACGTTGTCCTGTGAATGTTGTCCAAAGTTTGCTTCGTGGAACGCTGGTTTAGTGACGCCAAACGTTTTGTTTCTGCAACTGAAAATTTAGGATCAACAAGCTATTATGTTATTATTATGCCCACTTTCATTGACATCAAAGTTTCTCACATGTTGTAATTAATATTAATCATCAAAAGTATTCATAGTTTTCGTTTTCCGATCAAATTGATGAAATTCCATAACATATCGCGATTTCCCTAAAATGTAGTTTATCGCCATTTGCAACGTTTGGCGTTTAGTCTAATTGGCCTTGATAAAACGATTCTTTGGAATTATTACTGTCGACGTGTTGAAATTGTATTCGGGAACACGATACAAATGACGTCACGTCCTGAATACGCACAGGAAGCATATTCCGCCGCAGAAGCACTATGGCCACCTACATCCCGCTTGATAAAAAAAGACAGCTTGAAAGAAATACGTATAAGTACATAAACAGCAAATATCATAGTCGAAATAAGCTAAGAGAGATAATCCTATAATATGTAAAGACGCGCAAAAAAATCCGCTGAGCCGTTGCGGTAGTCTCGATGAAAGGTTTATGATCCCTCACGAGGAATTTTTAATAAAGTCTGGAATTTGCATGCATGTGAAATGAACCACCGAGACATGGCTCTGAAATAAAACACGTGCCAACATAAATTCATTTCACGGAATGGAAAATGTATACTGTCTTCAATTATGTAAAACGTTCTGGAGGGATAAAGAAACTTTGTCGCGTTTTCCCGCTGAAAAAGCATTGCCCATTTCAATTTCCAAAACTCCGGTTTTATTTTTTCCGATGGAGGTTTGCAATGCGGGGAAAACAACATCCCAGTTCGCATTTGCTTATGTTTGCAGCTTGATCGAAATTGAAGTCAATTCCTCGTAGTCTTGTTTATCAGCTGAGAGGGAAAATGCGCTATTCGGCTGTGCTTAAATATTCATGAAGCATTCAAAACAGTAGCGAATTCCCAATCTTCGTGCCGGAAGAACCCTGTACCGCTTGTAGTTAATTTTAAGTGACTTCTAATCGTTAAGTACCCTGAGACTTCACCATCCTCTTTCTCTGACCTCTCATTCCTTATTTAGGGCAAAGTAGAGAGAGGACACAATTATATCCGACTCTTAGAGATCTTTTTGTGTGGATGCACTTTGTCTTTCTTGCAAAAGGAAGCTACCTTTTGTAACAAGTACTAATAAGATAAACTCTTTTAAGCAACTTGAAAGCTTTATTGATTAGGAATTTTCTGTATGTAAGTTAAATGTATCTTAATGATACATTTTATGGACAAATGAAATTGGATTATGTTGTAGTGATGAAACGGGTGTGTGTCATAATAAAAGTAATACGGAAATCAAAATCGGGTTCCCTTAATTCTGAGATCTTGTAAAAACGTTTTTCATGTGTCTATATCCCTGCATTAAATGATATATAGAAAACAAATGTTTAACTTGTAATATGCAAATATTAAATATCCTACTGGAATGAGAGTAATTTTCTTCAAGCTAAATGTAGGTGGCGCCATTGTTTCTGTGATGGAACGGATTTCCTGTACGTTTTCCAGGTGTGATGCACTTGGCTTGGTTTTCGAATACGATTTCATTGGCCAATAGATATTCCAAAGGATGAATACCGAATTTATGTGTGATAGTTGATTGCTTAACGCCAATGTGTAGATCGAACGCCACACGGATATTCACGTGCAGTGTTAAACTAATTTTACATATCGACAGGATCGAATTCAATTTTACTTTACATGATCCCTAAGAAACGCTGAATTTTTTTTATCTGCAACTAAAAGGCGTAAAGTAATTATGTCGTAAAAAATTAGTGGACTGCAGGTAACAATATCTAGTTAACTATATTTATATAACAAAGGAATCCACCGTAATTTTAAGAAACGACATGATCTCGGAAACTTTCAGCAATCTTTCGTCTGCAAATAAAACGTGTAAACTCATTACTTTATTGTAAAGAAAATAATTCAGTATCTCCTAAAAATCCACCTCTAAAAAAAACAGTTGTTATTAAACATTCCAAATGGGACGTTGTAAGTCCAGGCATGATGGGTTGCATATAATTCGTTTGTGACATTCACCAGCAGTGCGAAAGCTAAAATGAAAACAATAACAAGAGAACCATCTGCTACAGGAAGTGTGGTCTGCAGTATAACAAACAACGGCTAGTTAATGTATATTTTTACAGACCTAACAGAACGAGTTTCGGGCGAATTTAAAACTCTTTCTTGTTGAAGGTTTTTGTCCATTTAAGCGTATTAACTCGTTTTTTGATTGCATTTTTAGTTCAGTAATGAATGCTTTCGTACCGAGGGAAATACTTTGGTTGTTAAAGCGGTAAATGATGGCGTGGAAAGAAATTTTTTGAGCCTAGATCCTTTATAGCACATCCGCCAATTTTAGACTGTCATTTAGCAAGTTGTTATATCTTCGGATTGAATTTCAGTACCATGAAGTGATATCCACTCAGTTTCACACAATCCGTTTAAATTGGGAGAAGTGTAAAAAATCTATTTTCTTTCATTTCGAAGCTGCAGAGCGGTTTGGGGTTGAAAAGGTTGATTACCACTATTTCCATCAAGAAAAGGAACAATTTTCACTCGCACAACGAAAAGGGATGTACTCGTAATTTTTCATTCTAACTTGCGCAAGTATAACTACAGATGGTGCTGCTTTTAAGATACGTCACGGTGTGTTGATTTTACATAAATTCTCTACAATTTTTATGACTTATAAATTCCTAATAACTATGTCATAAGCATAGTTATTTGGATTTTTACATAGTTATTTGGAGTTTTTTTTGGGATTTATAAGTTCAAAAAAAAATATTTAAAATCAGTTCTTGAGGCTCATTTACACTTCTATGTCAATCCTAATCTGCTTTCCGAATTGGGATCCGTCGAACCAATGAACGACGAGAACGGTAATGATTAAATTGGTAATCATTCCTTCTCCTTCGACGGATCGGGATACGCAGAGCGGATTCAGATTTACGAAGAATAGATTAGTCTGTAGTGAGAAATCTACTGAAACTACTTAAATCGACTACTGTTGATCTTTTTTAATTTTTAACAGGTTGAAAATTCGCTTACATAATCAAAAATTTTTGCACATCATTTTGTCTATTTTCAGACATTAACCTTCTAAAGATAAGTATGTGGATGGTGTCGTTATTGTAAGATCTCGGAAGTATACGTTGAGAATCGACTTGTTCCGATTGGTTATCAAAGCGCAAACTAGTGTTTTCAAGCACAGTTTGAGCTTTCTTCCAATACCCACGTGATCTTCTTCTACCAATCGTCAAGTGGAACGATCAGGGGGATAACAAAGCTACACGTACATGCTGTGTATACTTTGTTAAAAGATTGATGCCATTCAAACCTGATTACACTTTTTCTACACATGGATTGAGCAAAAACTTGATTTACAGAGATTAAGCGGAACTTCAGTTTTAATTTTTGTAAGAGTAGGAATATTTTGGGAAATGACCAGGACCCATGGGTTCTCTATTGCATTCTTTCCTGTATTTAGGATTTAGCTTTGTAGGTTTTGAACTCTGCATTTATCGTTTGAGAACTTCGAATCTAAAAGCTATCGCATGTGCTCCATTTCGGTTCTGATGTGGTCAATCGATTCTTCAGGTAGTAAGGTAAGGTGGATTCTTTTGAAAAACATTCCTGTTACGACTGATTATTTTAAAACCAAAGTATCTGGTAATATTTCCGTTCTTAATTGAAAATTTATGTTGGGGTGTCCGTGAATCCTACAGAAGCCTCCTAAATACTTGTCCTATCCTATACAGTCTGTCCATCTCACTCCGTTTCTAGTAAGCAAAGAATGGTATGAATCAACTTGTTGACTCCTTCGAAACTATATAATGAGCTTGGTAAAACAATTTCAGTTCTGGTGTGATCAATCAAATCTTCAATCAGAAGGGTACAGTAAATTATGCTGATAAACTTTCTTGTTACGCCTGATACGTCTCAAAAACACAAGTATCGGTAATGTTTCCACCTTTCAGTTCAATAAATATATTAGGTTATGCCTATAATGGCTTTACAAGAATACAAAGAGAACTTAAATACTTGTTCTATCCTATACAGACCGTCCACCTCATTCTGTTTTTGGTCAGCAAAGAATAGTATCTGTCAACTTGTAGAATCCTTTAAAGCTATAGCATTCCCTTTTATACAATTTCAGTTCTGTGGTGTGATCAAGTTATTCTCCAAATCAGGATGATACGGTAGATTCTATTACTGCATGTTAATGCATCCTCTTTTCAGCTCAATAATTATACTATGCCTATAATTCCTTTAAATTGAGGCAGAACCTCCTAAATACTTTCCCTATCCTACACAGACCATCCATCTCATTCCGTTTCGGGACAGCAAAGAGTGGTGCGTGTCAACTTATAGAATCTCGTTGGACCCGACATTTTATGTAGTGATAATTGCAAAAATAAGAAACTTTGGCGTTTCGACCACGAAATACGATTTCGTGTGTAACTTTGCAGGTTCCGAGTTATGCTTTTCATATGAAGCCATCGGAGCTAAATCGCATACGCTCGGAAACAATTTCAGTTCTGGTGTGATCAATCGATTCTCCAGGTCAGGAGGGTACGGTGGAATTCTATTGAGAAACATCTCTGTTACGTCTGATGGCTCAAAAAAACCGAATATCTGGTAATGTTTCCTTTTTTTCGGTCCTCGGTCGATGAGCAGCCGGCTGAAGAACCTGTTTCATCCGAAGCGAAAAATTCGATAACAGCCCAACATGCGTCATTTCGTAAATATTTAAAAGCAAGAATAACTTAGTGACACATGACTTGATTATTTGTCAGAGAGATAAACGCATTTTTCGATTACATACGCATGCGTAATGACGGTAGATCGATATCTTCAAACAAATCTGCATTATTTTATATTATGTTCTTACGAGCTGCTTCTTGCCTTCCTTCTTTCGCAACCAGTTAAAAAGGAACTGCCACTTTGATTAACGATGTCAACGTTGGGTCATTTTTCATACCTCGTCTTGCAAGTGATGATACGTTTTGGCGTTGCTTTGAGGATGCGGTCAATTCGTGACGGCGTTTCCCCAGAGTGCATTCAATCTTAAGTACGTATTTGGGGAAGGACGCTGTTTCGGAAAAATAGATGTAAGTTGGGAGGGAAAAAATTTATTTATTCAAGTTGCGAAAGCATGGTTAATTTTTGATTTTTTCGTATTAGCTGCATCACACACCGTGGTTCGGCCAGGTATTCTGGCAGGGATATCTGAGCAGCATAATACGCCTAGGGCAAAAACGGCTCACTGGGGCATTACCGTGCAGAGTTCGTTCCAGAAAGGGGCTAAAAGGAAAATGCCTGCCACACCGAACTCTGCTCTGTACTCAACCAAGTAAACTGTTTTGAACCAAAAAATGCTCAGTTCCTAAGACAATAGGGCTTAAATGAAAATGCCTGTGCCTTCCGAACTCTGCGCGGTACAACCCAAGTGAACTGTTTTGCACAAAATAAATATTCAGTTCGTAAGACAAAAGGGCTAAAATGGAAATGTCTGTTCCTCCGAGTACTACCGAAATAGATGTGGTCCTGTTTGGTGTTGCGTACCGTCCCTGAAAACTTATACTCTTGAGATAAAAGTCCGTGCCGAAGATAAAGGAGTTGTGAATATATTTATCTGGCCCACATAACAAATATAGTCTTTCGAATAAGTTTACCAGGCTCACAGACCGGATATAACGTTGCTAATAGTTGCTACTAACATACAAGCGCGTCTTTCTAGGAATGGCTCTTCGTAACGTGGACGATTCTATTCAGGACCGTAGGTTGGTCGGTAGATATTAACTCGTGATAAGTGAATCGATTCTTCAGTTTGATTCTTTCGTAACTTGTTTTGATCCACAGTGAGCTATGATTGATTATTTACTTGTTAAAATATTACCAAGACCGGACTGAGGGAAACCTCAATAGTTTTTGTGCATCTCCCGTCTTAGCTCTGTTGGATATTCTTGTACTGCTGTCACCACGCAACACTCTTCAAGTTTGTATTTCGACGATTTTTAACTGTATCTTCAAATATTTCCCATTTCAGATTCATTTTCCTCTTTTAGAAGTAAATATCTCTCATCTTCAATTGCTTGAGTCCATATATATCTGGATGTATTAGTTCACTAACTGTTAAGTATCTACTTTCCACGAGTTTAATATCTACCGACCTACCTACGTTCCAAAATAGAATCGTCCACGCAACGAAGAGCCATTCCTAAAAAGACGCGCTAGTCTACTAACATTGCTTGTTTAACGTAACAGTTTTACCGGCCTGCAAACCAGAACAGGTTTATCAGGCCTGAAGACCAGATTAATAGGTTTAACCGGCTCACTGAAGGGATACGGACCTCCGAGTATTTTTTATCAGTCACGCAGACTGTGGGTATTATACTCCAAGGGGATCCATTTTCTCAATCCAAAGTGCTTTTTGTGTTATTTCTGTGTCTCAAAGTGAAACCGATAAAATAATTTTTAAGGTCTGGAATGACTGGTTGGTTGTTGGTTAGTTGGCTGGTTGGTTGAGTTGAGATTTTATGGCGCAAGGGCCATTTTTTTACCATACTTCGCCAAACACAAGACAGACAGCATCAAGTATGGTGCAAATACACACAAGGAAAGTTTTAATAACACAGAGAGAGATTATAGAGAAATGACTAGAAAGATAAATTTATGTATTCTTCATTTAGTGCTATCCCCTGGTTGGTTGGTTGGTTGGTTGGTTTGGGATTATTATGGATTACAGGCCATATTTGGTCAAATACTAGACAGACAGTATTAAGTTTTAGATATACACATGAAAAGTTTTACTAAAACAGAAGAGCGGAATGACTGGAGAGGTTAATTTATTTTATCTTGATTTAGTGCTATTCCCTGGTTGATTGGTTTTGGATTATATGGATGGAGACAGTTTTAAGTAACAGGCATACACAGAAGTGCGGAATATAACCGGAGAGGTTAATTTATTTTAGTTGATTTATATCTATATATATAGTGCTCTTCCCGTATTTGGCTAAATATTTTCATTGTTGAAACTGATAAAAACGAAGGCAATTTCAAGAATCGAGCAGTCAATATCCGAATAATTAGAACCGACTTCCCCACACCTAATGTCTACCATACGATGTATGGAATATGGAATTTTATCATGAAATTTTAATTCCAAAGTGTTTCTTCCTGTGACTCAATTCAAAAGAAAATTATTCTATCCAATTGTACTCTCGTCTTTTTCACTCAAAACTTCCATTGAGAACGTTTCCAATTATTCTTCCTTAATGTTATGTCTGAAACACTTCAACTTGTCTGTCTAGTTTGACTAAAACTCTCTCTTTCTCCAACAGTCTGTATAATCATCAGAAAATATTTTCTGTCTGGAAAATACTTTCATTCGTTAGCGTGTTCTGCAATTCCAAGTTTTATAATTTCCCTTTGACTTTTTCAACTTCAAAATTCAATTGTTAAAACGAATTCAAATTCCAAGAGCTAAATTTCCTCGGGATCTAGAAATATTAGGAATCGAATTTCTTGCTTATTTAATGCCGATTGTTCAACATTAGATGTAATCTAATTCCTTGCTTTGTAAATATTTCTTATATTCCTTATGTGATATAAGTAATGCAAGAGCAAATAACTATATTTTTAAAATCATACAGAGAAAATTCTAATTTCTCCTAAATTGAATTACAGTGCATCTGATACATTTCCAACAAAAACTTCCTATCTTACAGGACGGTATTGGTATTTTTAATCAATGTCGGACTTAAGCAACACAACGGGCGATTGGCAACGGTCCGGGGTCAAGCCCAAAGGGAAAGATCAAAGGACACCTCGTATTTTTGAACCACGGCCAGATGCCGAGGTCAACACCTGATCTGGCACCCCACTCTCCAAACTTCCACACCACACCAACGTGAGGACGTTTAAGGCCACGACAAATTTAACGTGCACCAGCCCCTCCCATTTGTACTCGACGGTTGGATTCGAACTCGCAACCCTCCAGTTGATAATACGTTTCTCTTCCCCAATCGGATTACCGCCGGCTAAAAGTTCAGCAGTATAAACCAATAAAAAAAAAATAAAAAAAATTTTAAATTACACATAAATGTATATTTATGTAACATTAGTTACAAAGTTACAAACATTAGTTACAAAGTCTAACGAAAATTCTATCAGTAAAACAATAAAAAATCATTCTTTTGGGATTCACTGTACACACATAGGTTGGTTGGTTGGGTATTTTTTGATGGCGCAAGGGCCAGATCTGGCCAAGCTGCGACAAACATCATATATATATATATATATATATATATATATATATATATATATATACATATATATCAGGGCTCGAAATACCCAGGTGCACTGTGCACATGAAAATAAAATTCTGCACTTATTTATTCCCCCTAGGTGCACGCAATACACCTAACGTTAAAAAAAAGGGAAGGGAGGGAACGTGTTTTGTGTTATTTTGATGGTTGAACAAAATATTAGTATCGATCTCTCTCGCTCTAAATGAACGTAATTAACATTCCTAATTACACACTATGCGAAATCAAACTCGCTGGGCCGTAACGGGTCTATACAGGAGGAAAGTTTACTTGTGTCACTGCCACCAGAACTTTCCGATGATCGAGACATTTTCCAGATGGCTCTGATGTAGTAACTGTCGCGATAGCCGTATGCCGGAGAAGGGAGAATTTAGGTTTTTAAATATTTTTATTTACTATCTACTATATATATATATATACGAACCTATATAAACATACCCAAATAATTAAGTACTTTACATTACATTAATACTCTTATATTTCGTTTTTTTTTAAATATGTACCTAAAATATAATCTGTGCACCTAATTTAAAAACTTAGGTGCACAAGGTGCACCAGTATTAAAAAATCTATTTCGAGGCCTGATATATATATATATATATATATATATATATATATATATATATATATATATATATATATATATATATATATATATATATATATATATACATATATATATATATATATATATACAGGGTGTTTCAGTGAACCGTTTCAGAACTTCTAAGAGGGGTAGGGTATATCCTGACGAACCAAAATCATATACCAATGGGCAGTCAGAAATGTTTTCCTGACGCGGTAGATGGCGTTGTGCGAAAATCCCGAGCTTTCGTGTAGGGAATCTTCATATCGTACAAGAACGCCAAGTTAGTAGGATGGATGATTACACGATCGCAGAATTAGCCGATATGCATTTGGCGTACGGGGCTGCAAATTGTAGTGGGCCAGCCGAACAGCGTTTGTACGCGGAACGATATCCGACGAGGCGTATCCCCAGTCATAATTTCTTTGCAAGACTGCACCAGAGGTTAGCTGAGACAGGTTCATTAGAAAGAGCTGACAGGGACAGGGTAAGAACAGCACGGACTGCAGACGTCGAACAGAATGTGCTGCAGCATGTACAGGGGAATCCAAGAACGAGTACACGAAGTGTAGCAAACGCAGTCGGGGTTTCCCATTGCAGCGTCTGGAGGATTCTCCGAGAAGAAGACATGCATCCTTTTCACGTGCAGCGTGTCCAGACACAGCAACCGGGGGATTATGCACCTCGTATTGCTTTCGCACAGTGGTACCTTGGAAAATGTGCTACAAATCCCCTTTTTCCTGCTGAAGTGTTGTTTTCCGATAAGGCATCCTTCACAAGGGAAGGAATTTTCAACACGCATAACGACCATATCTGGGCGGTCGAGAACCCGCATGCAATACGACGTCGTGCAGCACAGATTCGATTTTCGGTCAATATATGGGCCGGTATTATGGGAGATCTCCTCATCGGACCTTACCTGTTACCGTCTCGTCTAACCGGACCTAACTACTTGCTCTTTCTGCAGCAAGTATTGCCACAACTTTTGAGAGATGAACAGATTTCTGCATCGACGCAACAGACAATGTGGTTCCAACACGATGGAGCCCCTGCCCATTATAGCGGATATGTTCGTAACTACCTGGATGTCACATTTGGTCAGCAGTGGATCGGACGTGGTGGTCCCGTGCGTTGGCCTGCTCGGTCACCCGACCTATCATGTCTTGATTTTTATTTCTGGGGTCATCTGAAATCGCTAGTTTATGACACCCCTGTTGACAATGTTGAGGAGCTGGTTGCAAGAATTGCAGTAGCTGCCGGAGAAATTCGAGATATGCCTGGAGTATTCCAGAATGTTCGGAAGTCCATGCGTCGGAGATATGAGGCGTGCATTGTAGCCCGTGGAAGAAACTTCGAACACTTACTTTAATCCATGTACCTTTTGCTTCTTTTCATGTATTATTAAAACGATTTCTCACTTACGGTCTCTTTTCTTTACGGTGCTTCTGTGTACAACACCGCTTCAGGAAAGCATTTCCGACCCCACATTGCTATATGATTTCGAGTTGTCAGGATGTACCCTACCCCTCTTAGAAGTTCTGAAACGGTTCACTGAAACACCCTGTATATATATATATATATGACTCAAAAAGTCAAGTGATGAAATCTAAATATAGTTTATAAAACCAATGTCTTTTAAAATTAAAAACAGGTTTTGGTGGTGAGGATCCGATAAAAGTTCATGTAAACTGGGGTGATAAATATTAAATCGGACGAGTCTATGGAAGTTAAAATCCGAGCATTTTATTAAGATGTGTCTGACTGTGAAAAGATAGACACAAATAGACAATTACAAAACTGATTAAACTATATATAAATGTATTTTCCTGCAACATTAGTTACGAAGTCGTACAAAGAGTCTGGAATATTCGGGAAAACTAATATGTCTGTTATTCAATTTCGCTCTTAAATAGAATAACGTTCTGCCGATATAAAACAGCCTAGGGCATATTTTCCTAATATGTCGGAAAAGCTGAACAGTTTTAGCTTGTCTTAGATGGAAGTAGGAAAGATGTATTTTTCAGTTACATTCGTCGTGTTTATCTTGTTACATGGAAATAGAAAATAAAGATCATAATTCTTTTATCCGGCGATACAACTAGAAAATGAATTATAAACATTTCTTTGTGTATGAAAATTTATAGAAAGCTTACTTGTAAAGAACTCACAGCCATTTCAAAGTAATATAAGTTATTCGGTAAAGTATTTTCTATCTGCTATCAAAATTTCGTATTAACTGTCGTTCGTTTAGAGCTTCCATATTTGTTTCTCATAGCTTTCAATGTTTTTTGTTGGTGAGGAACACCTATGTATAACATTGAAATATTTTTCTACAGCCTAGTTGGATGGTAATGGTAATGGTAATTTTTGTTTACGTCGTACTAGAGCAACACAACGGGCTATTGACGACGGACGGGATCAGTCCCTTAAGGGAAAGATCCGAGGACAACACCTCGTAATTTTGAACCACGGTCAGATGACACAGCCTAGTTGGAAGAGCTTCGGATTAGCAACCGGAGGGTTGCGAGTTCGAAACTCGATCCAGGCTAAGACCGTCCTGTCCACGGTGGTGCACGTTCAATCTTCAGTGACCTCAAATGGCTTCACGCTGGCGTTGGTGTGGAAGTTTTGAAAATGGGATGAAGCTCAAGTGTTGACCTCGTCATCTGATTGTAGCTCAAAATTACGAGGCATTGTCTTCGGTTCTTTCCCTTCGGGATTCACGTTGGGTTGGCGTGGAAGTTTGGAGAGTGGGGTGCCAGCTCAGGTGTTGCTTCGTCATCTGACCGTGGTTCAAAATTACGAGGTGTCGTCCTCGGATCTTTCCCTTAAGAGACTGATCCCGGACCGTCGTCAATAGCCCGTTGTGTTGCTCTAGTACGACGTTAACTAAAATTACCAATTACCAATTACCCTTCGGGATTGCCCCTGGACCGTCGCCAAGACCCAGTTGTCTTCCTCCAGCGACGCTTATTAACTACCTAACTTTATCTACATATGATAAGTATGATAGTTAATGTCGATGGGGGAATTCCTTTTGAATTTTCCTCTGAGGAGTTCGGATCTTTCCCTTTGGGGTTTATCCTGGAGCGTCATCAATAGCCCGTTGTGTTGCTCTAGTACGACGTCAATTAAAAATTACCAATTACCAATAACCCGGAGCGTCATCAATAACCAGTTGTGTGTTGCTCTAGTACTACCTCAATTAAAAATTACCAATTACCCGTAGAGTCGTCAACAGGTTGTGTTGTTCCAGTGCGACGTATAGCCCGTTGTTTTGCTCTAGTACGACGTTAATTAAAATACCTACCTACCTCCAGTGCAACGTTAATTAACTATCTTACCTTTAATAAGTAGTTGAGGGACTTATCCCAGACCGTCTTCAATAGGCCGTTGTGTTGCTCTAGTACGACGTTAACTAAAACTACTTCCCTTAAAAGGTAATTGGTAATTTTTAGTTAACGTCGTACTAGAGCAGCACAACGGGCTATTGACGACGGTCCGGGATCAGTCCCTTAAGGGAAAGATCCAAGAACAACACCTCGTAATTTTGAACCACGGTCAGATGACGAAGCAACACCTGAGCTGGCACCCCACTCTCCAAACACCCTTAAAAGGTAGTGCGAGTTGCAGAGGCACAGGTTCGATTCCTATTAACTTACCATATAGTTGGATTTCTCTCTTCAGCGTCAGTTAAACCATGGAGAATATATGATAATTGGTAATTTTTTAGTTAACGTCGTACTAGAGCAACAAACGGGCTATTGACGACGGTCCGCGATCAGTCCCTTGAGGGAAAGATCCGAGGACAACACCTCGTAATTTTGAACCACGGTCAGATGAAGAAGCAACACCTGAGCTGGCACCCCACTCTCCAAACTTCCACGCCAACCCAACGTGAGGACTTTCGGCCACGACAGATTTAAGGTGCACCAGCCGCCTCTACACCATACGTTTACAAACATCCATGCCCGGGCCCGGATTCGAACCAGGAACCTTCCGATCTAGAGGCTAACACCTTAACCACTATACCGGTTGGTCGGCGGAGAATATATGAAAGCAGATTAATTAATGCTAACATTTTACATTACCACAACCATGTGACCAAAACTAGTCGTAACTACTAACTAACCCTTCGGGACTACTTTCGTGTGCCGGATGGAAATGATCGTTGATCATCTGATTAGTAGGCTCATAGCTGCGCAACAAAGTTGCGTTGGATTGTATTGCCATGTGACCTACACCACCCTACAATATTGGACCGGACGCCAGCGGATTTGCATAAAATCCGACTACTTGTTTGGTGTTTTTCGTGGTATGGCCTGGGACCTTTGCATGTTGTTCCGGGTCAATTAAACGCCGAAGCTTTCATGGACATTTTGGACATTGAGGTTCTTCCTACGCTCTGACAATTTTATGGAGTGGACGAATGTTACTTCCAAGACGACAACGCTCCGTGTCATGTTGCAGCCTCTGTCAAGCAGTGGTATCACGATATGGATGTAAAACGTCTCCCCTGGCCTGCTCAGAGTCCCGACCTACACATAGAACATTTGTGAGACGAGATAGATCTACACTTATTGACCAGGAAACCACGTCCGAAATCTACAGCTGAGCTGGCGACATTCTTGCAGCAGGAATGGACACAAATACCCATAGCTGTGTATCAAAACCTTGTTGAAGGTATGTCCAGAAGGGTTGCTAGTGTAATTGCAGCACGTGTGGGACCATCCCCTTTTTAAAGCATGTATTCTTTCTCTTATACCATCATATCTTGCTGTCCGGTTCGTTATTGTAGGGTAGTGTATTTAGGTTATGCGATCCGTGACGAAATTTGAGATTTCTTTCATTCAGATCGCGTCATCATGCATTGTAAGATCGTCAAGAGAGAAGTTGTTGAATTTGTCGCAATGGAGCAGCACAATGGACTATTGGGACGTCCGTCTAGGATCAATCCCGAAGGTAAAGATCGAAGGACAACACCACGTAATTTTGAACATGGTCAGATGAGGCGGACAACACCTGATCTAGCAGCCCACTCTCCAAACTTCCGCTCCTAGTCAACCTGAGGATATTAGAGGTCATGATAGATTCGATGTGCACCAGCCCCCATGTAACACGACAGTCTTTGGTTTGATCGAGTATAGAACTCGCAACCACCCGGTTGCAAATTCGCTTCTCTTCTAACTTTGCATTTAACCATAGACCATCGTGTACAAAGGGGCTGGTGCATGTTAAATATATTGTGGCCTCAAATGTCCTCACGTTGGCATGGTGTGGTAATTTGGATAATGGAGTGCCAGCTCAGGTGTTGCCTCGTATTCTAACCATGGTTCGAAATTACGTGGTGTTGTCCTCGTATCTTTCACTTTGCGATTGATCCCGGACCGTCGTCAATAGCAACTCGTTAAACAGTAAGACGTTAATTACCATGCTACCGCGGCCCCAAAATTGTAAGGGAGAAGATAAATTTAATGTTATAGAAATTGCATGAAGGTGAAAATAGATTTCGTGCTTGGCATGCATCTAACATTCTTTACTCCAATACTGTTAGAATGCTCCCTATCTTTGAGGACCACAAAAACATAAATTTAATACTTCCTATCCAACTCTAATCAAATAGACAAGAACTTGGGCCATTCTTGTCCCTGTGATCTTTAATGTTAATTGCTAAAGTATAGGAAATATATAAATTATTTATTAAATTCTCAAAGCTCACTCCAACTTATTTCTGAGAACATTGGTCTACAGTTTTATTTCCTATTTTTATTCCCCTGTGAACCTTGAATCGTTTCCCATTTCACGGATAGATATATTCGGTTCCTTTAATATATAAATGTTTTTAGATTATTTTCTTTGTTGGGTTTTTTCGGACTAGATTTTTCTGTGTTGTGTGCTTAGCCTTACTGATTTTTCTTACTCCTTTTACCTTTTAAGGCAGCCCACGAAAAAATATAATTTCGATTATGTTTTAGGAAGAAATATAGTTTAGGCAGAAGATTCTTTTAGCATTTGTGTTTTTTTCCTATACTTACATCTGAAGCTATTGTTGGAAGAGGATTCTGCTTGCAGGTATTGGCTACTTCGATCCAATACGATTTGCAGAGGTCTGAAAGCGTGGTTCTGTCATTTATTACTTGAAGCAGGTTTCATTGTTCCGCATATCTGGTTTCGATTTTTCGTCTGACCTTGGTTTAAAATTACGTGATGTTGTCCTCGGATCTTACACTTCGGGTCTGATCTCGGACCGTCGCCAGTAGCCCATAGTATTGTAACAGTGCGACATTAAATAAAATAACTACTTACGTGATATCGATTTTATTGTATCTTTGCGAATTTGTTTCTTTCCCTTCCTGTCCGTCTAGGGTTCCTGGTTTGAATCCGGGTTAGTGCATGGATGTTTGTAAGCGTAGGTGTAGAGGCGGCTGGTGCACCTTAAATCAGTTATGACCAATAATGTCCTCACGTTGGCTTAGTGTGAAAGTTTGGAGAGAGGGGTGCCGTCTTAGGTGTTTCCTGTCATCTGACCGTGGTTCAAAATTACGAGGTGTTGTCCTCGGATCTTTCCCTTAGGGGATTGATCCCGGACCGTCGTCAATAGCCCGATGTGTGTACTCTATTACGACTTGAATTAAAATTACCTTACCTTACCTTATTGAAATTACCTTACCTTCGGGTCTTATCCCGGACAGTTGCCAATAGCCCATTGTATTGCTCCATTGCGACGTTAATAAAAATACTTATCTCCCTGATTTCGAGTTCATTGTCTTTGCGAATTTGTTTCTTTCCTTTCTTCTTGGGTCGACCAACCGGCATAGTGGTTAAGGTGTTAGCCTCTAGATCGGAAGGTTCCTGTTTCGAATCCGAATTCGGGCATAAATGTTTGTAAGCGTGTGGTGTAGAGGCGGCTGATGCACCTTAAATCTATCGTGGCCGAAAGTCCACATGTTGGGTTGGAGTGGAAGTTTGTAGAGTAGGCTGCCAGCTCAGGTGTTGCCTCGTCATCTGACCGTAGTTCAAAATGACGTGGTGTTGTCCTTGGATCTTTTCTTGGGGGATTGATCCCGGACCGTCGTCAATACCCCGTTGTGTTGTTCCAGTACGACTTAAAATACCTACCTACCTCAAATGTCTTCATGTTGGCGTGGAGTGAAAGTTTGGAGAGTGGGGTGACATCTCAGATGTGACCTCGTCATCTGACCGTAGTTCGAAATTACGTGGGGTTGTCCTAGGATATTTTCCTTCGGGTTTGATCCCGGACCGTCGCCAATAGCTCGTTGTTTTGCTTGTTATCTCGTCCTCGTTGAGGGATGAGAAAGTTCTCAAGATAGCAAAGGAAACTGACCATGTCTTGATCTCGCCAACTTCAAAAAGATAGGAAATACAATGTCTTGATGACGTGATATCTCGTCATTAGCAAAATTGGTTATATCGTGAAGGACGAGATATCTGGTCGCTAGCAAAATTGGTTAGGTTTTGAAGGAGGATACAGCTCGTCGTTAGCAAAATTGGTTAGATCGCGAACGACGAACTTTTTGATCATTAGCAAAATTGGTTGGATTTTGAAGGACGAGATACCTCGCTGAAACCGCTTGGAGGGTTGAAACTTTGATTTTGACTATTGATATCAACAATGATGCACTTCTATGAGATTGCAAAATAACGATTCCTCTCTTTATCCTTAAGTGTCGTAGTCTTCTGCCATTTAGACAGCTAAACAGAAGAATGTAGATTCATCAGGTTA
The DNA here is from genome assembly GCA_947359465.1 of Metellina segmentata. Taxonomy (NCBI): domain Eukaryota; kingdom Metazoa; phylum Arthropoda; class Arachnida; order Araneae; family Tetragnathidae; genus Metellina; species Metellina segmentata. The sequence goes on from OX375884.1 coordinate 28,170,686, forward strand.
TCAAAAATCTAATACTTTACTCTAAAATATCCAACAAATACGAAAAACAATTTTTCTCTTAGCTTGTTTAGTCCAGTAACACAAAACGAATAAAGTTGTAGTATCGGAGAATTAAATTACCTTCAATGACAACAATTTTTATGTGGACGAGAACTTTTAGTCAAGATGTGAAGATGTGAATCGTTTAATGAAGATGAAATTCTGCAAGAAATAGAAACACTGCGATTGAAAATTGATTGCAATTTATATATCAGTAGTGCAATCCATCAAAACTTTTATTCACTCCCCTAGCAACAAAAATTGCGAAGAAGGTCATTAGGAATTTCTAAATATCTGATGACAAAAATTCAAATTTCTGATGGGAAAAAAAAAAAAAAATATATATATATATATATATATATATTATGTTTTTATAATTATATCACTGTTGTACTTCTAAGAGCTTATACAATTAATCAATGAACATCCATCAAACGTTTTACACTGCTCTCTTGAGAAGGATATGATTTTTGAATTCTACTTTGGGTCTCAGATTTAGACTCGGCAAACACATCCCCGATGTTTCAGAACCTATGGAAAAGCAAAGAACTCTACAGAAGTTTTCTTTTGATGTCACGGCTATATTTCTTCCCTGTTGTCCGTTTGAAACAGAGAAAAGCTCTCAGCAGTCATGATAGATGAATCAATTTTCTTCTCCAGCCGCTCCGCATCTGAATCCGCTTTGATTCAGGCATTTTTCTTCGCTCTATCGAAAAAAGACGTTGCCTTAAATATCAGTTTTAGAGTGCAAACAGTCGAAAACCCATACGAGGTATTGTCAATAAGCAAGTACCTTATAACCCGGATGCTTATTGATGACAATCTATGACTTAGCGTACATTCTAAAGCCCAGAAGCAGGCATCCCTTAAAAAAAAAAATTGAAATTCGGCGAAAAAAATATGGGAAAAATCAATAAAATCGGAAGTCAAAATGACGTTTTTTTTCTTATCTGAGTTAGAAGTTAGTTTCCATTGAACGCTATTCAGTTTTACCGCAAAGGGCTATCTGGAAAAGTTGATTCCCCATTCTTCCAGCCGATATAAGGTAGTTATCTAATTAACAGAGATTACTGGAAAAACACAGTGGGCTATTGGCAGGGTTGGACGGTAACGCGTTACTTGTAATAATTACTTTTACAGTAATCTTATAGGTAATTCGTTACACATGAAAACCAGTAATTTTCAGGTAATTCGTTACATAATTTTCGTTAAAGTAATTTTAGTTACAGTAACGCGTTACAATTTATTTTCATTTTATTATTTTTACATTTTGAAGTTGGCAACATTGTTTAGGAGAGCTGCGAATCTGGCAACAGCTACCGATGTTTTGATTTTGACGGTAATGGAGGACGCCCCCGCGAAAAAAGTTGAAGTGTCGGTAGAGAAATTGTTTGAATTGGAAAAAATTTCAGATAAAAGTGACGAAGGCGAGATATTTATTCCGGTTGCTAGCCCGTTACTCTTCTAACAGGTCTACCGCTGCCCCCCGTCGATATAAAATAATTACATTCAAGGTAATATTATTGCAGGTAAGCAGCTGTGAGAAAGAAAAGCGAGATTTATGACTTTTATTTGATTTCATTTGGCGAATTACCATCTTACATGAAGATAGTTTTTAACCCTAGAGTGGTTTCGACGAGATTTCTCGTCCATTAAGATCTGACGAATTTTGTGATGACGAGATATCTCGTCATCAAAATGTCTCCAATTTTATTGTCATGACTTAATGAAGACAGAGACAGTTTCCTTCTAATGACGAGATATCTCGTCCATTAAAATCTGGTCAATGACGATATACCTCGTCGAGAAAACCATCAGGAAGTTTAATTACCACTTTTCTTCTAGCATTCGTTGAAGGGTGACCCACAATTTCCGTTGAAGGAGTTGTAACCCAAAATTTTCAGAAATATTGATTTGGATGTTTTTAGTTTAGATACTTTTTTACTTCATTTTCTTGCAAATGATACTCTGTTCTTGTCTAAACTATCGATAGAAGTTTCAAACGTATACATTAAACTAATAATAAGTATTTTTTTACATTTAATCTCAATATCTTCAAATTGAAGGGTTTTCAACTTCGAGACGTCTTTCCTATAAATCTACTTTATCCCGGTAAGTTAAGTCTTCCATAACAGGTTCTAAATCAGTATAGATATACTGAAGAACCGTTTAGTTATCGTTGAGGTAGTTTTTTTTTATGAGTTTTTAGAAGAAAAAAAAAAAAACTCAGGAAAAGTGTTTGACATTCTAATGTGTGTTCTGATTAATTTTGTATAGAGTGAAATTTCATACTGTGTGTTTGTGATATTTTAATTAATTTTGCATAAGTGTGTTAGAGATACAATGCAATACTAATCTTCATTTCAGTATATACGTAAATGTAAACTTAGTGTACTAAAACCATTTCAAACGCTGTCTTCAGTATGTTTCTAGAAAGCTTACATCAATAAGAGAAATTAACATTATCAGTATTTGACTACAGATTATAGTACAGTACATTGCAGTAAACGTTTTGATATCGGTTATCACTTTTTTGTTATAAATTTTTGTAGGCTTAAACTCAGAATAATTTTGTGAAAAAAAGTTTTTTCGCTTAAAGTTTTTTTAAATATTCTGTAAAAAAGAACTAAATCTCAACTCCAGTATACAGCAAAATATATATTTAGTTTACGAAAACCATTTCAAACTTGTATCTTCAGTACCCTGGGGTACATAGAAATTAGGGAAATGAAAATTGTTGGTGTTGGACCATCCATCTCCTGTTTAAATGTTTCGTATTTCTTTCAAGAAAACAGAGAAATTCCATTTAATCGGCGATACATGAGAAATCCGATTTCCTGTTACGCGTCCAACGCATGTGTTGGATAGCACATCAAATTTTCTCCCGAAAACAAGCAGACAGCTTAAAGAAAAGGAGCACTTCTCCTTTTAAAAGACATGGGTACAGAGGTACGGTATATATCTCGAGTACACACACATATATCTATCGAGTATACATGAGGAAAAACAACCCTTATTTTCTTTTGGAACCACTTTAACTTCTTTCCACTCCTCTTATCTTCGGAAAGGAAAAGTTTTCTTGTCTTAGATTTTTCTTCTTCCTTTCCTTTACCCGTCTGTTATTTCGACTATATCCATATCTTTTACGATAATACCTGGTCAGCTAAGGTCTCGAGCATTTTTGTTGGTTCAGGAGCATTACAGTATTAACGGTGACTCCGGAAAAGCTAAGAATGTAATAGCCAGAGACACGAGTTTAAGATTGCATCTAAGATGCTTAGTGAAAAACAGAAAGAAACGGAGACTTTTGTCGGTTTAGTACAATACTTTTTATTTAAGAATGCTGGAATGTTATGTTTTCGGTGGCATTTCTTTGCTTTGTCTTTTTGTAAGAGGAGCTGCCAAGAGCTGAATTCCATTTTTCCGAGAGATATGTTCTCTTTTCTAGATACGAAGAGTATCGGACTTGTATTTATGTCTTTGTTACTCTGTACTGGAGACTCAATAGGGACTAGGTATTGAGACGTGTGTTGCGAGGATTTCATTTCTGGGGACTCTGGAGATGCAATGTGTTTTGGTGCCAAATTAAGATCTGGACCTTTTATTTTTAAAAGTATCGTCGAGTCTAGATTTGGTCACGAAACTGGATTTTAAAAGTATGGGAATTCTGTGAGCTAAATGCGGATGAGGTACTTCGGGTTGCTCAAAATAAGATCTGGACCTTATCAGGTTTTTTAATGTTTCGTCGAGTCTACACTTGGTTACGAGACTGAATTTTAAAAGTAAAGGCTTGCTGTTAGCTAAATGTGGAACGAAGTATCGGGACGTGTGGTTTTGGTTGTCAAATTAAGATCGGGACTTTTTATTTTTAAAAGTATCGTCGAGTCTAGATTTAGTCACTAAACTGGATTTTAAAAGTGAGGGATTTTCTGTAAGCTAAACGCGGGATGAGGTATCGGCACGTTTGATACTTCAGGTTGCCCAAAATGAGTAATTTTAAGATTTTAAAAGGGCTTTCTGGTAGCTACATGTGGAACGAAGTATCGGGACGTTTGGTTATGGTTGCCAAATTCAGAACTGGATGCGGTCAAATTTCAAAAAAGTTTTGTCGAGTCTACAAGGGGGAAGGAGCTATGACTGAGACGAGGTATCAGGACGTATGGTACATTTTGGTGCCAAATTAAGATCTGAACGACAAAAGAATTTTAAAAAGCTTCGTCGAGAGTCGTATATTTGGTTACTAGACCAAGTTTCAAAAATAAGGCTTTCTGTGAGCTGTATGCGAGACTAGGTATCGGACGTATGCTCTCAGTAACGAAGCTAGGATTTCATTTTAAAGGGGAAGAGTTCAGTTAGAAATTAGATTTTTTTCTGTCAAAGTAAGATCTGGACCTTGTAAGATTCTTTTTCTCTTATTGTACAAGAACATATTGCAGGAACAGCCATACAACAGACATGCGTGGCCAGGACTTTATTTCGTCTGGGCTCCAATTAGATATAATACTTTTTGGTGCCAAATTATGATTTGAACCTTTTTAGATCTTAAAAAATTTCGTCTAGTCTATATTTGGTGATGAGACTGTTGTATATTAAAAGCAAGGGCTTTTCGTGAGTTGTATGCTGTATCACACATCAAGATGTATGCTCTACTAGAGCTAGGTTTCTCATTTTAGAGGTACAGAGTTCAGTTAGGGATACAATTTTTGTGGTTTTGACTTAAGATCTGGATCTTGTTGAATGCAACAAATGAATGTTAGCAAATTAAGTCAAAAAATAGCTAGAATTCAATCTTCTGTTAAGATATTTAACTTCCAGCTTTTCCTCTTGTTTATGAAAATGATAAGTCTTGTTCCACAGAAATTACTATCGAACTTTTATTTATCGTGTTCTTATTGGTTATTTCTTGAAGCTTTTTTAGCTATTGACTAAAAGTTAGCTGTGCAGGTCTTGCCTTTTGCTTTAAATCTACACGATCTTGATTTATCACATTCTTAACACACAACTTGAGTGTGTCTCACTGTCATCTTTGAAAAGAATAAAATGACTGAGATAGTCAAATGAAACAGATAATATTCTTTTAAATATCAAATGCCTGCAATTAAAAAACGTTCATAGAAATGCTCTCTCTAAAGCACTTCTGTGAATCCGTATTAAAAATACGAATACACCACACTCTTAAATAGCTCCATGTTCCTTTTTACCCTTTAAATCTTTCTATAAATAATTTTTTTTTTGCATTAATTTTTCATATCGTTATTAAATCAATCAATAGCTAAAATTAATCGCCGATTTCGATGTTTAAATTTTAGTTTTTCTTCTTTATGATAGCAAACGTCTTGTTCCACTCCGCAATAACTATAAACCAGATTTGTCGACTTTTTCATTAGTCATCTTTTGAATCTATTAACGCTATTGACTACCAATCGTCCAAAGTTCTTAGCTTTTACTCTAAAACTACACGATCTCGATTGCACAAAAGCATTCCAGCCACATAATTTCCCAATACCAGCTCTGAAAAGTATAAGATCGAAATCTACAAATGAAACAGATTGTATACTTTCGAACATCAAGTGCCCAAATTGAAGTGCACACAGTTGAGAAAAAAAACCGCTCAGAAAAACGTGCTCTTTCGAAAGCACGTTGGTGAATTTATGTCAAAAAATATTCAAATCTTCCCCGGTATAAGGAATTTTTGTTTATCAAACTTGTAATCTCTTCCATTCCTTTTTACTTTCCTCTTTCACTGATAAATCATTTTTTTCGCATTGATTTTTCCTGTTGTTGTCGTGCGGGCCATATATGGCCCAATTGGGGGTGCCATTGCCCCGGAGGGTTGGACTTCTTGATGCATGACACATCCGTTTTACAGGAAGGTCCCTTTCACACATCCATTCATTCACACGTATCATAATTTAGATCCCAATCAGAGGCCGATAACCCCCTGATCAGGTACCCCCAGAGGTATTGATTTGGTATGGGAACATGGGGGACTTAGTGACCGCGACCTATTTAACGTGCCCCAGCCACCATTAGCGAACACGACGGTCTTTAGCCAGGTTCATATGCCGATCTCGCAACCATCAGAATTGCAGGCTCCGCTGAGGACAGAACCCACAACCCTTCCGATGCGAGCCCGACGCTCTACTGACTGAGCTACCGCGGCTCTTGATTTTTCCTATCGTTATTAAATCAATCAATAGCTAAAATTAATCGCCGATTTCGATGTTTAAATTCGAGTTTTTCTTGTTTATGGCAGCAAAAACGTCTTGTTCCACTCCGCAATAACTATAAACCAGGTTTATCGTCTTTTCTATTAGTCACCTTTTAAATCTCTTTACATATTGACTACCAATTGACCAAAGTTCTTTGCTTTTGCTTCAAAACTACTCAATCTCGATTGCACAAAAGCATTCTAACCACATAATTTCCCGATCCTAGCTCTGAAAAGTATAAGATCGAAATCTACAAATGAAACAGATAGTATTCTTTCGAACATCAAGTGCTCGAGTTGAAGTGCACGCAGTTGAGAAAAAAACCGCTCTGAAAAACGTGCTCTCCCGAAAGCACGTTTGTGAAAAAATCCATGTCAAAAAATCTTCAAATCTTCCCCGGTATTACGATTTTTGTTTATCAAACTTATAATCGCTTCCATTCCTTTTTACTTTCCTCTTTCACTGATAAATCATTTTTTTCGCATCGATTTTTCTACCGTTGCCACTCAGCTTTTTACGTTTCCTTTACTTCGATAAATTACCCAAGTTCTCTGCCTGTGTCTCATCGGCTAATTGCTAACATTTATATTTTTAGAGTAACGTCCCGGTTTTTTAAGATTTCTGTTCTGTTTTTCGTGACAGCGATAATATCTCTACATTGAGGGGTGGGGAAGATTCTGAACCAGAAAGAAAAATGCCTTTTTTTTTTGTTTTGTGCTTTGAAATGAAAAGGCGTATTTCGTTCAAGACTGGTTGACAGAATCTAAGAAAAACGCATCTACGCCTTAGATCAATCTTGCGGGATCAACTGATTAAAGTTTGAAAAGGTTAACTTAAGAGCAAAACCAAAGTTTTTGCTTTTGGGAATGTTTCGGTTCTTTCTTTTAAATGTAAACTTAGTTTCGCTGAGGACTTGATGTTCTGGGGATTTTTATCGAATCCATGAGTGTTTTTGATAGAAGCGCTCTATGCGGTACAGTTTAGTTTCTGGGGGGTCGAAAATTGAAAATGGAGTGTTTCATGCAAAGCTGAGATTTAAACACACTTTTGGAAACCGTCGTTAAGGTTAGTTTTCATTGCAATGCGCGCTTTAAAAGAATTTTTAGCACATGAAAAAGATATCCCTCGGTCAATTTTATTACAGCTTTTTAATTTCATGGTACAACGCCTCAACTAATTTTGAAAATGCTGTTGTACACCCAAAAATATATTACCTCTTTTGGCTTATCTGACAAAAAATAAGTATAATTTTGATTGATTTGCAACTAATAATAACTAACGATTCTTTTTTGGTACCAAGTATAAAGTGGCTTTTTGAAAAACCTTTTAGAAACAATTTATTTATACTTTGTAGCCAAAAATATTCCTCAGGTTATTTAAACAGGTATTAGAAATACGGGTATTACTTGAAATTATGTGTAAACACAGACTTGTGAAAAGTTTAAAACAAAAACGCTGAATTGAAATTAATCTTACACAATTTGAAAAGCGCTGGAGTAGATAAGTAATTGAGTCAATGCAGAAAGCAATCATAATCAGTGTTTTCATATCGTCAATGTAAAGCAGAAACTGATCAACTGACATTTTTTGAGACACCAAATCCTTATTTTCATGGTAAGCAAAATATTGCCATACTTAAAATCTTTTAAAATATGTTTAACATAGAGCACTATCAAAATGCTAATAATTCTTATTGTTTTGCCTAAAAACTAATAGTCGATTTCTTTAAATAGCTGAATAGTAAAACCGTTTTTGTCAGTTAACTAATTTTTGCACTAAGTCGACGATATTCGTATCGAATATTAAGTCATTAAACTGCATACTATGCTATTTTATTTGAGAATATCATCTGCTTAAAACATAAATTTATTAGCTGACAAAAAGTAGTTTCTGATACAGCTGCTTATAAGGAACTATTTAGTTTTAGGTCAAACAATAAAATTTAGAAACATTTTGATAAGGATATATTTTGTGTCATTGCATTGTTATCTCGTAAGCATATTACAATAGGACTATGCAATTCCTTGCGTGAAAATAAGCATCTTGATTTCCGAAAAAAATGTCAGCTAATGAATTTCTGCTTTAAAAAAACCGACGACCTTCTGAAATAAAATAGTAAGTAGCTTACTGACTTAATAGCGAAGTATCATCGGCTTAGAGAAGAAACTGATTAATTGATAGAAAAAGTTTTGTTTTGCTGTACAGCTATATAAGGGACTATTATTTTTTATACCTCAAACACTAAAATTGTTTAACACTTTTAAAACAACATATAACAATATACTATACTCTTGATGAAAACATATCCTTTCAGAGGTTGATCCTAGACCGTCGCAAATAGCCCGTTTTTCCCCAGTGCGAGGTTAGTTAAGTACCTACCTACATTGATGAAAATAAGCACTCAGCGTCTCCGAAAAAAATGTCAGTTGACGAGTTTTTGTTCTAATCTGGCGATATAAAAAGTAATTTGTTCATTTATAGCAATTCATTTCGTTAGATATTTTTAAAAAATCAGAAACTAATCATTTCGGGGAGGCTTGGGTCATTAGATCGACCACTTGTCACACAGTTGATGGACAGAACAATCGTATTTTTTTTGGGAAAAATATGCGTATATATACATTCAATTCAAGCAAATTAGAAGAATCTATGATAAATATCAGTTAATCTGACCTGACTCAGTTAATCAGTTCTGACCAATGCAAAATGCATGCAACGTCCACACTACTCGCTCTCCATAGAGCGGATTCAGTCACACTTCGTCGCATCCTGCTTTGGAAATCGCTCATATGTGATGCATGTGGAATGTTTGCACATAACCATTTATATAAACACACGGTATATGCTGCAGGTCGCTATGGTAACCAGATTTGTCAATGAAAATGATGTTAGGTTATCCAACATGCCAAGACGCGGAACAGGCTGTTCCAGTTAAAGACACTATCAGTTATCTCATAATCCTTAACTGCTTAGCGCGCTCTGGTTATCAGAAGATTTCGCTGGACAGATAGCTCAGTCCCTCTCTGCTGGTATGCGGGGAAATTTAGATTGCAACACGAATATTAAGTACGCCTTGAAAGTGATTTACCGTGGATTTTAATGGCCGGTCCCTCTGGAGTCTCTTTAAAGACTTCGGAATCTTAACGAGTCCTAGCCGAAGTCGGGGTAGTACATTAGGTGAGATTTATAAGGGGAAAAAATAAGACTACCTGAAGAGTTTGTGAGTGGAAGTTACTATATTTGCCTCGATAGGTGATCTCACATTTTATTTTTATTTTAGTGGTGTGTATATGTTTGCATGTGCATCTTGCAAAGAGACGAAACTGATGCATCACGACTAAAATTAAACTAGATCATTCTATTAACCATCCTGGTGGTTGTCTCTAAGAGGTATTAATTGCAACTTTAACGTAATTATCTCGTCCATCAAAGATCTTACCAATTTTGCTAATGATGATATATCTCGTCGTCGAGATATTCCTAATTTTCTGGTGGTGGCTAAATCAAGATCTGGTGAGTTTTCCTCTAATGACCAGATATCTCGTACATCAAGATCTGGTCCGTTTTGCTAATTCTGAGACGCCTTATCGGGACAACCATTATCGTGAGTCCTATTGTGGGTTCTTGTCCTGAAACAGGAGGCTAGAGTTTGTGCGGAAGTCGAGATATTTACCTCGGTGGAGGATCTCAAATTTCTACCAACCACATTTTTTAATTTATTTTAATGATGTGAATATTCTTTCTTATATACACCATGCGTACATACTACTTTATTTTGTAATTGATGAAAATAAAGTGCGTTTTAACCCTCCGAGTGGTTTCGACGAGATATCTCGTTCATCTAGATTTGACAAGTTTTGCTCAAGACGAGAAGTCTCGTCATCAAGATATTACCACGATTTTTTTTATGATAACTGAGGAGATCTGGTCAGTTTTTTCTAAAGACAGGTTATCTCGTCTATCAAGATCTGGTCAGTTTTGCTAATGATGAGAGATACCTCGTCGAGACAACAAGCAATAGGGTTAAACTATATCAATTTATCAACTCTCCAGGTGGCGACGAGGTGTTAATAACGACGTAATTAGCACAACTGACCAGATCTTGATGGACGAGATATCTCGGCATTAGAAGAAAACTGAACAGATCTCGATCTTTACCATCAAAAAATCGGCAGTATCTTGATGACTGGACACCTGGTCATAAGTAAAATTGGTCAGATATTGATGGACGATATATCTCGTCGAAACCACTTGAGGGTTAAATAAATTAATTTACCGTCGTGGGTCGAATTGTGGGGCTTTTTCACCTTACTGGAGGCAACTCGACTCTGAGCTCCTTGCATGATGGTGATCAGTGCCAGAAAGATCATATCCTCGTGACGTATCTACCGGATTAACAATGTTAACTAAGAAGGTCTGGGAAAGTATTTATAATTAGCGTTCAGACAGCAATATTTAAATTAGAGGATTAAAAAGGGGAGAGATGGGGAAATGAAAGCCGAATTTAATATTATACTACGTTTGTCGAAGTAAAAGGGAAAGATTTTTGAGCATGAAATGAACAGAGTTCCCGATTTCCTACATATAATCTCAATCTACGAACAGCGACTTTCAATGTGGAGTTGATTCCTGAAACGGACAAGGGCCTTTTAGCATAGAATATCTCTGGATATAATTGTAATAAATTCATGAAATGTCATACATAGTCTAAATAGAGGACGTAGAATCTGATTAAGGGATCAAAACATGGTGTTGGCATTGGAAATTTTGTTTTTTATGCAAAATTTTATATGATGCCTTTTATACAATGTTTTAGCATTTGAATTTCTAGAGAACGCTATTCCCTATTGAATGTTAATTTGGTTTACTTTGAATTGTGCTGGAAACAAAGGGGATGGCTCGTTTAATTTAACATAAACTTCTGTCCGACAATGCGAATAAATCGGTTTTATGAACATGTCTCCGTATAAGCTCCGATAATTGACTTCATACCGCTTCCCGAAATAAGTAATTCATTCATTTCGTTGTTTCTCTACAAAGAAATGTCCAATTGCGGAGAACAAAAATTGTATGGTACAAAAAGTGAAAGAAAAAGACAAATATAGTTAGATAAGAGAACACTTTAACAAGAAACTTTATTGCAGAAGACTATTTTTATTGAAATCACTAAAAATATATCGACATCCGAGAAAGAATTATTTTGTTTAACCCTCCTGATGGTTTATCTTCGTGTCGAAAGCTGACCTGTAGTGGCTAGCCTCTGGTGAAAGAAACAGCTATGGGAAATTTAACAATAGAAAAGAGACCTGATTGTATATTCATTTCCCTTCACAGCAATAGGGTTGTTTTGTCTCGGCGAGCCATCTTGTCCATAGCAAAATTTACCAGATCTTGAACGAGACATCTCATCGAATTACTTGGAGGGTTAAAAATCTATTTGCTCCAAAATTGTTCAAAATTGTTACAGTTTCAGGTGTTTTACCAAAGGGCGTTAAAATCAATGCAATAAACGGGAAAGAGGCTTATCAATTTTGTTGTGTGGGCGGCTATGAAAACATTTGTCAAAGCACTGTCTCTATGGAGCTTCAGAGTAATGAAACCGAAATATTTCACAATTGAGACCGAATGTACACCCGTACAAGGGATTGGTTGCTTGTGTTATATATATGTCCTAACCGTTTAAATCTTCATGTGCCTTAGACGAAATATCTGTCAAAAAATCCGATCACGAGATATCGCGTGATCTCATATATATCTTAATATGCGAAATATATCGTCATATCTTTTTCTCTTTATCTGCGAGATATCTCGTCATCAGGGTATAACCCAATTTTTTACGATAAGAGCAAGATCTAGTCAGTTTTTTTCTATGGACGAGGTATCTCGTCCATCTGGTCAGATTAGCTAATGACGAGATATATCGTCGAGACTACTACGGTGTTAACGAATCCATCCCCTTCTTCAAACGAAATTATTCATCCAAGCTCGTGTTTTAACATTCACCTCGAGTAATTTAATTTCCGAAGAAAAACGCTTTCCGAAAGCTTCTCTAATCTACAACGCGTCTTTGCGTTTCCTAAGCCTTACAAAAATATTTGATCGCAATCTAAGTTATCCTGCGAACGTTATGACCCATTCTTACGTGAATGAGGACCATTAACGTCATTTAGCGGATTTCCTGCGCTTTAACTCATTGAAAGCCAAGGCCAGATACGTCGTGGAGTATCAGAGGAGGAGCCGACCAATTTCGGAAATGCATACTACTGGTCTTGAACGCAGCGTAAATCAGTCTATAAAGAGGCTGGATAAATCAACGCTATCGTAACGTGCTTGATTTGAGATGGATAAAGCCTTTCGGCTCATGAGCAGTCAGAGATCATCTTAGAGCTGTAGTTCAAAGATGAACTCTCAAAATTTAGAAAAGTTTCAAGCAAGTGCATTTCGATTGGCATTCGGTTTCTTTTTTAAATCTGACTTGAGATTTGGTTTGAAAGGTTTTAAGGAATTGGGAGCACATCAAATTCTTTGATACTGCCGGGCGTAGCACTTACCTTGATGTCCTTTCAAAAGTTAGGTAGTACACATGACAGTTTGAATCTTTGATTTGTAGGTTACGTCTAACGTTTATCAATGAAGTAAAAGAAAAACATGTCTTTTGATTTAACTGAGCAGATTATTTGGAATACACTGGCAAAGTTTTGGTCGTTGAGTAAAGTTGTTTAAAGGACGTCACTAACAAGTGTTCAACAAAATTTGAGTATGCATATAATTTCTGCATAAATTATTGTTTGTATTTAGCTAAGTTCAATGAAAATAAAGATTTATGAGCTTGAATATTATTATTCCATAAATCATGTTTCCTAAAAGTTAAGTCAGATGAAAATAAAGATTAATGAAATAAAATTACAGATGCAAGTAAAATGAGCCCACTTACTTTTTCAAAAGAGGCAAAGTGCTATAACATTTATCGATGAAGTTTAAGAAGCACGTGTATTTTTCGATCCAAATGAACAGATTATTTGGAATACACTGGCAGAAATTTTAGTCATGTTGTGTTTTGTGTATTTAAAGTTAGATATTAGCGTCACTAACAACTATTTGACAAAATTTGAGAATGAATATCATTACTTCATAAGTTATAGTTGATAAAAATAAAGAAAATACTAAGATTTACAAAGGATTTTTTTTTCCTTCATAAGTTATGGTTGAGGTGTAAGTTGTCTTTCGCTTTGTACTTTCTTTTTTATTAGTTTCGCTTAGTTCTTTTGTTTTATTCCTTTCGCGTTTTACACCCTCATTTAATTTCTTTAGTTTTATTTCTTTCGTTTTGTACCTTCGTTTTATTCCTTTCGTTTTACATCTTCGTTTTATTTCTTTCGTTCTGTACTTTCATTTCATTACTTTCGTTTTACACTTTTGTTTTTTGGCTTTCGTTTTGTACCTACGATTTATCCCTTGCTTCGTTACTATTCCTCGTGATTTGTTGTTTTCTCTTGTTTGTGGTGGCTTACATTTATGTTTATGTATATATTTTATACTAGATTTCATGCGAAACATTGTGTCTACTTAAAATAGTTTGATCTATAAGTTGAATCATCCCCAAACAGGCGCCTTTGATATCCTTGAAGAAAGCCTGAAGCAAGTATTGTCATTTATTAGAATTTCTTTCATTTTCCATTTTCGGTTTTGGTAGATTACTAAACTCCTCCAGTCAAACTTCGTGGTTTAAGCTTTTAAACATATTTCATGTTACTAATCTGTTTTCCACATTTGCAATTGTTTTTATACTTGTACTTTTCCACCATTCATATGGTCCAAGTGGCTGTCAAAATAATCCAGACGAAGAAAGAATAATGTTCTGGCGAATCATTTATCAACTTTATGCGCCTGAATGCACGAATGAACTGGACTTTTATTGGTAGAATGCTCATCGAATTTAAATATGTGTGTAGAATTTGTTTCATTTCAGAATTTTCTTCCGATTTCGTCATTTTTCAATCACACTGTAGTAGAAAAATTTTCATTGAAACCCAAAATTCCGGTGTCTACTAATAAAATTAATATTCCGTGGATGGTTGGCTATTTTCGAGTATTATGGCGAAATGGACATATTTGGCCAATCTAAAATTCGGTGGGAAAAAAGCAAATAGGAATCGATGAAAGCTGAAGCGAAAGCGACGATTTCTTTTACGTAAATCTGAGTGAGACGTCTGTTTCTCTAATATTATAAAAGGTAGTGTTTGTTTGTTTCGCGGAGCAATGAGATATTTGGCACACAGGTAGTCCGATTTTTTTGCAATTTTTGGGTAGCAAGGAAATTTTGAATTTCCCGCAAGCTTTTTAAATGATCGAACACTCATTTGGAAGTAATTGAAGAACTTCTCTTGATTTTCACTTTTCGTGTCCTCTCTTTTTTCAAAATAATTTTACCAAATGTTCTCTTTTTTGATATTCCTCTTCTGGCAACCCTAACTATAACCCTCCAGGTGGTTATATCGACGCGGTGTCTCGTCATTAATAAAACTGATCATATCCTGATAGACGAGATATCTCGTCATTAGAAGAAAACGAGAACTTCTTGTTCTCTGCATCAAAAGAAAATCGGGAATAGCTTAATGAGGAGATATCTCATCATTAGCAAAATTCGTCAGACCTAGATGGACAAGATATCTCGTTGAAGTCACTAGGAGCTTTGACGTCCTTTTCACTACAAAAAGCCAACTGGGGAATGCTGATACTCCTTCCTTTCAGCCTCGAATGGTTTCTTACTATGACTGGTTAATGACCTCTGTTATGCGCAGTGGCAACCTTCACCAGACTCTTCTCCCTGTGATTCTTACTGTGTCTAGCATCAATGTCTAGCGCAAGGTCTATCGTTCCCACCTTTGTAAGATAACCTCCAGCTCAGACCATAGTATATAGATAACTCCAGATAGATAGAGACTCCAGATAATATATATATATATATATATATATATATATATATATATATATATATAATTTAAAAACCAAAAGGAATTTATTGAAAACGAAAGTGTTGGTGGATCATGGCGTCATCAGGGAGGAGCCTGACCCATACAACACAATGTGATGTTTTCTACGAATATGAGCCCAAAAATGCTAAGAAATTGCTCATGTACAACCCCTAAGTATATACTACCAAGAAAAAATATTACTAAACATATACTACCAGTAAAAAATATTACTGAGCATATACTACCATACCTATGGTAGGTAGGTAATTAATTAACGTCGCACTGGAGCAACATAACGGACCAAGAAAAAATATTATTAAGCATATACTATAGAAAAATTATTACTGTCTAATTATATAATTATACTTCTGTTGTATGTATACTATAAGCGTATACTATTAAGCTACAGCTATACAGTAGTCTTTCAAAATGTACTGGGTTTTATTTGATGTTTTTTTTAACATACACCTGAGAGAATTCTTCATCTATTTGCAATTCAATGAAAGCGAGGCGAGGTTGATAGTATCTTCGAAAAGTTTTCATTAAACTTACAAGCGGTTTCCCCAAGACAATGATTCTTTGAAAATTATTACCTCAACAAAGCCTTTCATTGACACTTACAGAACGGCTTATAAATATTAAAAGCAATGTAAACATGTTTATAAATATACTTCTGATATTCTTCGACATGTGCGATGCAAAATCTTCAAAATAATCTAAAATGTATTAAAATAAAATAAAAATCACTGCAACAATTAACTACATAATTAAGTTGCTAAAGTCAGGGAAATTTGAATCATTTGTTAAAGAACAAAAAACGTTAGGGGATATTTTTTATTGAAAAGTTTGATGAGTTGCAATTTTTTGCTTAACTGTCTTTAGTTCTAATGCAAAATTGAATATCGAGGCATATATTAATTACGCAGTGCAGGCATTCTTCTCCTCAGAAGCAATTTGATCCAGTTTTTCAAAACATATTTTTTTATCATTTTTTGAGTGTCGAGGTAACTTAAAAGGTCGATAAATTAGTTTTGTTGATGAGAAGATTCTTCTTTGGTCTAAAGAAGATAACCTCCCTGGTGGATGCATGATGCGTGTAATGATGTGGTATATATCGTCATTAGCATAACTGACTAGATCTTGTTGGACGAGATATCTCGTCATAAGAAGTTAACTCAACCACAATCATTAAAAGAAAATTGACTAAACTGGTTATCATCGTGAAGAGTTACGACGTCATTAGCAAAATTGGCTTTATCTTGATGGACGAGATATTTCGTCGAAACCATTTGGAGGGTTAAACTGAGAATTTAACTGTGGTGATTTAATTTGAATTCCTTCATTCAATTTGATTTTACTCTGGCAAAACTTAACGGCTCCACTTTCTTAGGAAACCGAAGCTTATCTAACAGCCATGATACGTCATGATGCCGCGAGCGTAACTAGGCTGCCGTCTAAACAGAATCCAGAGGTGTCAACTTAGACGGACAGAATACGGTGAAGAAGGGGCAACACAGACGGCTGTCGTAGTTTATTTAATTCGAGAAATAAAACAAAGTGGATTTTTTAATCTCTAGTCCAATGTTTCTAATTTTGGTATCATTGAAAACAGAGTGAAAATTTCAACGGATTTCGATTCAGCGTAAAATTATTGATACCAAAAACAGTTTTATTATTCAATTATTTACCATTTTATTATTTAATTATTTATTAAATAATTAATTATTTATTAAATAATTAATTATTTATTTAAAGAAATTCGCATTTAAGGTATCGTTCTGGTGTAAAAGTTTTGTATCTGTTTGTGTTTTGTATCCCTCCGCTCGAATCGTTTGGCGCAGGAAATGAAATGTCGCCGCTACAATACAAAAAACCTTCCCCAACTGTTTGAGACCGCTATGACGACAGTCATGGAAATAGCGGCTCCGATAATTTTCGTTGCGATCACAAAAAACGTTCTCTAAGAAACCAACACCATCTATTTGTATAAACGACGTTTTTGTGACGTCGCCCACAGCAACATCACGGCTACGCTTTCTTAGGAAACCGAAGCTTTATCGAACTCACACACGTTAGGGGGGGGGGAGGGAATTTGGAGTTAGGTCTTCCCTTCGTCTGAAGATAGTTCAGAATTACGAGGCTTTGTCCTCGGATCTTTCCCTTTGGGATGGATTCCGGACAGACGTCAATAGAAGCGGCTCAATCCCATGATAGTACTTTACGCAAGTCCAACTTGATTGGCTAGTTTCACGGGCTTGGCTTCACTTGGATATCTCGCCAATCTGATTGTTGCAGTAACCATTTGATTTTCAATATGCGCGTTGTTTCGTAGAAATACAATACATACACTAGCGCCTCAGCGTACAGCGTAAGTGTCCGACAAGTTGACTCTGATTTGCTCCTCATATATATGTTGTATGGTTGTTGTTAGTAGTATTTCTTGCCAACTTATATTAAGGGTACTTATACTTTAAAGAGCTTCTTCTCGTGAAGCAAAGATGGCCTAATGGCTAAAGTCACCCACCTTTAGATTAGCGACGGCAGCGGAAAATGACTTCCCGAGTTCGAACCCAGCTGGCGGAAAATTTTTTAGATCCTCCAAATTATTTAAAAAAAATTCCAATTTAATTCCTTCTCATTCTAATTTACTTTTCCTAATTTTTCATACCCTTTTCATATTTTTCCAAGCTTCCGTTGATTTTACATAAATAATCTAAGAACCACTCCTGAACTCACTACCAGCTGATATTTTTCCGCCCCTCTGCCGTCCCCTTTGCTTTAGGATGACGGTGTCGTATCCACCCCCTGGCTTAGGACCATTCTGATGTAACAAAAAGCATACATAAAACACTAACTTATGTAATTATTAACTTATATAATAAAAGGATACAATTTTCGGCTCCCACCTCTACCCACCCATAACCATGGATCTGGAAAGAAAAGCAGAAAGGAAGAGATAAATCGCCAACAACTGTAAACCTTGATGACATACGTATCTAGGTCATGTGATCCGATTAGCCAATGAAGTTGGACTTGCGTAAAGTACTATCATGGGATTGAGGCGCCTGTGACGTCAATAGCCCGTTGTGTTGCTCTAGTATGACGTTAATTAAAAATATCAAATACCCGGTCCGTCACCAATAGCCCGTTGTGTTGCTGCATTATGATGTTGATTAACTACCTACTTACCCTCTACTCTAATCCTTCTTTTTTTATTCCATGACATTTTCTACTAGGTTGTCTTGTGTTGAAGCTTGGACAAGTACTGCTTTCGAGCCATAAAAACGCAAATCAACGAAGCTGGAAGTAATCCTTATTTTTTGATCCATTCCAAATAGGTGATTTCCGTGATTTGCAGAGGACCCCTCAAGGGCATTAATTGTGCCCTGATTGGGAGGCTAAAAGAACGCAGAAGATGCAGCGGTTATATTGAAGAGGAAAATGTCCCCTTTCACTGCAAAAGTTTTCCCCGTCTTTTCTAATGTGGCTAATGACATCGAAGGTGTCATTAGCGATTAAATTATCCACTGTCGATAAGCGCTGCGATAAATGGGGTCTCCATCGTTAAAGGAACGGGCGACTCAATTGGGAGATTTTCACTTTTCTCACTTTACGTGGAAAAAAAGCAGAACCCTAATTCAAATGGAATTCACTCGCTCCGTGCAGCGGGCCGGCGTTATCTTATTCAATTTGTTTCAAATGTTGAATTGGGAGCGCAATGATGTTTCAAGTTCGCGCGGAGATTTCAGCGCAAAAATTTGCTTTCTCCGATTCAAAACAAATTACCTCCTTCCTTCGGCACTGAACAAAACCTTCCGGAGAGGAGCCGGGTTTTATTTAACTTTCCCTAAAACACCGGGACTCGGTTACTCCGGGAAAATTATTTGCGAAGACTCATTAATTACCCTAAGTTGAGTATGTTCTATGGGAGCCACATCTTAAATTAATACCCCGGTGAAGAAACTGGAAGTGCAAATAAGGTTTAAGGTTTTAACACAGTCAAGTCCTCCACAGGGGATGGCTGGTGTGATTGTAGAGGGCTCGTATGTGATCAGTGGAGTAACTCAAGATTTTCAACAGGTGTGCCTTACGATTGGCGTAACGGTTTATACGGTGATATATTTCATATTTATGTCGTTGCAACGGGGGCTTAGTTTTGAACTTTTATTAAATATCTTCATGAATAATTTTGAGTGTTATTTTTTATATCCATGGTATCGTAGGAAAGTTCCCTCAAGAAGAGTTTTAAAAGCCACTTTCAAGCAAAATCCATGGATAATTATGATTGTTTTGTAAATTGATCGCCATTGAGCCTATTTCTTGTAATATGATCACAATTGTGCCTTTTTTTTATAAATTGATCAAAATTAAACCTCTTTTTTGTAAATTTATAAAACAAACCTATTTTTTGTAAATTTATAGAAATTCAACTTCTTTTTTGTAAATTTATTAAAATTGTTTCCATTTTTTCGTCAGATCTGTTAAAAATATAATATACTTTCAGTATGTTGCAGAATTTTAGTAATTATTTTATGTGTGCCATCAGATGGAAAAGGTAGAAAATCACTCTTGCTGCCTGAGGGCACTTTGTCCATAAAAGTAGTGGACCGATTGTTGGCCTTGTAACGGCCTGACTGACAAATTTAGAGTCAAGAAGTTATTTGTTTAGCAGTTTATGGACATAGTGCACGTGCAATAAGTGCATAATTAATTCAGCTTTTTATGTTTCGAGGTTGTGAGAGCAACAAAAATTAAAAAATGGAATCCACTCAAACGACCGGCGAATGCCCGCACTCTTATTGTGGCGCGATCTCAAGGTCAGGTAATCTCAAGGTCACAAGGCGCGATCTCAAGGTCATTGATGTGTCTACATTTGATGTATTGGATCCGATGTTTTTTACATCGATGTTTATACTTGTCGGTGTTTTATTTTTAAATGAAAAAGTACCAATAAAAACTAAAACAATTACCAAGTAGCATAATTTTCATAATCAGTAAATGAAACATACTTTAAGACCTAAGTGACCAACTGTGAAGGATCTGAAAAGTAGGGATGCTTCAACGATGTAGATGATTTTATAAAAACATTGATGTATTTAACATCGATTTATTAGAGTCGATGTTCGTTTAACATCGATGTTTTAACATTATCGGTGTTTAATTTTTGAATGAAAAAAGCACCATAGAATAAATTAAGAAAAATAATCGTGCAACTAAGTATTTGTTGTGTATCTCCCCATAAGTTGATAAATAATTAATAATAACTAACAATAATTATTGTTATATAGTACCTATCTAATTATACTTATAGTTAGTAGTACCAATGTCAAATTGTTGAAAATATTATTTTCTTTTACATTGTTCAACTTGAAAATAAAAGATATGTTAATGATTAACAAAAAAATTAATGAGAACAATTATTGTTCTTATTGATTTTTTAAACTTTGTTTTGACAGTTAAAAAAAGTCTTAGTTATAAATTAATAAACACGGCAAATGACAAATTAAATCTTTCCCCCCCCCCGAACATTAATGTTTGAGATTGTTACACCAGTTTTAAGAAATGGGGGAATAAAGTTTAAATACACTAATGTTTAAAAACATCGATGGTTTTGGGGCGATGTATTATCAACCGGAGGGTTGCGTGTTCGAGACCTTGGTTCACCCGAAGACCGTCGTGTATACTGACTGGTGTAAGTTAAATCTGTCGTGTACCTAGATGACCTCACATTGATATGGTGTGGAAGTTTGAAGACAGCTGTGCCAGATCAGGTGATGGCCTCCTCATCTGACCGTGGCTCCAAATTACGAGTTGTTAACCTCGGATTTGATCGCGTACCGTCGACGCTAGCCCTTGTGTTGCTCCAGCGCGGCGATAACTAACTACCTACCTTCTATCAGCAATCGAATAACAGTAGGGAGACATGATTCGTGTTTAAAAAACATTGGACCGAACTCGATGCTCTTATTTTCGTAACGCCACGTCTAATTTTAAAGACAGATTCATGTCAAAAAGTCTTTATGCGATACTTCTCAAAAAGCAACGACATGTGTTGCGAAAAGTATATACGTAAATCCGGCTAAAAAAATTCAATCCATTATATTTTCACCTATCTCATTTCCAGCTACTCTCCGCCATTCGAAGCGGAAAGCAACCGACTCGTTTTTAAAGAACACTGCAGTTGTTGGAACTCAATCTTTAAGCACTTTTAAATGAAGATAATCGCTCAACTGCCTGCTCTGAATCCAATCCTTTCTCATCCCTTTCAAACAGTTCCAGTTAAAACATCCCGTACGTATTCCAAATGTGGACCATAAAAGTGTGAGCCCTTGTTCTAATTACTAATTTATATCGAAGCCGTGGATCGGGTGTTTGCAGAGTTCCAAGGAAAAAGCCATTTCCTGTGGAATCATTTATCTTTCTGTTTATGTTCTTAACGAAGACGCTCTCTCCGGCCCCGGAATAATGTAAACTTCCGCTTCGAGTTCCTTGTTTCGGGAAGAGTTTCGTTTCTTCGACGTCGAAATTGGTCCTGGAAAAGATGCTTCCGTATCAGCGTTTTACCTAATTGGCGGACTCATCAATCGAGCTGGAATTCAGGAGACTCATTTCCGGAAAATGCCTCGAGAATAATCCGTTGGGTTTATTTGTTGAAGTCGGACGAACGTTCCATGGAGCGTAATGGAATGCCAATTGGAGTTCGCATTTAAAACCATTAATGAATAATAAGGTCAATTCAAGTGACTGTCAACTTTTGGCATGGACCCGTGCCCTTTTTAGCTATGTCGAGAATGCTTGGATTCTTTTGCAGAAATGTCTTGATCATAGAATTTGATCAAGCTATTTACATGATTTACAAAATGTCTAGCAATATTTTATCACGGAATTCTGGATAATAAAATGTCAATTGGATTCAGTCGAACGGATTATTCATTAATGGTTATTAAGTCAACTTCAGGCATGACAGTAACCCGTGCCCTTTTAAGCTCTTCAAGAAAGTTTATCTTTGTCAAAAGTACTTTTTTTTCCAAAAATGTCTTCATCATAGAATTAGATTAAGTAATTTACATGAGTTCCAAAATATCTAGCAATATTTTTTTAGAATCCTTTACAATGAAATGCCAATTGGGTTCAGTTGAACGGATTATTAATTAATGATTGATAGGTACACTTCTGGCAGGGTTACTGAAATCCGTGTCAAAAATAGCGTTTTACAAAAATGTCTTAAACATAGAGTTTGATCAAGCAATATACAAGATTTCCAAGATATCTAGAAATATTTTTGCTCAGAATCCTTTACAATGAAATGCTAATTGGATTCTTTTGAACGGATGATTCATTAATGGTTAATAAATCAACTTCTGGCAGACAATTTGTAAAATATCTAGCAATATTTTTTGTTTAGAATCCTTTGAAATGGAATGAATGCCCAATTGAACCAATTCTTTATTTGATTGAATTTTGAGAGCATGAGATTCGAATTGATTTTCAAGTTCAGAGCGACCCGGCTATATATTTTGACATCGTAAAAATTTTTCGTGAGAATTTTTTGACACACTAGCCAAATTTTCTTCGCTTGGACTACGCAAATCAAAAAAAAAGTTTTTTCGGCCTATCCTAAGGTGTATCCATGTTGGTCGAATACCAAACATTATCGTTAACATGTGAAAAAATAACAAAACAGCGAACCACCCACTCTTTTCCTCTTGCAGTCTGTTCGGACTTTGCCACACTATATCACAGTTCCAGTACACTAGCCACAACACTCGAAACAACGCATTATTTTTTATAAAATAGCTTTATATCACACAATTGGTTGATTCTTTCTATCAATCGATCCTTTTTTGAATACATATTTGCAGAAATGTCTTGATCAAGCAATTTACATGATTTACAAAATATCTAGCAATATTTTTGTTTAGAATCCTTTATAATGAAATTCCAATTAGATTTACAATATATCTAGGAATATTTTTGTTTAAATTCTTTAATCAGAATCCTACAAGTATCGAATACTTATTGATACTTTTAGGAATCGAACACCAAGTATTCAATTCTTAAAAGTACTCGATTCTGCCTACCTCTACAAAAAACGGGAAACGGAAACGTCTAGATTTCTCTCTCTTGAAAGGAACAAAACGAAAAGGAAACGCAAAAAAGCTCTTCACACCTAAATATACCTCCGGGATAGAACCTACAAGCTAATTATACTGTATGCAGTGTCTCGTTACTACACTTCGTGTAATATTAAGTAGTCATTCGCATACCAATCATACTTCCAGTCTAACCGAATTCTCAAGCCCTGGATTTAGTGCATGTCCTTCGATTTGGCGTCCTCTTTTTTTCCCAACGAGAGATTTGTAACTCAATCCCAGGAAGATGAAATATCCCCGTGGAACGGATTCCGGAGGGAGTCTGCACGTTAACTAATCCCTTGGAAATTCATCACTCATTACGTCCCCTCTCTGTACGTCATGACCTTTTCCTCAGCACCTCCCTATCTTGTTACGCTCCTTCTAGCCCCTTCAACCCATGAAATCTTTCTCGACCCCCATCGCGATGCCGCGAGACAGTGGCTATCCCTGTGTGGTTTTGCTGCTGCTTTTATTCCGAGTCTTCATCGGGTCTTGGAATGGGTGCGCCATCTTTGGTCATCTGTCAGCAACGGTATCGGTCTTTTGGCTTGTGCTGGAATTTAGAGAAGTAGTCAGTAGAGATGCGACATGTCGATGTTTTGAAAACATCGATGTTTTTTAAAAAAACATCGATGTATTTAACATCGATGTATTGGAGTCGATGTTTAAAAAAAAAAACATCGATGTATTGGAGTAACATCGATGTGTTTTTGTAACATCGATGTTTATACTTGTCGATGTTTTTACGTTGTCGATGTTTTATTTTTAAATGAAAAAAGTACCGTTATAAACATTTTAAAAATAACCAAGTAACATATTTTTTATAATCAGCAAATTGAACATACTTTTAGACCAAAGTGGCCAAGGGTGAAGAGTCTGAAAAGTAGGTATGTAATGTCGATGTTTTCAAAACATTGATGTTTTATAAAAAACATCGATGTATTGGAGCTGATGTCGCACCTTTAGTTGCTAAACTAGTTTTAAGAAATGTCGGAAAAAGTATAAATACACTGAATTATAAAAACATCGATGGTTTGGGGGCGATGTATTATCCACATCGATGTTTTAATTTTGAACATCGATGTTTTGCTGTCGATGTCGCATCAATAGTTGCTAAACCAGTTTTAATAAATTGGAAAAAAAGTTCAAATACACTGAATTTTAAAAACATCGATAGTTTGGGGGCGATGCACTATCAACATCGATGTTTTAATTTTGAACATTGATGTTTTGAAGTCGATGTAGCATCACTAGTTGCTGAACCAGTTTTGAGAAATGGGGGAAAAAAGTTTAAATATACTGAATTTTAAAAACATTGATGTTTTTGGGGCGATGTATTATCAACATCGATGTTTTAATTTTGAGCATCGATGTTTCAAAACATCGATGTTTTGCTGTCGATGTCGCATCCCTATGATGCTGTAGTCAGAGGACTCAATGTTGGTCTTTTACTTTGAGTCACTCCTTCTTACGTCCATATCAAGCAGCTTTCATTCATATGACTAATCTAAAAATTAGAAACATGATTCGACAAACAAATCATCTGTTATTAGAGGTGTGTTCTAGTACGACGTTAATTAAAATTAAATGATCTTACCTTACCTGTTATTAGAAATTATAGACTTAATTTTACTCGTGCTAGAGTTTAAGGCAGATGACCCAACTCTTCACATTTTTAAAGTCTACAAATTAAATATTAGGGTATGTTTTTAATTAACGTCGCACTTGAGTAGTACAGAGGCTATTGACAGAGGTCCGGGATCAATCACGAAGGGGAAAAAATAAGGACAACGCCACGCAATTTCGAAGCATGGTCAGAGGATGAGAACAACACCTGATCTGGCACCCCACTCACCAAACTTCCACACCACTCTAACGTGAGGGGACATTTGAGGTCACGACAGATATAACATGCACCAATGCCTGTGTACACAACGATCTTTATATGGACCTAGTTTCGATCGCGCAATCATCCGTTGCTAAACCGTTTCTCTACCAACTGGGCTACCAGTTGCCATTAAACGTTAGGAATGGATATACATTATTTTCCTTCAACGTATACGTAGGCTACACAGGCATCTATATTTTTGTTCTTTTAAACTTTGCATTCCTTTTCATATGGCTTATGGTCACTATGCAGCTTGCATTCACATGACATTCGTATGACTCATCTTCAAATTGGGAAATGATTCGACAAATAAATCATCTGTTTTTGAAAGTATTGACTTAATTTTGCCAAATATATGACATATCTCTTTCAACCTCATTGCGATCGCGCGAGACCATGGCTATTTATTCTGCGTGGTGTTGTTGTTGTTTTTATTCCGATTCTCAAAGGGCCTTGGAATGAGGGCGCCATTTTTGGCCATCTGCCTGCAGTGGTATGGGTTATGTTGACCCGTATTGGAATTTAGAGCCGTAATCAGAGGACCCAACCCCTCATGTTTTCAAAATCACAATAAAAGTAAAAGGATCCCAGATATCCTGCACATCTTCACTCTTACGTAGGCTATACGGGAATATATAACACAAACAGCTTTTGTTATTTCACCTTCAGTTCTTCCTCTTGATATGGCGTATGGTTATATCATGCAGCTTATTTGCATATGACTAATCAAAAAATTGGAAGCAGAATTTGACAAATAAATCGCCTATTATAGAAAGTATTGATTTAATTTCACCAAAGATATGACATATATCTTTCGACCTCATCGTGCTGCCGAGAAACAGTGACATTCCCGTATGTGGTTTTATTGTTGCTTTTATTCCGACTCATAGGGCATTGGATTGGATGCGCCATGTTTGGTCATTTGTCAGCATTAGAATCGCTCTTGCTGATTCGGGTTAAAATTTAAAGCCATAGTCAGAGAGAGGACCCAACCCATCGTGTTTTACGAGTCTACAAATTAAATACTAGGCACACATAGACATTCTACAACATCTTCGACGCACATATGTAGGCATCTACAACATAAACAAATTTGTCCTTTTACTCTAACTCTACAAGTGGTTTCGACGCGATGTCTCGTCCATCAAGATCTGGTCAAGTTTGTTAATGACGACATACCTCATCTAGACAACATCCAAGAGAGTAAGTTCTTACTTCTTATGACCATATGCGGATTGTATTCATATGACCAATCTTAAAATTGGAAACATGATTCGGCAAATGAATCACCTGATTAACTACTTAAAAGTATTGGCTTAATTTTGCTAAGATATAACTTATCTCGCTCCACCCCTATTGTGAAGCCACGAGAGAGTGGTTACCCATGTGTGGTTGTTATCTCAGCTATAATTCCGACTGTCATAAGGTCTTTGAATAGAGGCGCCATCTTTGGCCATCTGTCTGCAGTCTAATCGGTCTTATTGACTCATAAGCCAGAGGGGCTTTCAGACCCGATCTCTCTTATCTCGGAATCCAATCTTTCCTTTATTAAGTCTACAAATTCAAGTGTCGGTATACATCGACATTCTTCAACATCTACAAGACATACCACTGACAGACTGGCTCAGATAATATCACATTAAATGAAACCATCAACCAGCCACAGGTGTGGCGATTTTAGAAATATTAAAACGAAAACAGGCTGCTTATATAGTTAGGCCATTCCTTGGTGTGTCACATTGAACTTAAATCCACTGTGTCACAATTCCAGTGCATAATCTACAATGCTGGAAAAATCAAAACGCGTTATTTTTAAAGGAATATACAATTATGTATTTCTTCCTCCGAGGCTTTTTGTGCACTTTGTTTGCTTAATTCAATATCCATCAGCATTGCTACCAGGTATATGAGAACTTTTGACTGTCGTCGATTGGGATATTAATAGGTTTTGTTGATTATTTTCACATTTTATTTTCTAGTTAAAAGCATTGTGTAAAATTATCCTGACTAAAGTAACATTTTTTTGGAGAGATTTTTTATTGATAGACTTAAAGGCCTCCTAGAAGTAGCGACCTCCTGTTAGTTTCCTGATTTCCCAGTTTACCTGTCTGTTACTGGCTCGTACATAGAATACACAGGCATCTACAACATAAACTTTGTTCTTTTACTCTTATTCTCCATCTTGATATGCCAAATCATGGAACTGGCATTCACATAACTAATCTTAAAATTGAAGCACGATTTGACGAATCTAATCAATCTACGTTGTTTGGAATGTTTATAGCGTTATTGTAATTGGGTTACACAAAACCACCCTGAAGCAGTTTAGGCCTAAGTCTTCCACTGAATACCTTGGCTTCTTATTTTCATAAGTCTACAAATTTAATATCAGGAATACATAGAATACTTTTGTAATATTATTTACGTAAAAAATAGTTCAATTAATTAATGGGTTTTATTTGATTAATCACTTCGAAATAAAAGCGATGAAAAGTGTTTGAAAATAGAGCGAAGTGGACATTTTTAGTACCTCAATTCCTCTCATCACAAGTGTTCTATAGTTGAGTTGGTTAGCGTCACTGGTTTTAATTCTCATTAAGCTAACTCATTTTTATATTTTATTTCTTGCAACCTAAATATCATTATAAATTAAATTCAATGCAACTGAATTTCTCACAATAAACCTATCATGTAAACAAAACTTTAAACTTTTCTCCCTCCTTTATGACCCCTTAATCCTTTCCCAAAGTTATATTTTTTATATAATCTAATGATGAATAAAAGCGTCTACAATGCTGTGCACGTCAAAAAGTACGACTTAAGAAACCAGAAAGTAAAGAATGTTAATTTATCTTGTTCAAATATCAACTATACATTTATAATAAAAAAAATTATGTACGCAAGTACGATTAAGGCTTAAATGGAAGATTACCCACACGTTTTGGTATCTTAAAACGTTTCCCATTACTCTAGTTTCAAATTCTTGCCCGTCTTTCCCAAGCAAGCACTCAAGAATATTTTCTGATCTCTTGCCTCAAGTGCTACAGAAGTTTGAAATTATTTCCTAATTTTATTTCCCGGCGAAACCGCCAAAAGACCTTTTGAACCGCAAGCCTGCGCTTAAATGGCCCAATCGATCACAACGGACTCGGAATTTGGTGTTCTTCACGCTTGAGGCCCAACATAAAACTTAATATCCATCTTTTATTCAAAAGTGCCACAATGGCTCCTGAGCATGTGGAGCTCTGAGGATGATACATCTATTTTCTTTTATGACCATAGAGCACCATTTTTCAGATGAGAAAATTCATTTACATCTATCACTGCTAATGGCCAAATGGAAGTTCCGTTTTGGGGTTTTACCGTGTCAAACAGAGGACGTGAGGCAATTTTTCTCGGTCAAGTTTCATTTTTGTCTTTGGTAGAATCGCAGTTAAAATATCTTAACAAAATTTAATTACTTCGGCATAGAACCGGTAATTAAACACCTGGAGAAACCGGTTTTGGAGTTTGGTGAGCTGCCTTATCAAGCAGAAAATGCACGAGAAGTTTTCCACAGTCTAATTGTAATTTTGTCTAGTAGAATCACAGTTAAAACATCTTAACAGTTAACTACTGGGGTTTAGAACCGGTAATTTAAAGCAACGGTAAAACGCGGTTCTGGGGTTGGGTGAAAATTACCATCACCGAAACCGGTGTTACTATCGGAAGTCATTACCGGTTTTCTTAATCCCATTGTATATATTTTTTGATTTAGCGTGACTTGTTTTCTGTAGTGAAGATCTTGCTTCAGAGATCAATTGATACACACACACAACGACGATTATGTTGGAAAATTTATCTTGCCATAGCTTGGTACCAGAGAAAACCAGTATGAGTGAATGTAAAGATTATTCTGAAAGAATTTTTTGCATCTATGTGTGGTAGGTAGTTGAATTTACCTCGCACTGATGCAATACAACGAACTATTGGTGACGATCCGGGATCAAACCTGAAGATAAATTTCCAAAGACAACAACTCGTAATTTCAAACGATGGTTAAAGAACGAGTTTGACAATCCTGGTATTTCAACCCTCCAAATGGTTTCGACGAGATATCTCGCCCATCAACATCTGATCAACCGATATTTCTCGTTTGGTCAGTTTTGCTAATGGCAAAATGCCTTGTCGAGACAACCACTAAGACGGTCAAGATTTAAAACAGCCTGTTATGTTAACATTTATAATCGACGTAAATTCAACTACCAACAATTCTATTACAACATTTATAAAGATATAAAGGTATATTTTCCCTCTTAAATTATCTACGTTTTGCAACAGTTTTCTTTTTCACACAGTAGTTTAAAGTTTACATACACGCGCACTTGAAACAATGTAATTTTTTCTGTCGTTTCAACAAACTCAATACGATATTTAAATTTGTACAACTGATGTATATTTTATTCTTGTATTTCTTTTTCTTTTTGACATTCTGTAAAGAGAAGCAAAGAAACACAGTTTAAAGAAGTTTATTGGCTTTCTAAAGCAAATATTCCTGTGTAAACGCTTAGCACAAATGACATTTTCTTCGCAATCCAAGTCAAAGAATCTATACTCGATAGTAACAGTGGAAATGTGAGAAAATAAATTGAATTACAAATACTTAAATTCCCATTTCCATTTTTGAGTGATTATTTTTCACGATGAACAAACAACGCAGTTTGTGGTGCAGTTAGAGGTAAATATATGCATGCTTTCTTCTGAAACGTAGTAAACAGACAGAAACTAAAACGGAGCTATATTCGTGTTTTGTATTCTGAGACGCACAGTAAATAGAGAAAAAATAACTGAACTAAATAAAACATTCCATTTTTTTTGTCTTGTAATCGAATTGTCTTTTCTGAACCATAATTCTTACGAAATGCAGTTGTTTCTCAAAATATTTTTTGTTGATTAGAATTATTGTGTGGCATTAAAATCACATTCATATTTAAAAATTTTAATCAGTGGGGTAGTAAGAGAGGACATTAGTACATAGACTACTTTTGGACTTTAATAGCAGTTTTAATGGGTGATTTGGGGGCACAATTGCGAACCAAATTTTCAAAGTTCGAATATTTGGAATATTTTTGTACTTAATAACAATTTTATAAGGTGAGTTTGAGGCAGATTGTTAACCTAGATCTTCAAAGTTCGAATATATAAAATATTTTTGTACTTCATAACAGTTTTATAAGGTGATGTCGGGTAAAAGTGAAAATAAATCCTCAAAGTTAGAATATATAGAATATTTTTGCACTTTTTAATAATTTTATAAGGTGAGGTCGGGTAAGCGTGAACCTAAATCTTCAAAGTTGAGAATATATAGAATACAATCGTACTTATATAACAGTTTAATAGGGTGAGGTAGCGAACCCAAATCGACGAAGAGCGTGTTTGTTTTGTGAAATTTTGCCGACTTTTAAAATGAATCAAAGGTCAATGTGTCCCTTTTTTTAAACTCTCTTGGATGGTAAAAATATTTTTCGGATTTGTCTTAAGGGAGAAAATTTTCCAAGGGACTCCAATTTCGAAGTTCCGACACTAAGTCGTGGCAACCTTGAAAAACTCACCGCAATCTGGTAGCTAGATTGAAATGCAAACCTTATTAAGGTAAGATTTAATCTTTTATTAAAAAATGTAGATATCTTACCGAGATCCTCAACGTTTACTTAACACTTAACTAGCAGGCCAGCACGGCGTTGCCCGTGACAGTGCTTTTTGTGTCCCTGCTGATACTGAAAACATTAAAAAGGAAAAAAAAAAAAAATTTTTTAGTTTGAGTCCCACCTTCACCCGAAATGACACGGATCATAGATTCGTCAGGACACTGCAGACATGCATACAGATATAAACACAAACACTTTATTTTATATAATAGAGATTAGCACATTTTGTGTTTCAGCCGATTCATTTTGTACTCGAGCAACTGAAATTACTGCAATTAAGTGTAAGATACTTTTACTACTATTTAAAATGAATTTATCCTACTAATGCTACTATTTCGCAAGTGCTTTGAATGGGGCTAGGTATGTATTTTACTTAACTTCGCACTGGAAAAACGAAACGAGCTATATTTATTATATTGAAATAGCAAAATCCAAGTTACACGTCAACATACTTAATTGCTCATTATTATTAGTATATAATATCAATCTAATCCGTAAAATAAAAATAATCACTAATAAGAGTTAGGTAGGTAGTTATTTAACGTCACACGGTAGCAACACAACAGTTATTTTGGTAGTGGTCCAGGATCTCTTATAAGAATAATGATCCAGGGAACAACCGATTAATCTACGTTAGGCTCCATTTACGCCAGTAGCATCCTTTAATTCTCCACTTCAATTCTTTGCATTCGGTTCCATTTATAGTTAAGACTTGTTACCCTACTAAATCCGATTTAAATTAGAAAGGATCACGCAAATGCAAACAAAAATTTAAGTAGGAAGTGCACGTTAATACGTGCGAACACTCGCATGTTACGACCTGTCGTGTTGATTTAAAACCATCAGTTTAACTTGCATTTTATAATTTTCTAGCCACTGGGTGGCTAGCCCGGCGTTGCCCATGCCCGTGATGTAACGTATTAATCTGGTGTAAAATTTTCCGCAGATTTCAAATCTGTTGAAGATATATTCAATTATTTATTCAAAGAAAATCATATTTTTAGGTAACAAACAATCTAAACTGGAATTTTCCGCATATTTAATATATTATATATATTAAATCCGTTGAAATTTTTACTCTATCTTTAACGGTCTAGGAGATAGAAAAAGGAACTGGGACTCCACTTATGGTTTATCGTCTGGCTGGAAATTCATTCCTCGCGCAAAATCAAAGCGGAAACGAAAAAAAATTATTTTCTACTCGTTCTGTCGGATGAAAGAAATTTGGCATGATTCCAAACCCTGACTGCAAGGTCAAGTGGGTCGAAAAAGTCATCCGCGTTTGAAGAACCAGGCAGAGAATGAAACTATTAAATTCATTTAAAAATCTTCTAGTTTGAATTTTAAAATTTCGCCGCGACCCAAAAATTGCAAAAAATTCGGACTGCCTGTGTGCCAAATCTCAATGCTGTAAGTGCCATAGAATTGTCAGGATTTTGTATAGAATTGTAGGGATCGAAAAAAACACACAGACAGACGCTTCCTTTTATTATATTTGAGATAGTTAAGTGGATTAGTTTGTATGGTCATGTGGATTAGTTTGAAAACGTTGTTTTTCAGGATCTTACTGTCCACTCTTTTTTTATCAACGTTTCTTATTTCCCCTGAATCCAATATTGCCCCCAAGATTCCTTCAGAGCCTACTTTGGGAATCTTTGCTGTTTAATTTTCTGAAGACTTTGAAGGCCAGCCTTTGCCGATTTCACACTGTCGCGTTTACATAGCGTTCGCACCGTATCCACCAGCCAACCAACGTCGTCGCGGATGGGCTGGTTGACTCAACGAACCAAAGATGGCGCCCACTGTAGTTTGGGGTTTTGGGGGATTGCTTCTTGAAACTCCGAAAGGGGAAACTGATGAAAAATTGGCTGACACGTGGCTTTTTCGGCTAGTGATCTTTGTAGTTTCGAGGGTGGTCATGTTTTGAAGCGGTAGGGAAGGGCAAACACTATAATGAAGGCTCTTCCAAATCAATTGTGCGGCGTCCAATCGATTGCCAAGGTAAATTTAATCGTCTTAATTTGAGTGGGATTTTACACAGCTGATGGAGGGGAGCTATCTAGCTAAGTTTTTTGCACTCAGGGATGTTATTAATTTATTTAATAAAGCAGCTACCGGATACGGAAAAAGGGAAATATTGACGGTGCTGTGACTTGAGGGATGGCGACTTTTCGTAGGTTCGCTAATTCCGTAAAATGAGTGGATGATTTAAAATTTGCCTCGTAATCCAATACGATTTGTGATTTGTGTGGAAATTGAATGATTCCATTCCGAAATGCGTGTGAGGCAATGGAATTGATAATAAGATGTTGTTTATTTTGTTTATCTCTACCTTTCCATATTCGCTTCTTCATTTACCTCTCTCTCTTACTTTCCACTTTTCATACAATTTTTCTCTTTCTTACTCTTTCTTTCTCCCTTAAACTTGCTGTTTCTTATCTTCCCTGCACCTGCACTTTTATCTTTCAATTTTTTTTTGTTAAATATAGGATTTTTCTTTTCTTATCTCTTCTATAGTTAACTAATTTTGTTTTAATTTTTTTTCTTTCTCACTCTTTCTATCCTTTTCCCTCTCATGTTTCTTTTCTATCATACTATCATTTCATCTTACCTCTTCCATTCACCTTTCTCGGTTTTTTCTCACTTGCTTTTTCATTTCTTATCTCCTCAGCAATTATCTCATTTGATTTTTACTATTTTCTCTCCCACTCTTTCTTTTTCGCTCTCATGTTTCTTTTCTATCACACGCACATTTCATCGTACCTTTCATTCACCTTTCCATCTTTCTTACTAGATTTCTTTCTCATTTACTTTACAGTTTCTCATCTCCCCTGCACTTATTTAATTTTCTTTTTCACTCGTTCTATCGGTTTCGCTGTCCCGTTTCTTTTTGTCTCTTTCTTACATATTACCTCTTTCATTCAGCTTTTTCCGTTTCTTACTCGGTTTCATTCTATCACTTTTCAGTTTCTTTCTATCACTTTTCTGTTTCTTTTCTATCACTTTTCTGTTTCTTTTTTTATCACTTTTCTGTTTCTTTCTATCACTTTTCTGTTTCTTTCTATCACTTTTCTGTTTCTTTCTATCACTTTTCTGTTTCTTTCTATCACTTTTCTGTTTCTTTCTACCACTTTTCTGTTTCTTTCTATCACTTTTCTTTTTCTTTCTATCACTTTTCTATTTCTTTTTCTACTTTTTCCTTTTCAATTCTCATTATTTCTCTCTCACTCTGCATCGTTTTTATTCTCCTGTTTCTTTTCTGTAACTTTCATCTAATCTTAACTCTTTCTTTCACCGTTTCTCTTTCTTGCATAACATTTTTCTCTCTTATTTTTCTCTTTCTTATCTCCCCTGCACTCATCTCATTTCCTTTTCTCTTCAACACTCATTATTTCTCTCATTCGTATCTTTTTTACTCTCCTGTTTCTTTTCTGTCACATTCTTATTCCATCTTACATCCTTAATCCACCATTACTCCATTAACTCTAACTTGCTTTAATTCTTATTTCTTATCCTTTTCTTCCCTTTATATCTATTTTATCTCCCATCACCTACATTCTTTCTCTGTTTATTTCACTTTTTCACATAATTTCTTTTAACACCATTTTTCACTTTCAATGTTCATCTTTCTATAACTACTTCATCGTACCCATACGTTTTCTTCGTACCATTCTTTATTTCTAAGTCTATCAAAAGCTGTAACCTTTTAACATCGAAATAAATTAATAGCGAATTGATTTCATTTTATGCCTATCTTTGGAATATTTCTCTCTCCCTAAAGGATTCACTAATCATTTGAATACAATATCTTTTATAATTACAGGGCAATCGGATGTTGTCTACCGTTATTAGTTGGCTACCTCTCAAACCTCTCCGCTTTTCTTAGAAATAAAATGTTTTTGAAGCTTAATAAGGACTTCTTAGTAATTTAAAAACTACTTGCGCAATTCGGTACTGATGTATGTCTTATTCTATATCCGCATAATTGAAAAACAATGTTCCAAAGATTCCATTATCACAGCCATCCACCCCCCCCCCCTTTGGTTATAGATCCAGTTTCATTTTAAATTAGGTATCTAATAAGAATATGCTCATCCACTAGGATTATACGTGATTGAAATTTTTTTTTAGACAAATCTTTATTACTACATTCGCGGTGAGTACATTTTCTCCTAAAATTATGAAGACATATTTTTACCCTTCCAACATATTTCCAGAAGCTTTATAGAAAAGTTCCCTTGTTAGCTTAGAGCAACTACAAATTTATAAGTTATTTCTACTCATTAACCTCATGGTATCAGCTTTTTTGGCCTGGAATATCTGAAGTACATATAATTTCAGATGCTTTATAGGAAAAGTTCCCAGTTTAGCTTTGAACTATTACCCTTTACGAGTTCTTTGTACTCATTTACCTCAAGGTGTCAGCTTTTTTTATCCGGAGTACCTAAAGTACATATAATTTCAAAATCTTTACAGGAAAAGTTCCCTATTCCCCTTCAAGCCCTGCCCTTTGCTGATTCTCTATACGGCATTGTTCAACAATGAAAAACCAAACGCGTAACTCCAAATTTGTGAGGGAATTAATTCCATGAAAAGATTCACGTCATTCTTTCCAGTATTTCGATAATTTCATTAGTCTAATAGAAAAGTATCCCTTTTTAGCTTTAAGCCCCTGTTTTTTACAAGTTCTCTATGACATAGTTCAACAATGAACAAACGAAACACATAGCTCAAAACGTGTAAGGGAATTCGGTGAAAAGATTCACGTCGTTCTTCAATCCTACCACCCTCGTTCAACCAGTATTTCGATCAACATAAAGATAACAAATTGTAAGTGATAAAAATCCTAACGAACGGGGGTCGGAAATAAAAATAAAGAACCAAAATGGCGAACCAGTACGAGGGGGTGAAATGGGAAATAGAATACTATAAATCAAGGCAGGGGAGTTTCCCTGACTCAGTCCGGGAGGGATCGTGGGAGTTAAAGACCGAATCCCTCCATTGCAACCTGTAAGAATAGTGACTGATAAGGCTTAGCTTCACTTTACAGTGGACACGATGTAAATCTGTCAGCCTGACCATCCGTCGGAGGATATGTGTGGATACACAAGCGGCGGGAGAAGACAGATAACAACAACTAAATCTTTCTTCATTCTTGACTCTTAGAGGGTATAGAGTAACGAAACGCGCTCGTTTTTCTCAGAGTAATCTGGGCTAGCGTCAAAATATTTAGGCATCCGGCTGTTTTCATGGGCCATGCGAAGACACTCCGTCTACCAATGGCCGTCTACCAGTGAAAATGCAGTTTAAACTAAAATTGTAAATTGTATGGTAGTTGGATAACAAATAGTTTTTCAAGGATCATGGGAAAACCGTGTAAAACCTTCAGCTCAAATCGAAATTGTAAATTGTATTCCCTCTCATGTCATTTGGATTCCAAAATTTAACTTCAGTGAAAGATTTAGCTAAATAGTGAAGCCATGGTTTTATTTCGGAGGGGATCCAAAAGTCAGAGTAATCTGTTGCTTTGTTAAAATGTTTAGGGATCTGGGTATTTCAAGGACCATGCGAGAACACTCCGTCTACCAGTGGAACTGTATTTTAATTGAAATTGTAAATTGTTTATCATCTAATGCCATTTTGATTACAAAATTTAGCTTTAGTGACTGACTTAGCTCAGCAGTGTAGCCCGAATTTTATTTTGGAGGGATCCAATCTCAGAGTAATCTGGACTAATGTTAAAGTATTTGTTAATCGGGATGTTCTTTAGGGCCATGCAAGAACACTCTTCTCTCTTTTATTTTCTTATATAAATTTAACTTCAGTGAAAGATTTAGCTAAATAGTGAAGCCATGGTTTTATTTCGGAGGGGATCTAAAAGTCAGAGTAATCTGATGCTTTGTTAAAATGTTTAGGGATCCGGGTTTTTCAAAGACCATGCGAGAATACTCCGTCAACCAGTGGAACTGCATTTTCAAACGAAATTGTAAATTGTAAACCATCTAATGTCAGTTTGGATTCCAAAATTTAGCTTAGTAGTGTTGGCAAGATTTTATTTCGGAGTGGGTCTAAAGTCAAAAATTTAATGTTTAGGCCAATTAGAAACTAAAAAAGTTTTGCTAAGTCTGTATACCGGTCTTTCATCGATATCTTAATTCAAAAAAAGGAATTCGTTAGCTTAAATAAAGAAAGAACAGCCATGTAATCTACCGGATTACTGCTAACATAAAATCGTTGCGGGAAAAATTATTTTTGACAATCTTCTACACTTGATGGTCTTCTCTTTTGACAATAAAATAATATTATTTTACTGTCAAAAGAGAAGACCATCAAGTGTAGAAGACCATTAAGTATGTTTCAATTTTTTCCCCCGAAATTTGCTGAGAACCACGGTAGCCCGGTTGGAACCGGACAGTCACGAGTTCAAATCCAACCAAAGACCTTCGCGTACAAAGTGGGCTGATGCACTTTAAATCTGTCGGGGCCTCAAATGTATTCCCGTTGGCACTGTGTTGAAGTTTGGGGTACCAGTTCAGGTTTCCTTGTCATCTGATCGTGGCTCAAAATTACGAGGTGTTGTCCTCGGGGGTTGATCCCGGACCGTCAGAAATAACCCGTTGTGTTGCTCCAGTGTGACGTTAACTACCTACCCGAAATTACCTTTTTCTTCTATTTCTTCTGAAGTGTGTTGATGCGACAAGCACTATACGAACGTGAGTTGGTTATTTCAGAGTGAAACACAAAGGAAGACTACATGGTTCATATTTCCGAAAACAATTAATCTTGTAGTGGTGAGAGTTTGTTTTAATATCGCCCACTGTGAGCTTTTTTTAATTTTGTATTTTTAAAAGAGCATAACTGAGTTAAGTTGGAATCTCAGAATCTCCTATGACTAAGCCACCGCTGCACTGGTTCTTGATTTCGTACAATGCGAGAGAGATAAGGTTATCGCATTCCAATTAACGTGAGTTAATGAGATGATTTATTCGAGGAGTCATGTTTCCAATTTTAAGATAGATTCAGGTTCCGTATGATTTAGCCATTAGTCAGATCGAAATTCAGAATTTAAACTGAAGACCAAACTGGTTTATAGCGTAAATGATTGATAGAAACTTCTGCAATAATGATCTTCACCAGAAAAATGTACGACTCTGAAATTCAATAGAGATAGTGTTAGGTAACGCGATATCGCGTTTCAAGTACCGTGGATTAATGAGATGATTCATTCCTTTTATATGCTTTCGAACTTTGGATTTTAATGTAATAAATGCAGTTTTGTATTTGCCCATGGTATCGAAATAGCCCGTTGTGTTGTTCCAGTGTAATGTTAATTCAAATACCTACCTATCCATGCTATCAAATTTTACAATTTCATGGATTTT
Source organism: Metellina segmentata (assembly GCA_947359465.1). Taxonomy (NCBI): domain Eukaryota; kingdom Metazoa; phylum Arthropoda; class Arachnida; order Araneae; family Tetragnathidae; genus Metellina; species Metellina segmentata. The sequence goes on from OX375884.1 coordinate 28,209,004, forward strand.
TGTACGCTATCCTCCCAAATGGTTTGAGGTACAGTGACTTATCACTTTAGCTGCAATGTTTAAAAGAAGCATTTATTTCATACCAACTTACTGAAGTAACGATGCCTTACTTTTTGAAGTTATCCCTAGTTATTCTACACTGTCATAACGGTTCATAGAAATTTCTTCTGATTAGCTTCCCCGTTTTATTGCTTAGCTTTACATGTGTGTCATGTACCTTTCTGTAAAAAATTTTCTTTCTATACTGGGAACTGTATAAATACTGAGCTTAATAACTGGTAAGGAATAAGAGGATTCGTTTCATACCAACTTACCCGAATTTCAATAGACGCTTCATTGTTGAAATTCTTCCCGTGTTAGTTTACATTGCCGTAACGGTTCGTAGATAATTTGTGAAGAAAAGTTTTTCATTTTATTGTTTTGGTTTTCCTTTCTTATGCACCTCCTTAAGACATCTTTTTCTATAACTATCATTACAAAATGAATAAATAGTGAGCTGAATACCTTTAGAGAATAACAGCGTATATTTCATACCAACCTACCCGAATTTCAATGAAGACACTTTATTGTTCAAATTCTTCCCGCGTTGGCCTTAATGGACCACTGGATTTAGATAATTTGTTATAATTTATTTTTCGCGTTTAATTGCATGGATTTTCTTTTTCTCATTCACCTCTTTAAAACTTATTTTCTGTAACTATTATTACGTAATAAAGGAGCTGAATCACTGGTAGAGAATAACAGCATTTATTTCACACCAACTAACCCGAATTTCAACAGACATTTTTGTTTTGAAAATTTTCCCGAGTTGTTTTACATTGCTGTAACGGTTCGTAGATAATTTGTTTTAATTATCCTCTCCGTTTCATTTGCTTAGACTTTTATTGTACCTCTTTATAGCATTTTCTTTAACTATCTCTGGAAACTGTATGAATAATGAACTGACTAACTACATTTATTTCATAGCAATTTAGTCTAATTTCAGTACCGACGCTTTATTTGCTGTCGACGCCACGTTGTTTTACATTGTTATAATGGCATGTAGATAATTTATAGTGATTAGTTCTCCGTTTCATTGTTTGAGTCTGCTTGCTCGTGTATATGTACCGTTTTTATAACTATCAGTGCAAAATGTGTAAGTAACGATCTGAATAACCGATAGAGAATAACATTACTCTTTTTCTTTAATCATTAACTTCCTGATAATGCCATTCCACAATTTCTATTGAATCATTTGTCGAAAACCTGAAGTTTAAAACGAGTTCTGGCTGACTTTTGTCTGCTTTTTCACATCACTCCGCTCTAACGAATATGAACAAATTTTATCGGCATCATTTATTCTCTAGTTTCCAAGTGTGGAGATTGTACCGCGATACGCGCCAGTCGGCCTTGAATCATTATCTCTGATTCATCACGTCTGCTACAACTGGAAATAAATCTACCCAAGCAGGCTAGCAACCCTGACAATTAATTCGTGTTCCACTGACTGGAAGACACTGCAAGTTGAATGGGAAGACTCCTTGTTGTTTTATTCAACTAAAGCCTTATCAGCGGTATCTGATGGGCGAAAGTATTCCGCGCTCGCTAATCCCCCAGTAAATTCTGAAGCAAGCAAGCTGGTTGAGTGTGCAAACGTTCTTTACGAGGAAGGGGTCACTCCAAACACCTTTCGGTGTGCGGTCAATTAGAGGTTGCGTTCCCCTATTCCCTTCTTTCTTCGTTCCCCCTCTATAAGACCCCTACAGCTGTCAAGCTACAATTCAAAGATGTGTTGGGTGAACCCCAATCAAAACACCCTGGTAGTATGTACCAGATAACCCGCCTTGGCAGGGGGGGGGGAAGGGGGCTGGACTACTCCAGTGGGGTCAGCGTCTGGTGGAAATTCTTTCGGATTAGTGTTTGTTCTGAAGTGTTGAGGGAAGACGGCTCACAAAAGGTGTCTTGCTTCGGAGGGGAACGGAGTCGACTGAAGTCGTTGGCGTGTTTGTGGATTGTTGGGCAGTGATTCGTTCTTGGATTAAAGCACGTGCTGTGGGTTCGAGAATCCGAGTAAGTTGGCGATTGTTTTTATTTGTTACCCGGTGGTTGAAATAATACGTTTCGAGATCTTTGTTGGTTTCGCGAGATTTGAAATGGCGTGACACTTTTCTTTGTAGGTGTTCGGGAAGTACTTTTTTTAAAAAGATCGCGAGAAAGATTTTGAGAAAAATTGTTATCTTTTAAGGAGATGCTTGTAAAAGACATTTATTTTAATTAGTAAATTTTTGAAGATTTGAAATGGTGAAAACTTTTTTTTGTAGGTGTTCGGATACTTGTTTTTTTTAAAGGATCTTTGACGACAAAGTAAATATTGTTTTTATTTGTTGAGGAAACTCGGGAAAGAATGCTTTATTTTTAATTAAGTAGTTATTTTAAGCTTTAAGATTGTGTGTTACTTTTCTTCGTAGGTGTTCGGAAAGTACTTTTTTTTAAAAATCGCGAGAGAGATTTTGAGAAAAATTGTTATCTGTTAAGGATGCTTGTGAAAGACATTTATTTTAATTAGTAAATTTTTGAAGATTTGAAATGGTGAAAACCTTTTTTTTTGTAGGTGTTCTGATACTTATTGTATGAAAAGGGTCTTTGACGACAAAGTAATAATTGCTTTTATTTGTTGAGAAAACTGGTGAAATAATGTTTTTGTTTTTAATTAAGTAGATGTTTCAAGCTTTAAAATTGTGTATTACTTTTCTTCGTAGGTGTTCCAATGTATTTCTGAAAAGATTTTTAAAGATTAAGTAAAAACTATATTTATTTGCTGAGGTAACCCAGAGAATGAAAAAAAAAAAAATTCGAGATTTTTAATTAAGAAGATATTTCAAACTTTAAATGATGCATTACTTTTGATTTTCGACATTTGAAAGTATTTTTTGAAAGATTTGAAAAGATTTTAATAACCCGTTGTGTCTCTCCAATGCGACATTAATTAATTACTATAACCTTAAAAATGTTGTGAAAATTATGATTTATGTTCAGATAACCCGATAAAAATCAGTTTCTTAAATTTTTAATAAAAAAGACTTTTTAAACTTTGAAATAATGTATTACTTTTTTTGAAATGTACGGAAAATATTTCTAAAAAGATTTTAAAGTTACTTTTCTTTGTGAATGTATTTTCTAAAGAATTTTTCAAAGATTATAAGTAAAAATTTTATTATTTGTTAAAGTAACCCGGGGAATGATTTTTCACGATTTTTTAATTTTTCATTAAATAGATTTTTAAGGTTTTAAATTATGTACCACTTTTTAATTTAGGTGTTCAGAAAAGAAGGTTTTAAAATGATTTTGAAGATTTTATGTGAATTATTTTTATTTGTTCAGAGATAGCCTGAAAAAAATAAGTTTTTTATAATTTTAATTTTGTAGGCTTTCAAGCTTCGAAATGATAAATACATAATTTTTTCTTTGAGGTGTTCGAAAAGTATTTTTTAAAGATTTCAGTTTCTCTTCGGAATGTGTACAGTATTCGGAATGTAATTTCTGAAAACATTTCAAAGATGAAGTGAAAATTATGTTTATTAATTCAGGTAAACCGAAAAAAGGCAGTTTTTAAATTTTTAACTAAGTAGATTTTTAAAGCTTTGAAAGAAATGATGTATTACTTTTTTGAGGTGTTGGGAAAAGATTCTTAAAAAGATTTTAAAGGGATGTAAACATTCTACCTGGAACCTCTTTAAATACTCTTTAATGACTGATATCTCAAAAGTGGCTTCTTTTGCAACATAATGAACTTTTTCACAAAAAAATAGCTACTAAACGCAAATGCTTTAAAGTTTTATGAAGTAATCTTAGAACTCGAGTACACATTTTAAGCTCGGCGTTTAAAGATATTTAAATTAATCGTCGGCTTACAAAGTAAAACAGTCCAGGTCAAAAATTTCCGTGATAACGAATTTTTAGCATTTCTGGACCAGAATGTGATGATCTTTTGACTGGTGAATTGTGCGCGGAAACTAACTCTTTTTTTTTTCTATGCATTAAGGTTAGATTTTCTTTTTGAGAAACTCACTTAGTGAATTTAGCATAGACGAATAGAATTTTCCCCCTTCGTTTTTACAGAGCTATGTTTTAAGAGCCGAAGATGTTGTCGTGCGGGCCATATATGGCCCAATTGGGGGTGCCATTGCCCCGGAGGGTTGGACTTCTTCATACATGACACACCCGTTTTACAGGAAGGTCCCTTTCACACATCCATTCACTCACACAAATCGTAATTTAGATCCCAATCAGAGGCCGATAACCCCCTGATCAGGTACCCCCAGAGGTATTGATTTGGTATGGGAACATGGGGGACTTTGTGACCACGACCTATTTAACGTGCCCCATCCACCATTAGCGAACACGACGGTCTTTTTTAGCCAGGTCTAAGCCCCGATCTCGCAACCATCAGAATTGCAGGCTCCGCTGAGGACAGAACCCACAACCCTTCCGATGCGAGCCCGACTCTCTACTGACTGAGCTACCGCGGCTCAAGAGCCGAAGATATATATGTAAAATAAAAGCTTTGAAAAATATACTTTTTCAAAAAATCTGACTATATATATCACATATTTCAACTACATCAATAGAAAAAGAAAGTACAATTGCTTGGAAAAGTACAGAAACACACAAAATTACATGATATTTTCTCTAAAAATCAAACCTCCTAGCCTTTTTTTAATTTCAATCTCTGCCCCCTAACTACACGGTACTGACTAAGAGTGCTTGAAATAACTCGGAGTTCACTGAGTGAAATTTTCAAAAAGCGACAAATAAAGGTATTAGAAAACATAAACAGTCGATGGCCATTTCGATTGATCAAGACGTCCAACATCTTAAGGATCAATTGATCAGAGTAAAGTTCTTATGTTGTTGTATTGATCTTGACGATGGTGAGGACGCGTCAATTTGCCTGTTGCGTCTTATATGACAAGACAAATTTTTTTATGTATTAACGAATAGAGATATTATGCGTTTCTTGATGTGTTTAAAATAATTTTTTGTAATTTGAAATCTGTATATTTTTTAAATAAAGAATTCCGAGGAATAAAAATCGCATTTTTCATACGATTGTCACTTGAGTTGGATTGCTCCTCTTAAATAAGATGTGCAAATATTGCAGTCGTTTATTTTTTTTTATGGCCAATATGATTTTTAAAACTTTGAAAAACATTCATTAATGTTGCATCTTGTATGAAGGGACAAATTTTTCCGTTTTCTCAAACGAGATATTGAATCATGTGTTTGTTGATTTTGGCTTTAAAAATTAAAATATCCATTTTTATAATTTAAAATCTATGTATTTTTAAATAAAATTTTTTAAAGAACACAGATTGCTTGAAATTGCCACATTTTATTGTTTAAATTCATTAGCAATATCGGATTGCTTATAAAACAATACTTCGACGCCGAATACCGAAATGATGGTATTCATCCATGCTAGATCATATATTGGTATGTAAGTTATTGCCAAAAAAGTATTAAAAATACACAGTGAAAACAGTCTAGCTGTTAAGTTCAAAATAAAACATATAAATACACTATTCATGTAAGTAAACGTACTGAGAGAGAGAGAGAAGACAGCTACTTCGAAAATTATTTTCTAAATGCGTGTCTTTAAGTTACTAAACGCTGCAAAAATATTTTTGGAATCTCTGTTGGATAAACATGACTTTATCTTCATATTGTGAAATGCGTAAAAAACTTTCAAACTAGTTGCAATGCGGACGCTTAAGTGGCTTACGCTTCGAACAATAAGCTCCTAATTCGGAGAGAGAAATCACTTGAAATCTTTCTCACATTTAATAGATACTCGATCATCCTCTCCGGGCAACCGTCCATTGTGTGCGCAGACAGTCTAAATCTACAAATTAACTCCAAGTAGCTATTAGCAAATTAACTCCATCGCCCAAAAGTGGCAAAATAATGATAAGTGTTACAAAACGCCCATTGTTCGCAGGAACAAGTTGAAGAACTGCGAAGTCTCTGACCAACAAAAGTTCTCCGAGCCCCGAAATAAAGAAGGGATTCTGTTTCGACTCTCGTTCAATTTTTCATTCGGGGGCATTTCAAATGATGCAAACGATAATCCCTACCCACCCAGTGTTCCTCGGAAACAACCCCTCCAAGAAAAGAAGTGGAGAAGAAAATGTCCACCGCGTATATAGAGCGTAGCGCATCGACTAATCCTTTTGTCTTGTAATGATTTCGAGGTGCTGTTAACCAATGATCCACATGCTTTTATCCCTGCCTTAATACCTCCTTAACAGGTCTTTGTTTCTAGATGAAAAGAGCACAAAAAGATGAAGAGGGGGTCCTTCGCAGAGGTATCCATGGCAACGGCGGATGACATTTTTGAAGGGGGGAAATGACACATTTTTCCGTGGTAGCAGCTTCCGCTAGTTGTTTCCGAAAACACAGCAATGCGATCCCATGGCAATTTTAACTTTAGACGGGCATCTACGCTTTTCGAAACGATCGCTGGATTGCTGTTGCTACATTTCCGAAAGTGCAGAAATCGGAGATTGTGTCTGAAAACTTTTGTCACTAGTGTTCAAGCTTGTTTTATTTGGCTTGCAAATTCTTAATATTTGGGTGCTGAGTGACTGGTAGAACAACCACGTTACCTGGAACTCTTGATGAATTGGAAAATTTTCAGAAGAGGTATCACACTGGGTTTGCTCTATTTCTCAATATTTGCTAAGGATCTTGCGGTTACTCTGATTGATAGTGAAACATGGTACCACTAGGAAACCTTTACAAAATCGCGTGTTTGGAATATAATTCTCAATTTTGATCACACAACATTCCGTTTTCCCCTTCTTATTTTGCTTATAGCGTAGGGCTTTTTCTCAATAGACTTTTTGTAGTTTATCGCTGTTGCTCCAAAAAATTTTTAAGTGCACGAATCAGACATTGTTTCTTTGAAAGGTTTTAGTACTAGTGTTGAAGCTTGTTTTATTTAGTTTATAACGAAGCTTATCTCTACATTTGATGGGTGGTTTATTGTTAAAAGACCGGTATTCTAATCACTTTATTGGGAACCTTTTATTTATGAATAGGATAATTTACCGGATGATAGGAAATATTTAAACAAATTTCCGAATTACCCAGTTCACAGCATTATAATATATTCCATCCCTGTGCATAATTTAAGCACTTTTTTTAATTGAAAGTAATTTTTCATGACATGAGATCAAAAAAGTATCCTATAATCCAATCTGAATCACTCCGTACAGTGTAAAAGGACATTTTTTAGAATAGAAGAAATAACATTATCGGACTTGGAAAAAGTACTCCGTAGTTCCCTCTTTCCTTTTTAAAAAAGTTATTCCTGGAATTATATCTAGTCCACTTTCAAAAATGTCTTTCCAGTACCATTTTCGCTATATTCTCGTCGTAGAAAATGAAATATATATTTAAGCAAGTTAAGAACTTTTTGAATATAGCCCAGTTCTGATAATCATAATATATTCCATTGGTATTCATAACTTAAGCACTTTTTAATTACTGATTTAAAGCCTGTTTCTACGACTTAAGGTTAAAAAGCATAGTTCCATTCAACCTGAATCGCTCTGTATAAAGCGACTGAAAGGAATTCTTGCACAGTAAAAAAAATAACCTTCGGCGACTTAGAAACACTAGTTCCCTTTCTTTTAAAAAAAAATTATGCTTAGTATTATATTTGGTCCACTTTTAAAAATGCCCTTGCAGTACCATTTTCGTCACACTCGTACGAAATGAAATATATTTAAGCAAGTTACAAATTTTCGGAATAGCCCAGTTCTGGGCCACGCGTCACAACCCATCAGAACCACACTAATTAATTACGTTAGCCTTCCATCAGTATCTTAATGCATGTCCTCGCATTTATACACTGTCGCGTCGGTACATCTCTGGAGCTTCCTGCGTAATCTTCCCCTTGCGTAAATTGAGGATCAGTCAGAGGGAAGTAATATTCGCGGTCGCTGCATTACTAATTAAATGAGTAACGCAGCGGGTAAGCATATGATAAGTAATAATTCTCCCCGTAAATTCCCTTCTTATTCCGATGGAACTGAGGAGAGCAGATCTTGTTTTGTGCTCATCTAGGTGAGATATTTCCGGAAACAATTATAAAATTATGCCCAGTAGGTATTCCATTCCTTCAAGCCCCAATAATTCTGCAGAGGGGAATCTTAGACGAGACATTTCAGCCACGCCACTGTGTCTGATCAAGGGAAATAAAGGTTTTATTCATGAGATATATTGCCTCTTTTGAACTATAATATATAAGTAACTCAGCACGAAAACTTAAGTAAAAACTCTCCCTTAAAAATTTCTTGTTATTCTGATGTAACTAAGGAGAACCGATCTTGTTTTGTGCTCATTTATGTGAGATGTTCCCGGAAACAATTATAAAATCATGCCCAGTAGGTATTCCATTCCTTCAAGCCCCAAGAATTCTGCAGAGGGGAATCTTAGACGAGACATTTCAGCCACGCCACTGTGTCTGATCAAGGGAAATAAAGGTTTTATTCTTGAGATATATTGCCTCTTTTGAACTATAATATATAAGTAACTCAGCACGAAAACTTAAGTAAAAACTCTCCCTTAAAAATTTCTTGTTATTCTGATGTAACTAAGGAGAACCGATCTTGTTTTGTGCTCATTTATGTGAGATGTTCCCGGAAACAATTATAAAATCATGCCCAGTAGGTATTCCATTCCTTCAAGCCCCAAGAATTCTGCAGAGGGGAATCTTAGACGAGACATTTCAGCCACGCCACTGTGTCTGATCAAGGGAAATAAAGGTTTTATTCTTGAGATATATTGCCTCTTTTGAACTATAATATATAAGTAACTCAGCACGAAAACTTAAGTAAAAACTCTCCCTTAAAAATTTCTTGTTATTCTGATGTAACTAAGGAGAACCGATCTTGTTTTGTGCTCATTTATGTGAGATGTTCCCGGAAACAATTATAAAATCATGCCCAGTAGGTATTCCATTCCTTCAAGCCCCAAGAATTCTGCAGAGGGGAATCTTAGACGAGACATTTCAGCCACGCCACTGTGTCTGATCAAGGGAAATAAAGGTTTTATTCTTGAGATATATTGCCTCTTTTGAACTATAATATATAAGTAACTCAGCACGAAAACTTAAGTAAAAACTCTCCCTTAAAAATTTCTTGTTATTCTGATGTAACTAAGGAGAACCGATCTTGTTTTGTGCTCATTTATGTGAGATGTTCCCGGAAACAATTATAAAATCATGCCCAGTAGGTATTCCATTCCTTCAAGCCCCAAGAATTCTGCAGAGGGGAATCTTAGACGAGACATTTCAGCCACGCCACTGTGTCTGATCAAGGGAAATAAAGGTTTTATTCTTGAGATATATTGCCTCTTTTGAACTATAATATATAAGTAACTCAGCACAAAAACTTAAGTAAAAACTCTCCCTTAAAAATTTCTTGTTATTCTGATGTAACTAAGGAGAACCGATCTTGTTTTGTGCTCATTTATGTGAGATGTTCCCGGAAACAATTATAAAATCATGCCCAGTAGGTATTCCATTCCTTCAAGCCCCAGGAATCCTCCTGAGATGAATCTTCGCCGAGACATTTTAGCTATGCCTCTGTGTCTGGTCAAGGGAAATAAAGGTTTTGTTTCTTAAGATAGGTTGCCTTTTTGGACTTTTCCCTTCATTTAAGTAAAGCAGTAGGCAAACGTATGTAAGCACTTTCCCCGAAAGTTTTCTTATTATTTTGATACAACACGTACCGAGAAGGGCAGATCTTTTGTGTTAATTTAGATTATATATTACTGGAAACAACTATAAAATTAGGTCCTGTAGAAATGACATTTCTTCAAGCCCCAAGAATTCTCCCGACTGAATCTTCGCAGAGACTTTTAGTCATTGTTCAAAATGCGTTTATATCCTGATCAAAGGAAAGAAAAATCTCGTGTCTTTTAAGACAGAATTTTGCCGTTTTTGTAATGCTGCTAAACGCAGCAGGAAAACAAGTAATATTCTAGCCAAAACTGCCTTCTTATTCTGATGCAACTGAATAGATTCTAGGAACATCTAGGATTCCTGATAAACAATTATACAAGTATGCCTTGTAGAAATTCCATAAGTTCCAACTCCAAGAATTCGCCAGACTTAAATCTTCGTTTGAATATTTTTGCTGCGGTTCAAACTGCCGTTTTGTCTGATCACGGGAAATAAGGATTTTGTATCATAAGAATGATGGTATTGTAATTTTTAAAATGTAACATTCTAAGCAACGCAGCAGCAGTCAAACGGGAGTTGCAATTCTCCCCTCGAAAACTTCCTTCTTATTCCAATGCGACTGAGGAGAGTAATTTTTTTTTTTTTTTTTTTTGGGGGGGGGGGAGCTCTTATCCAGGTGAAATATTCTTTGAAACAATTATAAAATTATGACAGGAGGAAAATCCATTCCTTCTAGTAGTAAGAATTCTCTCGAATTGAATTTTCGTCTTAACATTTTTACCATTATACAAAATGGAGTTGCGTTCGATTACGAGGAATGAGGTTTCGTGTCTGCAAGTAAGAGGTATACTTTCGGGAACAAAACATTTTGCCATTTCTCTTCCCGTTAATAAGCAAAGCCCCGTTTCATCAAAAATTCCTGCCCTTCTCGGTACGTTTTCATTCGGTTAGTTATTGTGAGGTTTTATGGCGCGAGGGTCATATTTGACAAAGTTGCTTCAAATATAACATAATAACGGACGAAGAAAAAGCAGAAGATTTGGCGATGGAAAAAGTGAAAGGAAGGAAAGATCATCTGATACCTCAGGGTTCTGATGCCCATACACACCGAATAAGTGCTTCTAAAGACCCGTTCTCTTTCGGGTGTAACGGAGATCCGACCTTGTTATTTCCCCGTCTACTTGAGAAACTCCTGGAAACAATTATAAAATCATACCATGCTTAAATTTCATTCCTCCTAGATTCAAGGAATTTGCAGAATTGTTAATTCTTCGCCGTAAATGTATTAATGTTGTTTCAATAGGCAATTGTATTTGATTGCTGGATACTATCGTTTTGAAAATAGTGTTTTCTGGATAGCTTTCCTATAATCTTTTCGAACGGGTAACGGCACCTAGGCAAAGATAAGTGAAATAATGAACGGTCTTTTAATGATATTTTTCTTGCTAGTTTTTCTACAATCCTTGCAAATGAGTAATGGCAGCGGACAGACATGTTAAATAACAAATGTTTTTGGAATTGTCTTTTTCTTGTTAGTTTTTCTACAATCCTTGCAAATGAGTAATGGCAGCGGGCAGAGTTATGTTTAATAACAAGCGTTTTTTGGAATAGTCTTTTTCTTGTTAGTTTTTATACAATCCTTTCGAATGAGTAACGGCAGCGGACAGATATATGCTTAATAACAAGCTTTTTTGGAATAGTCTTTTTCTTGTAAATTTTTCGACAGTCCTTGCAAATGAGTAATGGTAGCGGACAGACATATCACAACCCGGCATGAAAAGTGACACAAGTCAAAAAATACAAATTTTGATGTTATGTCAGTGAAAAATATGTTTGAGGTGCGCCAGCGTGTTATATTGCTATTCTATAGAATATAATAGTTACAACCACAAATACTTACCTAAAATTTAAAAGAAGCTTATACTATTTTAATATAAGTTTTATAGTATCCTTTAAGTTGATGTTTCTCAAATTCTGTAATTTTAAGTTGTGTCGCTTTTTTTGCCGTGGTGCGATATGTCTAATAACAAGCGTCTTTGAAATTGTCTTTTTCTTGTTAGTTTTTCTACAATCCTTGAGTAATGGCAGCGGACACAGATGTGTTAAATTCCTCCCCTAAAATTCCGCTTTTATCGTATCATAATTGAGATCATATTTTATTTCATGCCCATCTAAGTGTAATATCCCCTCGGAAACAATTATAAAATTATACCCCACAGAAATTTCATTTCTTCAAGCCCGAGAAATTTGTCAGAGTTGTTAAATCTTGAATCTCCCCCCCGAACCTTTTTTTGCCATTGTTCAAAATGTAGTTGTGTCTGATTACGGGAAAAGGACTTCTGTCGTAGGCTAGGAGGCTGTCCTTTTTTTTGGAATGCAATCTTTTCTTACCACTTTTTCTACAATCCCTGCCTTTTTTCCCTGTATTTCATCACGTGCATAATTTTTTTTTACCAACCAAAGTTCCAGTTTTTTTCTTTGTTTCGCTCTCTTCCTTCACTTACTCTTCTTTCTCGATCATTTTTTTCCCTTTCTTGTCGCTTTAATTTCTTTCTCGATTCTTTTCCCTAAGACAACGCTTGCTCAACTTTAAATTAATCTATTTTTGCTCTAAGCCCGAGGCTGTACGGGTAAATTATTATTTTTTTTTCTGTTAGTTTCCGAAGCTCGCCTTTCTTCCCGTCTTAAAAAAACACTGGGAAAGTTACTATGGGATCTAGTACTTTTGTCTGTCTGGTACCTGGGCTTAGGTAATAATCTACTGCCTGGGAAAAATCATTTGTAGCCGTAATTACTTCGGTTCTTAAAACCGTTAAAACTTTCCTAACGCTGTCACCTGGAAAATTTCTGAGCCGGTTTTAATAACAATTTGGAAAGTATTGAGTGAAGCTTTACCTCGGGGGTGACAATAGTCCTCAGACTTGTCACCGGTGCTGAAATCGTGGACTAAGTGAAGCGACAATTTGAGCCACGATTAGGTAAAAAATAAACACTGGATTTTAAAGAGGCGGATTTGTTGATGAAAAAATCAGTACAAATGTTGCATTGCGATTGCGGAATTATGCAAATTTGCAGAACCCGTTTACCAATTCAATAACGTTTCGGTAAAAGATTTAAATGAAGAAGCTTCACCTTGGAGGTAACAAATCCTCTCATCCTCAGACTTGCTCCATTGCTGAAATCGTGGACTAAATGAAGCGTCAATTTCGTCCACGATAAGGTACAAAATAAACACTGGATTTTAAAGAGGCGGATTTGTTGATGATAAATCAGTACAAATGTTGCAATGTGATTGAGGAATTATAGAAATTTGCTGTGAATTGGTTTATAATAACACAATTAGGGAGAATATTGGTATGAAACTCTACTTCGGAGGTTACAAAAAGTCCTCTTATTCTCAGACTTGTCTGAACTGCTGAAATCGCGGACTAAACAAAACGTTAATTTTGACCATGATTAGACGCAAAACAAATCCGCAGGATTCTAGAGAGGCAGGATTTGTTGATAAATCAGTACACAAATTAGATTAACAGGTTTCAATATTTAAATTGTTTGATAATTTAACAACATTTTAAGAAAATAATTGAATAAAAAATCTTTTAAATGACAAGAGTCCTCTTATCCTCAGACTTGTCTCCACTGCTGAAACCGTGGACTAAATAAAGCGTTAATTTAGACTTTATTAAACAAAACAAACTCATCGATTTTGTTTATTTGCATCGTTTCTGCTGCATACATATTAAGGTACCTATCATCTCATTTTATCAACCGACTCAAAAATAAAAAGTGAATTTACGGGAATAGGGCTTGATTATTTGCGTTAGCCATCATGGTGGTTGTCTCGACGAGAAATCTTATCGTAAGGCAAATTGACCAGATATTTCTGGACGAGATATCTCGTCATTAGAAGAAAACTGACCAGATCTTGATTTGGATTAAATCGTGACCTTGGTCATCATTGTCAAAAAATTAACAATAATTTAATGACTTTGTAATGATGATAATAATCTTGTCATGAGCAAAATTGTTTTCAAAAGCGTTACAATCACTGTACAGCCATTTGTGTATCAACCGATATATATTCACAATAATCATTTTAAAATTTACAGTCGCATAACTAAAACTGACAAAAATATTTTTTTTTAAATTGGTAAGTTCTTAATATTGCATAAAAGGTTGGTTTGTACGCGTTGGTTTACTTAGTCTTCCTGTCACCAAAAAGATCATTGTGCAAAAAACACCCCAATCAATCAATGGTTACGCACTCTCGTTTTTACATAAAATAAATGTCTTTCTTCCAGTCTGCGAAATAGAAAATACAATTTTCTAATTCTCAGTTTTCTTTACAGGTGAAGAGTTCAAAACCATCAAGGTACTTGTGAATGACTGCTTACTTTCCATGAAGATTTTTCAGTGGTGAAAATTAGATTCTGAAATCAGGTATTTAAAATTCCTATTTGAATTTGTATGAGTAGAATATTACAACCCAAAGATTAAATGATATCATAAAATAATATTTGAGAAACTTTTTTTTCGAATGAATGGCTTGTTTTACTTTAAGCAACGTTGATATAACGGTCGTGAGGTCCGTTAAAAATCACACACACTATGGAAATTCTTATTTTGCTATAGATTTTTTGAGCGTGTTCAGACTTATTGACTTGATCTAGTTGTTTAGTTATGCAGTAAGGAATAATTAACAACAAAAATGTAATGAGTTCCTTACTAAAGCCTTTATAGTGTTTTAAAGAAAACTAATTCTTAGACCATGGTACTAAAATTATGTTATAATAGTTATTATGGTCTCATTCTATTTGAAATGGTAGACAATTCGTTTCAATTCAATTATTACAGAACATTAGGATGTAGCTGAATGGGAAGAGTAGTAATCAATAAATGTATTATAACATTTTGAGGGGGAAAATAGCTGTTTTAATGTACGGAAACGGGTAACTCCGTGAATGAAGGGGTTACGTCCTTTGGTTTGAGGGACACAAGCTTCGATGGTTGCGGGACAGTTCAGCACCGACGGTGTTCTGATATTCATTTTCGAAATATGAGAACTTATTTACCACTGTTATCGACTGTTTAAGGGTACTTTGAGACTCGGGAAATGGCAAAAAAATATTACTTTATTTTTAAGAAATTGGGTCCCATGTAGCTGGTGGGGAAGTAGGAATTAATGAATTTATTATAACACGTCGAGGAGTAAAATAAGTTAATATTTGGATGGATTGAAACGGGTGCTCTACGAATGATGAGGTTAAGCTTTCTCTTGATATGTGGGATTGAAGGGTCTGTTGAAGAGATAAGCCCCATCGGTGGTCTGATATTCATTTTCGAAATATGAGAACTTATTTACCACTGTTATCGACTGTTTAAGGGTACTTTGAGACTCGGGAAATGGCAAAAAAATATTACTTTATTTTTAAAAAATTGGGTCCCATGTAGCTGGTGGGGAAGTAGGAATTAATGAATTTATTATAACACGTCGAGGAGTAAAATAAGTTAATATTTGGATGGATTGAAACGGGTGCTCTACGAATGATGAGGTTAAGCTTTCTCTTGATATGTGGGATTGAAGGGTCTGTTGAAGAGATAAGCCCCATCGGTGGTCTGATATTCATTTTCGAAATATGAGAACTTATTTACCACTGTTATCGACTGTTTAAGGGTACTTTGAGACTCGGGAAATGGCAAAAAAATATTACTTTATTTTTAAAAAATTGGGTCCCATGTAGCTGGTGGGGAAGTAGGAATTAATGAATTTATTATAACACGTCGAGGAGTAAAATAAGTTAATATTTTGATGGATTGAAACGGGTGCTCTACGAATGATGAGGTTAAGCTTTCTCTTGATATGTGGGATTGAAGGGTCTGTTGAAGAGATAAGCCCCATCGGTGGTCTGATATTCATTTTCGAAAATATGAGCATTTATTTAGCACTAATTATTTTATCGGCTGTCTATAATACTTTGATATTCATAAATGATAAAAAATATATTTTGAAAAACTGGGTCTTCATGAGTTAGAGCATTGGGCTGTAGCTGAATGAGGACAGTAGGAATTAATGAATTGATTGTATGCTTCGAGTGCAAAAATAATTATTTTAATGTAATAACTGGTACTCTTCGAAATAAAGAGATTATGGCTTCTTTCGGTTGGTTGCCGGAGAGATCAGATATCGTCGTTCTGATATTCATTTTGGAAATATGAACTCTTAACACTTTGATTATTTTGTGGTCTATCTATTTGACGTGAGATTCGTAAGTGATAAAAAATATCACTTTAAATTTAGAAAACCTTGGTTTCCATGGGTTAGAAAACTCTTTAAAAATAAATTTATTGGCTATTTAAAGTACTTCGATACTCAGAAACAATAATAGGTTTTTTATATTTTTTAATAAATAGATCCAATTGAATAAGTATTTGGAAGTAGCTGAATAGGGATAGTATGAATTAATAACTTTATTACTTCCTTTCGAGGTTAAAAAATAGCTGCTATTTTAACATACGAAAGCGGGGTATTTCTTGAATGAGTATGTTAAGGTTTCGAAAATTCAAACTTTAGTGGCTAAGCGAGAGTTTAGCCCAAACGGTCCTTTTGGTATTCACGTTCGAAATATGATCGCTGTCCCCAGATATCAAATTCCCTGGTGGAGTTTGAATTTGTTCCATCTTAACAGGAAAAAATAGTGGTTGAAAGTGATAAAAAATTGCTTTAAACTTTGAAAATCTTGGTCCGAAAAATCCCTTATAAATAATTTTATCATTTTTTAAGGTACTTCGATAGTTAGAAATTATAAAAAATATGTTTTATTTTTTAATAAATTGGTCTCAGTTAGATGAGCAGTTGGAATTAAAGAATTTAAAGAAAGGAATTAAAGAATTAAAGAATCGGTTGGATGAAGCTGAGTCTGGACAGTAGGAAAATTAAAGAATGTATTGTACCATCTCTAGGGTAAAAATAGCCGCTGTTTTAACGTACTGAAACTGGTATTTTGTGAATGAAGAGGTTAGGGGATACCAACTTTGTGGTTACTGGAGTGTTCAGCCCTAACATCTTTTTGATATTCATTTTCGAGATATGAGCAATGTCCCCAGATCTCAAATTCTACGGTGGCGCTTGATTTTGCTCCATCTTAACCGGAAGAAATAGGGCCTCAAGTGTTTGTTCGCCATTTGGCTACCCATGTTTGGACAGGTTCCCTCTTGAAGAGAAAGGTCTGGACCTCTAAGTGTTTATATACTGCAAGGCAACTGCGGGAGCCGGCGTTTGATTTTGGCGTTTAAACTCGGCTTTGGCTCAAGTGTTCCGTTTGGTGCGGTTTGGCGGTTGCTCGAGTGGCAAGAAGAGGATTTCAAAAGGATACTCGACTGGGGCTTTGCTCCTAGAATCCCTCCCGAGTTTGGATGCAAAAGTTTGGAAAGCGGCTTAAGCCGTCAGTTTGCGCTTCAATGCATCTGTTGACAATTTATTTCTTTCCTCCAGAGGTGGGCTGCTAAGGAATTAAAGTTACGCAAAGGAAATAGGTTGGATGTATCCAAATTTTTGCATCTGGGAGTTGAGCTGATGTCTTTATGTGAATCTGATCGGGAATATCTTTTTTACTTTCTTTCATGTTATTGAAGTTACAAAATCTGCAAATTGACATTGCGTTCTCTGAAAGCAACTGAAAGTTTCGACCAAATCGGTAATGAAAAGAAACATTGAGAAATTTTCATATTTGGTTAATCGCTGATAAGTATACACATAATTCTTTTTCGGATTTGTGTGATGTCGAAGCTTTTGTGCGCATTTATGAGAAATTCTAAAAATTCAAATTGTTGTGCGCAAACGCAATTGTTTGCAATCTCTAGTTCTTTAATTCCCTTCATGATCATTTCGGAATCAGATAGTTTTCTTGAAGAATATTATTTAAATATATGGGGGGGGGGGGAAAGCCGTTTCTGTCAAGCGCTAAATCGCTAGTGTTGTTTATGCGGCAATACGGTGAACGGTACGGTATTCCGAATGAAACGTCACTTAATGTAGTGTAATTTAAGATAACTTTAGCATTGAATACCAACTTTCATGAGATATCAGCGAATAATTTGTTTAGCAAATCTAAAATTCAATGAAAACAATGTTTTCAAATCGATGAACTTTAAATTTTTATTTAGCTTTGAGGCTCCTAAAGTTCATCAGCCATCTCCTGACCTATTTGCTATACGTATTTTAAATTGACTCCTTGTTTCTCGAATGATTTCAGCTCTTGATTGACCAACACAGATTACTTTAAATACCAAACGTTATCAAAACTGCGATAAACTACATTTTAACGTTATCCCAATATGTGTCATGCAAAAACATTTGGACAGCAGAAAATCTTTGCAGACTATCTGGTTTGTGTGCTTGCACTGAAAATTCCTGTCTTAAGAGCTATAATGAGAGGTATAGGATATGTATAGGTATTAAGAACTATAGTGATAGGATACAAACTAAAAAAAAAACCTAGAAAAATTTTATCAGCCATTAAAGGCACTTTGATACGTAGAAATTATTAAAAAATGTATGTATCATCTTTTTATAAATGGATCCCAATGCGTGTATATTGCAGATTTGAGATATTATCTTATGGGTAGGGCAACTTTTTGTTGCAGTAAAAATGGGAAAAGTTGCATTTATCATTCCCTAAAGTTGCATTTATCATTCTCTAAAATTGCATTTATTTTTAACACACTAAAATCTAAAATAAATTATTAGTAAAAAAATGAAAAAAAATCAAAATTTATTTGTGCATTATTCAATACTGAAGAACGTTGATGTCGTTGAATGGCCTATTCTTGGTCAGTAATTTCTTTAACATTGAAAAACTGCGCTCAACAGAGAGTGATGTTGCCTGACATTGTTATATTGGACTTCTTCTGCAGTTGTGAAACAAGGGTGCCACTCAAGTAACTTGGAGCAATCGCATATAAAGCACCTTGAGTGTGATTCCAGCCGCAGTTATATAATATGCTATATCGGATACCAGAATTGCAAAATCCTTTCGCTCAACATTCAGACATTTTAAAACGTCATCTACAAGGAAACAACATATTGATGATCAAAACTCGCCTCGCAAACTCTGCAGTCGATTATGCAAGTTTGCTCTGGATTATTTTGAGTGCCAACCAATGTGTTAAAGTACTTGCTATTTATTTCACTTTCGTCTGTTGGGACGAATATCTTCTTTCCATGAACTTCTTGTTTGATCCGCAATACTTCGGCGTTCGCAAGATCAGACACACGTGATTAAAGGGTTGATTCAGAGGGCAATAAATAAAATAGTAATTTCATATTAATTAATTTAAAGCCAAATTGTAAAAAGTTGCTACTATGCAAAAAGTTGCATTTATATAGAAAGTTGCATTTATGTTGCGGTTATAACTCACTTACAATACACCCCATGTAGGAGGAATTTTGTTTTTAGTACTTTACATGAAGCGTAGAGCGTGTGAAAAAAAGTTGCATTTGTTGCAAAAAGTTGCCCTACTTATGGGTCAAAACATTAAGATGTTGCTGAATGAGAAAAGTATGAATTTATTATCACGTTTTGAATGTGAAAAGTTATTCTTTTAATGTACACTGAAATGTTAGTAGTACTTTTTGATTAAATGGGTCCGGATAAAGGTAAGGACCCCAAATAAGTGCATAGCCCATTTGAGACATAAACTTATGGGTCAAAACATTATGATATTGTTGAATGGGAACAGTAGGAATTAATGAACTTATTACAATGTTTTGAGGACAAAAACTGTTATTTTACTGTACACGAACGGGTGTACTCCAGGAATGGAGAGGTTAAGCCATTCCTGTACAGAAAGAGAGAGCATTCACACGAAATGCAGGTGCGTAATTCTTGTACTTCTAAAGTAGGTTAATCTCATGCAGAAACTAGGGATTCGCCTGCTGGGAAAAGCTGTAAAAGGAACAATGGCTACTCAGAACATTCTTAATTGGCTACCCCCTACTGTTTGACTTTCCTGAGGATTGTCAAGGAGCCTGAATATCTCCTCAACGGTAGCCGTCCGCTTTTATATAAGGTATGTGAATAAAGTAGCGCTTAATAGTATTTGTATATAAGAGAGGGTGAATTGATATTCCCTGCCCTAACTTTTTAATGAACGTGCAAATGTTGCGCGTAGGTACTAGATAGCACTGTTTGACCTTTTTGCTCAAATCGTTCTTTTTAAAACTTTTAATTTATGTGTGATGGTTGATTGGTGATCGCCAATTCGATAAAACGCCAAATATCACCAGTGATTAACTACATTTTAATGTAACTCCAATATGTATCATGCCACTTTTACACTATATTTGTGAATAAAGTAGTGGTTAATGTGACAGTTCTATAAGAGAGTGATTCGAAATTCCATGACCGAATATTAAAGGCCAGTATTTACATTTTTTTCCAAACAATGAAGTTGCAAATGTTGTGCGTAGGTACTAGTTAGCACTGTTTGGTCTTTTAGCACATGTCGTTCTTTTTAAAACTTTAATTGATGTATGATGGTTGATTGGTAATCGCCAATTAGATGAAACGCCAAATATCACCAGTGATAAATTACCTTTTAATGTAACACCAATTTGTATCATACCACTTTTATACAAAATTTGTGATTCGAAATGCCCTGCCAAGCATTAAAGGGTGCATCAAAACTGAGAATTTTTGTCAAACAATGGATGTCTGCAACTGTTGCGCTAGGTATTGGAGAGTACTCTTTTGCGCGTTTGCAAATCGTTCTTTTTTAAGTCTTTAAGGGGACACATACCCTTTGAACAATTCTTTTTGTTTTTATATTCACAACAAAAGCGTGTAGTGAACCCCATTCCAATACACATTAAACATACATTGAAATGAAAAAATTATCTTTTTCGTTCATAATAATTAAACTAATTCACTTTCTATGAAAAAATATTTCAATTTTTTCAAATTCCTACTCCATTTGAAAAATTAAGTTTTTTTTTTTTTTTTTCATAATTTTTTTTTTTTTTTTTCATTTTTTTTTTATTTTTCATAATTTTGTGCATGAGATTACATGTAACACAAATATTTATTTTTTTACAAATATTTTTGTAACATTCACTGAAAAAAGGCAGTCATTTAATTTCAGCAATTTTTTAAAAAATAACTATTTTTCCAAATGTTTACTCCATGCCCAAAATTATCAAAAATACAACTTAATAAACAACAAATAAAAGTTTAATACCTCTATATCAATTACGATAAAAGCCCTAGCATTTTAAATGCACTGTAGTCATGAAAATTAAAAGCTGAGAAAAAGCACTTTGAAATAAATGCTTCGGATTCTATCCTTAAATTCAATGTAAAAACTTTAATACCTCACTAAATAATGTAACTGCAGCTATGAAATGTTGCGTACATATTATTTAAAGCCTGTATAACTAATGAATGATGGTAAAAAATTTCAACATTTTGATCAATTTTATGGCACTGTGTCTGTCCTCTTAATGTATGATGGTTAATCTACGAACACCATTTAGATGAACCGCCAAACATCGCGAAAACGGCGATAAACTACATTTTAAGAAAACCCCGATATGCATGATCTCTTTTGGTCTCATTTGTCTGTTTGTTCACTGAAAATTCCCTACCATAGAATAATAACAATTCTGATTTCATTATGATGTTTACAAACAAATGCACAAATCTCAAACCCAGCCATTTCAATGACGAAACCCCAGTTTATATTCTGATCATCTTGCTTCTTTAAGTGCGAATATTGTTGATAGTAAATAAAACAATACTCTTTAACAGCAAGACTTCTTTCCTTCACCACAAGGACCATCTATCTTCATAAGATTAATTGCACTTTTTTGTCCATTAGCTTTCGCCGAAAATCTTCAGTAAACAGAGGCCGAGAAGTGTCTGGAAAGAATTATACAGGTGGCCGTTCTCCGAGACTATAAAAAGATTTTTGGTGCGGAGTACATTACTGAACTATATAAAGATTTGAACACGTTACATTGGTCGATTTTATTTTAAAGGACCAACTTATAGAGCCACAAGACGACATTTTTCAAAAAATATATTTCCTAACTTCAGGAATTGAAAAATGACGAGTTCCCACTGAAATACGATATAAAACAGGCATTTTCTGTCTAACTAAAACTAGGTGGCAGTAATGCTTCGACGGCGATACGTATTTCTTGTACGTGTTCTTGGTATGAAGTTAGTTGACTTGTTTTCCGAACACGATTTTCTGCACTTCACCAATAAAAATTACAAAGAATAAATTCCGAATTGATATATCACCGACTTAGAGCAGAAACTCCTTAACTGATATTTTCTGCAAAGGCTTTTATGGACAATAAATGATTATTTTTATGATGATGATATAGCTTTAACTTTTGACTTAAGTCTAATATTTAATCTTCTGTGCTGCAAAGTTTTTTGTTAATTAATGTGTTCTGCTCTACGCCGAAGATATGATAGTTGATCCGTCAGCACTAATTAGATTCAAAACCATAAATTTTGCCAAAACGGCGATGAGCTGCATTTTAAAGTAACCCCGATATGTATAATTTGAAAAGCAGATGCAAAACCTTTGCAGACCGTCTGGTTTGTTTGCTTACATTGAAAATCTCTCTCACTGAAACAAATGAACAAATTGATATATGATAGTTTATTAGCAATAAGATTAAACACCAAAATTTACCAAAACGGCGATCGACTACATTTTAAAGTAACCCTATATGAGTCATACGAGGGCATTTGGGCAGCAGATGTGAAACTTTCGCACACCGTCTGGTTTGTTTACTTACACTGAAAATCCTTCTCACAGAAACAAATGGACAACTTTCACACCCTGCTATTTGCCCAGCCCAGTCTATTTTCTGACCATCTTGCTTCTTTAATTGCGTATTTTATTGAGCATAAATGAAACAATACACCTTAAGAGCGAAACATCTTTCCTCCGCCACACACTATCCATCTATCTTCATAAAATTAATTGTACGTTTTGTCCGTTAGCTTTTGCCAAAAGTCTGCAGAAAACAATGGCCGGGGAAGTGTCTGGAAAGAATTATACAGGTGGCCGAGACTGTATCAAAAAGATTGTAAACGTGACTTCGCGGGAATCTGATTGCGGATGTGGAATCCGCCCTGAAAATTTTGTACAGGGCTTAACCATATTTTCCTCATCCGATCCTTATCTGCCTTTGCCTTATCTCTCATCGAGATCCTAAGAGATGTCACGATTCGTATTCTCTGCTAGTTCTCATCGGATCGTTAAGAATTGCTTTCGAAGAACTTTCTCTAGCCAAACAGAAATACTATTTTTTTTGTTGGTGTTATAATGTTAGCGGATTTGAAAATACGGGGTTTTGTATTTGTTACTGTCCTCGACAGGGCATGACTTAGATAGTTGGTTTATGGTCCCGGAGCTGTAGGTGAAAGACGGGGAATATTAAAAATATTGTTATGAATGTACTGTCTGTTTTACAAGTAAAAAGGTTTGCACATTTTCATTTAACTGTATGCTGGGGTCTGTAATGCAACCTTGGTGCTGGGGACTGGGAAGCAGGTGAAGGGGTCATGATCTTCAATGTCTGTTTTCTTTATGAAAAAGGTACATATATTTTCATTCAACTTTATTCAGGGGAACTGGAATGCATATGTTGGGGTTCTAATCTTTAATGTCTACTATTTCAGTTAAAAATATTCAGTCTGTTTTCTAAATTAAAAACGATATAAATCTTTTCATTCAACTTTATACTGGGGCCTGTAATCAAACCTGGTACTGGGGTCTGTAATCCAACCTCGGTACTGAGGTCTTTAATCCAACTTTGTACAGGAGTATGTGATCCAACTTTGTATCATAATATCATATGTTTAATAACTACATTTCAAGGTAGCCCCAATATGTATCACCCGAGAGCATTTGGGCAGCAGAAGTAAAGTGTAGGTTTTCCATCCTGGTTTCTTTGTTACTTTGAAAATTCTTTTCATATATAACCTTCTAAAACATATCTCGCTAAAACTTTTGTTTTCTGACGAAAAGCGATTACAATTTAGAGATGTAAAAGATACATTTCTACGTTGGCAACTGTCCATTGTTATAACACATGGATCAAAAAGACGAATGGTTTCAAGTCTTGAAGACTCTTTATGGCAACTCTTAACACCCAGAAGCGTTCCTCTGCTAATGGAATAAAAGCTTCCACAAAGAGTAATTTTTCACGGAAAGGTTTTAAAACAACGTTTTTCAAAAATGAAATGTTTTTCTCGTAGAAACATCTTTTAAGTGAATGCGGGTTAATATTCTGCTGTCTTTTGAGGGGACACGAAGAGGGAGTTCGAACCTAAGTCGTTTTCCTAACCTTGGGTTGATATTATTATCTACTTCTCGGTCACATTTTTTCAGCTTCCTTAGAAGCTTACATGTAATTAGAACAAAAGCTGCCACAAGAGTAATTTTACATGAATGGCTTTTAAAACAACTTTTCTCAAAAATGAAATGTATTTCTCTTTAGCGAACACGTATAAATATTCTCCTGTGTCTTTTTAGGGAATACAAAGATTAAGTTGAAACCTATGTTCCTCCTAAACTTCGGTTGATATTGCTATCAACTTCTCGGTCCCATTCTTTGCAGCTTCCTCAGAAGTTGAAGTGTAATAGGACAAAAGCTTCCTCGAAAAGTAATTTTACATAAAAGGGTTTTAAAACAACGTTTCTGAAAAATGAAATGTTTTTGTTGTAGAAACACCTCTTAACGAACACGCGTAAATATTATCTTGTGTCTTTTGAGGGGATGCAAAGGGGGAGTTGTAACCCAATTCGTTCTCCTAAACTTCGGTTGATATTGCTATCAACTTCTCGGTCTTCTCAGTTACAGCTTCCGCAGAAGTTCAAGTGTTTCAAGCAGCTGCGCTGGTGGTGAATGATTGTTGCGATGGGATAAAAAGTGGGGTCTTCTTTCAAACCTCAAAGTTAGTTTTTGGAGGCGCTGCTGAAAACATAGTTGTCGTTTCTCAGCATAAAGAAAGTCTCGCTTTTCTTTTTCTCCTCGTCTCACTGCAGAAAGACTTAAACTCCCGTGAAGTGTTAGAAGGTGGAGTAAACGAAGAAAATAATTCGTCTTTTATATCCGTTCCATCAATCCATTTTCCGCCGGAACCTGTATCAAAACGCGTCTGTCAAAATAGGTCGATTTTTGAAGCTTTCTGAAAGTTTTCTTTTAACCTGATTTTCAGTAAATGAATATTTTTTTTTGAATTCCCGGTTTATTCACTCGGTTTGAAAAACTTTACGTCGGCTTTGGAGAAAATCCTCGCTTTTAGTGAAAAAATGTTTTACACTATCTGAAAAGACAGCGGATTATTTTATGTCATTCGTTTCCTTAGCTATTATCGGGTCACCATGACTCAGTGGGTTTGGCCATAGAATTCGAGCAATAGGTGGCGTAGACTCAATTGGTCAGTAAATATTTTCTTGAGTGTGCATGACCATGAACTTATCATTCACAGAATTGGTCAGATCATTATATCTAGTCGGATTTCTGTCGATTTCATGCTACATTAAGTAGTTACAGGGATGTAAAACAAACTTTTATACCCACTATACTACCTTTTACTTTTTGAACGAACGGGCCTCCAGCGCAGAACTATTAAAACTAAATAGGAGTATTCGAATGCCTAAGTACCCGTGTAATCGATACTTAACACTATTCGTTGTACTCGATTATATTTAGCTGCATTCGAATACGATGGTACTCAAATACCAAAGCACTCGTATGCAAAAATATTTAATTTATGTATTCGAATACCGAAATTTTGATCGTAAGTATTCTAATACCATAGTATTGGTTGCTTTTTGATGATACAAAGGTCAGATTTGGCCAAACTATGCCAAAAAATGCCTACTTCGTAATTAGTTTATACTTAGAAGAACAAGTTTTAAAAACTATGTATAAAATTCAGTATATGTATACAGTTGGGATATGGATGAATATAAAATCTAAATATAGTTTATGAAACCAATATATGGACCACAGTATTGATCCTAAGTATTCGAATACTAAAGTATCACCCTATGTAATCGAATGCCATAGTACTTGAATACTAAAGTATCACTCTATGTAATCGAATGCCATAGTACTTGAATATCAAAGTATTCATATACCAAAATAGCAGTATTGCATTCTATATGTATTAGGGTGAACCAAAATAGATATTTTTAGTTCGCTTTGTCCTAGTGTGTAAAACTTGGCAGTGTGTCTAAAAAGTACTAACGAAAAATTTCAACGACATAAAAATAATATTCAGCCATGCTTCTCTGGCTTTGAAAAAATGGAAAGTTATTGAAAAACAGTGTTTATAACCCCCCAAGTGGTTGCGACGAGATATCTCGTCCTTCAAGGTCTATTTGCCGAGGACGAGATAGCTCTTAATCAAGGTTTCGTTTGCCGGTATCGTCGATACAACCACCAGGAGGGTTAAGCTTTAATAAAATGATATTTTATTAGTAATACTTAGTGATTGTTCAAAACAGTTGATCAATGTGACCCTTATACTGTTAAAAAAAAACAGAGAAAGAATAAATATATAACCGGGCTCCTATGTCCTTGAAACGATTGGAATTGTCAGAAAAACAGCCTTTTCAGAGTATTTAAAAAAAAGAACTCGATATTCATTGCTATCGCGTTGGCAATAGTGTGAAATATTAAAGAATATGACCCGTATGTCTAGCTGGAAGGTCTGGCCCTCATGGCTTGAAATGTCCTCTCGTTGGGTTGGTGTGGAAGTTTGGAGAGTGGTGTGCCAGCTCAGGTGTTGCCTCGTCATCTGACCGTGGTTCAAAATTACGTCGAGCTGTCCCCCAGGACTTTCCCTTTGGGATAGATCCCGGACCGTCGCCAATAGGCTGTGTCGTTTCAGTGCGACGTTAATTAAAATACCTACCTACCTGGCTTTGAAATAGCAGTGTTTCATTGTTTGCGAATCTATGTTGGTGGCGGTTGGGTTGGCGTGGAAGTTTGGAGAGTGGTGTGCCAGCTCAGGTGTTGCTTCGGCATCTAAACGTGGTTCAAAATTACGAGGTGTTGTCCTCGGATCTTTCCCTTAAGGGACTGATCCCGGACCGTCGTCAATAGCCCGTTGTGTTGCTCTAGTACGACGTTAACTAAAAAATTACCAAATTACTATGTTGGTGGCGTGTCAAAATTTATTGTTTGCATGTAGAATAGTTGACAATACAATGGTACACTGATTTCCTATTGCATTGTGTTCGTACTTTGATCCACTATGCCACGATTCCACTGCAATAACCATATTGCTCGGTAGTCAATTAAAGTCATTGGGCAACACAGCGGGCTATTGACGACGGTCCGAGCCTACGCCTCGCAATTTGAATCACGTTCATATGACCATAATGCTGTGAAATTCAGTTATGTTATAGTATCTTATATCGCAGTTGGTCCTTTTTTACTATATTTTAATTGTTTTTGTTTTTTGTACCTTTTGGTGTTTGTTTGTTGTTTGTATTCGAATACCTATTCAATAAATACTTGAAAGTACTCGAATAAAAAGCATTCGATTCTTAAAAGCACTCGTTTCTGCCCTGATCGCATTTTATGTGTATTTAAGTACTTATTCTATGAATACATATAAGTACTCGAATACCAAGTATTCGATTCTTAAAAGTACTCGATTCTGCCCATCTCGAGTTAAAACATTTCATTTCATCAACGAAAAAAAAAGGACCATATGTTTACTGACCAAATCTTTTATTCTTGGGTCATTAAGACTCGTCCTCTCTTCATTTGCTTTTCTACTTTTCGATTTTTCCTTTTACTTTATCATGTGCTAATGATTCGCCTAGTCAAAGTGTGACACTGCTTTATCAATCACGGTGTCAAACTTTGCTTTATCAATCACGCTGGACTTTATCAATTACTCTTACACTCTAATCCTTATCCTATTTATTTCTGCTTAAAGAGAATATGTCGCCTTTACTCGGGTCATGTGAGTTGCTGCTGACTTTT
Source organism: Metellina segmentata (assembly GCA_947359465.1). Taxonomy (NCBI): domain Eukaryota; kingdom Metazoa; phylum Arthropoda; class Arachnida; order Araneae; family Tetragnathidae; genus Metellina; species Metellina segmentata. The sequence continues at coordinate 28,236,765 of OX375884.1, forward strand.
GGGGCCTGAGAAATCTGGTAAATATACTATATCCTTTACGGAATTCTGCTTTTCAGTTATAGCAACGTCGGAATATCCATAAATAGAACTAAAAATGTCTCATTTTTTCTGCGAAAAGTAAGTTTTCTCTGAGTGTAGCTATGTTCACTCCATTTCCATCTAGGTATTTGATGATGGTAAATGCATCTTTTTTCCTCTATGTGCGTATGGATATTCTTCTATACACATATATGGATATTCTTCTATACACATTTATGCACATTCCTCCATACACATTAACGTATATTCCTCCATACACGTTTCTGGCTCAGTGGTTTTGCCTACTACACTAGCAATCAGCTATTTGTAGCCAACTCTTTTTTGGCTCCCCTCTGGATGTTTATTTATCTTCTGCATCATTAAAAGCTTTCTTTGTGTGTGTATGTCCATTTACTTGCAATTGTTTGGTTCAACTAGGCCTTATCAATTGGCGTAAAGCCCAACCCAACCAACAATTCTGCACATAAAAAGGTTTGATTCCTGTAACTAACCTTTTCATCCCGCCCATGAAAGGATTCGGTTTCTATAACTTACATCTTCATCGTGCCCATAGAAGTTAAATCCATCTAACTTACCCTTTCATCCTGTCCATGAAAGGGTTCGGCTCCTGTAACTTGCCCTTTCATCCCACCTATGATACCATTCTGTTTCTGTAACTGTAACTTACCCTTTCATCCCGCCCATAAAGGCGTTTGGTTCCTGTAACTTACCCTTTCATCATGACCATGAAAGGGTCCGATTCCTATAACTTACCCTTTAAGTACTTCTCTCTTCTCTTTCTTTTCTTGCGTATATCGCACCCCGGCAAGAAAAGTGACACAACTCAAAATTAACTTAAAGGATACAATAAAACTTATATTGAAATAATAAAAGCTTCTTTTAATTTTCAGGTAAGTATTTGTCTTTAAATTATATTATATTCTATAGAATAGTAATATAACACTCTGGGGCCCCTCATACATATTTTTCAATGACATAACTTCAAATTTTTTTTTATTTACTCTTTTTGTCTTACTCTCGGCGCTGCTGTCTTGTGTTTGGCACACCTTGGCCAAATGTGACCCTTTGCGCCATAAAACGCAACTAAACCAACCATTTTGCCCTCTATAGGGATAAATTATTGTAACCTAGCATTTTCCTCATACCTATCTTACCCCGGGAGTATTTCCCACCTCTGTGTCAGTAAAACTTTTCTTGCGTGTATGTCCATTAATCAACGCTGTATTTGGCGCAGCTTAAACAAATATGGCGTTAGCGCCATAAAAAATACAACCAACTTTCCCATCAAAGTGGCCCCAAGAATTTCCTGTCTATTTCTATTTTCTTTCTGGCTACCAAATATGGCGTTAGCGCCATAAATAATACAACCAACTTTCCCATCAAAGTGGCCCCAAGAATTTCCTGTCTATCTCTATTTTCTTTCTGTGAAAACATCTCACAAATCCCACACTGCATTCACTCCCAAGGAAAGATTCCAGTACCAAGAGCTCATCCGATTTGTATATTATTGTATGGCTCCGACATTTCGGGTGTAGCCTTACCTCTTTAGGTAAGGTGAGGTAGGTAGTTAATTAACTTCGCACTGGTACAACACACAACTATTACCTGTTTTGTTGAATGTTTTGTTGAATGCTACAGTGACTTTCCAAAACAGACATGAGCAATCAGTCTTGGTGGGAATATTCCTCGACTTGTCTCCCATTAGTTGGACTCGAGATTTTGGGTTTGTACACTGAGTGAAAGTCTTCCCTGTCACGCCTGACGGGGAACTCAAGGTCCGACCGGAACTGCGCTTGATTTATACCTCGGTAAACACCAGTCAACCGCCGTGAATGGAATGGCTGTTCCCAGTCGCGAATCTCTGTGAATAAATACATTTGCTTCTTGTTGACAGAGTGGTAATAACACACTTTTATCCTGTGGCGTGTTCTCGGAACGTCCGAGGTCATTTTTTCGCGGAGAGTTTTCCTCAACTTTGAAAAGCAACCTATGGAAATAAAAAGAATAGTAAACAAAAGGATCATGGGTTTTGAGTTTGAAACATAGGCACACCTCCAGTTTCTCTCTACTCAGGCAGAGAAAGACGGTTCATTCATTCGGGTGCGAGAAGTTGCGATTCACAAACCGGGGCCCTGTTCGCCTGTCTCAGGTATGCATTTATTCGTTTTCGATACTTAGACATGTTTCAAGCTATTATTTCAAAACGTTTGAGTTTGTATACTAAAATTTCAAAACAGCAGTATCAATTTATAACCTTCTATTTTTGTTACTTAAGGGATACGGGACCCAAAATATTATTATTTTTAATTACCAACAGATTTTTTCAATTTTTTTCACAGTTATTAAACACAATACTTTTATTGCTCTTGTGAAGTTTAATCAAAATTAATCAAAATGGTTTTTAAATATTGAAGTTTTTAAAAATTTAATATTGTACATTTAAATTTGCTCCTTGCGATTCAAATTTTGATAAATTTGTTCCAAATAATTTATAATGATTCTTAAATGTATTTTAAGTAATTTGACACATGCCTTTTTGCATACAATGTGTACTTCTTAAGAAAAAATTTCTAAAATTCAAGAACAAAATTTTTTTTTAATTCCGGGTTGAATTTAAATACATTTGATGAATTAGATAGCAAATTATGTACTCAGAGTGAAACCTATGTGTCATTTTCTATTAAATGTGATAAACAAAGTAAATATAAAATATTCGATAGTTATGTTAATATTTGAATCGCGAGGAGCAATTTGAAGTTAGGAAAACACAGAAAAAAATTTTATTCAGAAAACAGGACCTAAACATTGGGAAAGGGATTTAGCAAATACGTTAACAACAATTTCAGTTGCAGTTAACTACTGTGTTGCCAATTGAACAGAAAGAAATAAAAATTCTGAATAAAATAAATGGGAAAGGCTTTTTTTGCACATTGTAAACAAATATGACAGCTGTCTGAAACGGCCACGCCCCAATCATAAAATGCCTATAACTCTTTTAAAAATCATCATAATTTAAAAATTTTACTTTTGATGGGTGCAGAATAGAACAAACATTTTTTTAAATCCAAGTTGTTTTGGTCGTGATATTCAAATTTCTAAGTCTTTTTTTGGGTCCCGTATCACCTTAACATCAGTCGATGCTGGGGAGGTAGGTATTTAGTTAATGTCACTCTGGAACAACATAACGGGCTATTGCGACGATCCAGAATCAACTCTCGAAAGGAAACATCCGAGGACGAAAGCGCTTAATTTTGAACCGCACTTAGATGACGAGGTCACACCTGAGCTGGAACCCCACTCTCCAAACTTCCACACCGCGCTAACATGAGGACATTTGCAGCCATGATAAATTTAACGTGCACCAGCAACCTTTGTACACGACGTTCTATGGTTGGATTCGAACTCGCAACCCTCCAGTCGCTAGTCCGATAATATTCCAACAAGGGCTACCGATATCCTCAGCTGGAGGCTTGTTGGAAGAGCGTATAAACAACTGGAGGTAATTACTCGAGTTCGTAACTCGATCCAACCTTAGTTTGATATTGTAAGTAGGGGCTGGTGCTCGTTGAATTTGCCGCGGCCTCAAATTTCCTCATGTTGACGTGGTGAGGCAGTTTGGTAATTGTTAATATCAATTTAAGTCGTACTAGAGCAACACAACGGGCTATTGACGACGGTCCGGGATCAATCCCTTAAGGGTATGGTAATTTTAGTTAACGTCGTACTAGAGCAACACAACGGGCTTTTGACGACGGTCCGAGAGATCAATCTCTTAGAGGTATGGTAATTTGGTAATTTTAGTTAACGTCGTACAAGAGCAACAAAACGGGCTATTGACGACGGTTCGAGTCTTTGTTTATTGTACAAATGTTTGAATATTAACTGTTCGCTTTTAGATCGAAAATTCGAATTAATAAGCATTTAGATAGAGTTATGGGGGGGGGGGTATTTTTTTTAAAAATATTGCACATTAATGAATTTTTGTTATAAGCCATCTGTATAGTGTTTAAGTAAAGTAATTAGTTTTAAGCATTTATGAGTAGTTATTTCATCGTCTTGGAGTAGGAACTCATTGACTGACATTCCTTCGGTGACACTAAATCTTATTTTTATGTCGATTAGAAATGCATTGCCATGTTTATACATTGTCTGTTTGGAAATAACTGCATCCAAAAGTGGGGTCTTAGAATACTCATTAACCTAAGAATTAAATCTTTAAACAGTTGAAATATCAAATTTTTATTTTGTTAGTGAAAGACTTTCTGCTCTGAGCCGATGGATTCTGCATTTTAATTTAGTAAGGCAGTTAAATATCATAAAGTACACATTGACCCCTAGGAAGTCTTCGTGATTTCCATTTGTTAAGTATAGTCTTACTGTAGGAAGTCTCAATTCCTCCTAAGGTCCAATTTAATACATCTTACGGACTTTAAACTTACACTTAAACACTGCAAACACTCCAACCTTGGAATTCCTCTGTCTTTCCGCTTTAAAGACAGGGCCACCATAAGAAGTCTACGGATCCATCTAGGAAGGTATTGGATGACAAGGAATAATTTAGGAACCATCAAGGAGGTTATCTGGTTGAATATGGGAACTTACTGACACAATCCCCCTTTCAGACTTCAACGGAACTTCCTAAAATTCTAATGTCCACTTAGAATGTTCTGGAATCTTTCCCGGGAAGCTCCAATAACTTTAGGAAAATCGAGAAGATTTTGAGAGCAGTTAAAAACGCTTTAAATTTGAGAAGATAATAGAAATAATTGTGTACCTCCATAACTTCCTACGAAAACCTAATGTCTGCCTAGAATGTTCCTATCCTGGGAGCTCCTTGAACTTTCTGTGGAAAGGCCATTGGAAGTACAACTGGAAATTTTAAATAGAGCAACATGCTAAAAATAAAATAATAAATTGAAAAATTAATTCTAATGTAGCTGCTTTGTCAATTTCGAATTACAAGTAATTTATCGGCAAGGAAACGGAATTCCTACTTGGAAAAAAAGTCTCGTCTTTTCTTTCAGCGCTCGCCAATACTTCTAAAACACGCCGAGGCTTAAAATTACTTGATCGGTTAAAGGGATTAAACATCGCTTTTGAATTAATTCAATTGCGACAGGAACGAAATTGCGTTTGGCATTTTTGTCCGAAACATGCTCTCCAATTAGCACCCCCAAAGGGGGAACGCTTGCAGCACCAGTCATTTAATGTCATTACGCTTCGATTAATATGTTGCTCTCTGATTCCGATTCTGAGCTTTATGGGAGAGTATTGCAGACTCCCAGGCACACCGTCTGTGGTTAATTAAACGCAGATAGGGGCGCCTCGGCGTCTGAGCCAAAGAGTAACAAATGTTGTCGATTTTTATCGCCCATATAAATTCATGGTTATGATCCCTCGTGGCCAAAGTTATACGGCTTAAAAATCGGCAGTTGCTGTTGTCAGAGCAGATGTTTTATGCCGTCCACATGCTCTGCGATTTCAATTTTGTGGTCTCGTAAACAGTGTGGCCACACAGATTGTTGCCTCAAGGTCGGAATTTCGATTTTTGTTTCACTGCTTCACCCCTGTGGAAGGTAGTGGATGTGGTTTATTGAATTAATTTTTAACCTCTTTGGTTCAAGTCACACTGCAGCGACACAGTGGGCAAAAGGAAAAGAAAGATCCGAGAACAACACCATTTGATTTTGAACCACGGTCAGATGACGAGGCAACATATATCTGAGAAATGACATCCCTCTCTCGAAACTTCCATACCACTCCAGAATGAGGACATTTGAGGCCACGGTATATTTAACGTGTACCAGCACCCTTTGTACACAAGACAGTCTTTGGTTGGATTCGATCTCGCAACCTCCGTTTGGTAGTCTGTTATCCTCCCAACCGGACTACCGCGGCCAATCCAGGGAAAAAAAACCTCAAAAATTATTTTATCGACTATCTATGATACTTTGAGACTAGGAAATGATAAATTCAAAGAGCGTAGATGTGTTTTGTGAATTAAATATTTTAATCTCTTCATTTTTCGGAGGAAAACTCGAAAAATGTATTTTATCGCCTATTTTAGGTACCTTGAGACTCAGAAATGATGGCAAAGTTATATTAAAAAATAGAATGGGCCCATGGGAGTGTCTATAAATAGGTACATTGCCCAATTTAAGTCATTACCCTCATGGGTCAGAGCATTAGGATATAGCTGAATGGAAGCAGGAATTTCTGAACATACACCTCTTTTAACATTTTCAAGGTAAAAAACAACTTTAGAAGCGAGATTATTTATGTTTTTGGTGGCTAGTCTGGTAAATTAGAGGTTTAAATTTTTGTAGTTGCTAATCACTATTTTAATAATATAACGGTACATTTAAACTATGCGATATTATAGGCAGAGTTGCCCATGCGTTAAAAAGGTTCGCGTTAGCCCTATTAGTAGAGCAGCGAATTAGTAAGAGGTCTGCGAGTTTGAAACTCGATACAACGAAAGACCGTCGTGTACGTGGGATCTGGTGCACGGTAAATCTGTCGTGTCCTCCAATCTCCTCACGTTGGCGTGGTGTGGAAGTTTGAAGAGCGAGGATGTCAGGTAATCATCTAATCATGGTTCAAAATTACGAGGCGTTGTCCTGAGATCCCTTAGGGTTTGATCTCGGACCATCGCCGATAGTTCGTTGTGTTGCTCCAGTGCGACGTTAATTCAATTACGTAATTTACCATGCGCTGAAGTGGTACTGATTGTTTGGATTCGGTTCTATGGATGCAAGGGCTGTATTTGGTCAAGCTGGGCCAAGCACAAGACTGGGAAAGTTAAATAAGGGAGAGAGAATTACGTTCAGGGTAAGTTACATAAATCGAAATTGCGCTGTCTACAACTCTCAGGACGACGCACAGTGTGCCATTTTCGCAATCTAGGTGGACAAAATTATTTCATCAAAAATGCACTGGTTTTAGGTGATTATAAAAAGCTGTGAGGGATAAAATACTGATTTGGTGTATATTTAACGTTTTCAGTTACTATTTGGATGCAGAAATATGCTAAATTTAAAGAAATTTGTTAACTTTGCTCCATATTCTAAATATACGATCAATTATTAACCGTATATTTTACAATTTTATATTAATATACACCAGAACAATAGTCAGATATACCCATAACAGTTCCATTTGAAAATAATGAATAATTCAAAAACTAAAGGGGAAAATATTTGAAAAATATTACAAAATTATATACTTGGAATCTCAACTGGGAAAGTTCTTTAAAAAAATTCAATCTTTTTGGAAACATTTAGCTACGTTTAGTTTTAAACCTTGCTCGTAAATTTATAATTAGTGGTTCTGAGGTAATGTATAATCTATTCGTATCAGTTCTTGACATTTTTATAGAAAATATTTCTCTTATCGCCTATTGTATTTATTCCTTGTCTTGCGCTTTTAAGAAGCGGGCCAATTACCGATTGGAAGAATACAAGCAGTGAAATAATATTTCCAAGTGACCATTAACTTCCCTTGAAATTAAATCTAGTAATTATTTGGCAAAAAGAAATTTGATGGAACGACAAGGTCTAGTTGAGATTTTGACAAATAATGTTTTACCCTCATTAGAGTACAAGCAAAGGTACCAAAGAAATACTAAACACACTTTGTTTATTTTTCGGAAAAAAATTGCTGGAAAATTTTCCTTTCAGCGCCATTACAGCCCCTCATTATAATTGTATTTCTGATATTATCTTTCGATAAAATCAGAATGAAGGATTGTTCATAAATTGTTTGTAACCGTTTAACAGAGCAGTTGATTAGTGACTAGTTGTGAGTTGGGGTACAGCTGAAGTTTCCGTGATTATCATCCTAAAAGAGTAACAACCGTTTTGCTCATTTTTGTGTTATACGTAGTATACAAATTAGAGTTAATGCTCTTTACGTCGTTCATGTAATTTTATTTTGGTGCATAGAAAGATTAATGTCAACTCTTAGCCCAAGCACATGATTTTCAGATAATTTTACTGGCGTTTTACTAAGACACGGATTGTTTTCATGATTGTACCTCTTCCTGAAAAACAGCAAAGAGCTCTCTGACTATTTGAAGTAGAATAGTGTATACCTGACTTTCGAATTTTACTTCAGTGGTCATTGACAATTCTTTTTGACTAGTTGTCTCTACAAGGTTACGGGTTTCGTTTTCTATACCTTGGAACTACAGGCTTAAAAATATTTTTGAGGCTTTCTAGGCCTATTTTTCAAACTTTCTTATGAATTACTTGTTAGATCTTGAATCACAGTGTAAGAAAAGGTTAGATTTCCTTGATATCAAGAAGAATTATTTTTGAGGAATAGTTCTTTGTGCCTGTTCATTTTACTCCTCATTTGCTCAATTCTTTGGTGGGTAATTCGAAAATTTTCGCTTTAACAGTATTTAAAACATTTAAAACAGTATTTGGTAACAAATATTCAACCATTTCTTGAGAAATATAAGTTAAAGTAGCATCGATTTTCGTTTGCTTCGAATTTATCACCCAAATGTCAAAAATGGACTGACGAAAAATTTCCATAGTCATTCTGAAATTTAAGCACTATCTATCAGTTCCGCCGACTTCCGCAAGAAATTTTTTTTCTGCGCACGTCAAAGGAGTCAGGCTATAATGTATATGTAATAATTTAGTGGTATATGGTGGTATAATATGTTAAAAGTCTAGTTGAAATTTGAAATAAGCAATTGCGTAAGACGCGAATTAGCTATAAAATCAAAAGGATCTTGCAAATTAATGAAATAGTACCCAAGAAACTAAAAGCACGTAAACATACCTCGATGAACAGAATTTAATGATAGTATCCACCAAATAACGCTAAAGAAAATATAGGAGCTATACTTTACAGTTTTCCTCAAAGTACTAATACGCATTCGCCAGATTGGCTTCGCAGCCAACGCAGAAAGTTCGACTTTGGACCCTTGGACATCCTGTTAGGAGGAATTATCTAGAAAAATAAAGTCTTGCTAAGGGGACATATTACTTTTAAGATATGATGTCTTTTTGAAAATCTGCGACACTAAGAAAATTGAATTTTGTCCACCTAGAATCAAAAATGACATACTGTGCGACGGTACTGAAACTAGTAAAATGTGTAAGCGCGGTCACACAATACAGCGACAAAATCTAGGACACGCGCATGCGTAGTCCAGAATCATATAATGGTAGCGCATGTACAGAAAATATAGCGGTTCTCCTGTGTATTTCAGAAAAATTAGCGTCTCAAGACTGGCTATTAAACCAATGTGTGGTTTTTCTTGCGTACAACTCACGTGTTAATCCATGCGAATGCATACTTAATTTCTGTACAGAAAATATGGTGGTTCTCCTGCGTATTTCAGAAAATGTAGTGTTGGACCATTGTGTGGTTTGCTTTTGTACACTCACGGGTTAATCCATTGCGATTGCTGCGAAATGTACCCTTAACTTTCCAGATGGTTGTCACGATAAGGAATCTAGTCATTAACAAAACTGACAAATTCTTGATGGACGAGACACCTCGTCCTTAGAAAAAAATGGACCAGATCTTGATGGACGAGACACCTCGTCATTAGAAAAAAATGGACCAGATCTTGATGGACGAGATATCTCGTTACTAGGAAAAACAGACCAGATCATGATATTGTCGCTATACAAAATTTGCAATATCTCAATGACGAGGTATCTTGTTATTCGCAACATTAGTTAGATCTTGATGGACGAGAATCTCGTCAAATCCACTTTGAGGGTTAAAAATGGGAAAATAACCTTGAAAAGACTGTCAGTTTTCTTTTGCTTGAAAAGTTTGGATCCTGAAAATAACTATCGATTTCGTGCCATGTTAGAGGAGAAAAACGTTTCAGGAGACATGCACTAAAACGATCCAGGAAAAGAAATTAAAGATCACCTGTGACTCAAACAAATAATATTTCTAAATCTTTCCACACAAAAGCGCTCCAACACTAACGTAAACCACTTTTGCTACCAGTCGAAACTGCGGATTTGCATACGAATAAACTGCGAGAGCTTAACGGAAATGGTGTCTCGTTAGTGAATATATCTTTGGAAGATAATTGGCTGCACAACTCCCGCCGATTATCAGCTAAAGCAAATCTAAACATGGTGTTGATTCAATTTTATCTGTTTTCCTACCCCTTTTTAAGGTGCGCCAAAAATGCTAATAAATTCTTTTTCTCTGCTTCTCCAACGCTGTGCTCTAATAGTCAAAAAGAAGCTGCTCCATTCGTAAGTGTTTTTTTAGTATTCTGTAACTAATTTACATTCGTCGATGGCATTCTGTCTCAAGCAAGCGTTCAACTGGTGGTGATTTATAAGCAGTGTGTTGTAGAGTCTTCTTTTGACTTTCGTTTGTTGGTTGATTAGTATCTCAAGCGGGATTCTTTATGTATAGAAAACAGCAATGCCTTTTTGTTCTTCAGCTAAGTGATTTTCAGCCTTTTTCATCTCATGGGAAACATAAACAAGAACAAAAATTCTGTTGCACATCAAATGATTATTTCATAATTTTTTCCGATCTGGCGAAAAAATAGGCCTGGTTTTGTAGAAGATGTCTAGTAAATCAATGATTTACAAATTGTAACTGCTTATTCATTTGCTTCAAAGTGGCTTTTAAAAATCCTATTTATGACACTTTATTGTAAAAAATAGTATTCAAAATTATTTATGAACCCACTTGTTGAAAACATTTGTAAATTCAAATAAATGACTGAACATTTATCCGGTCCACAAACTCATTGATTCCAACATTCAGACACGTAAAAAGGTAATTTTTGAATAAGCGTTTCTCTTTAAAGAGATACTTTTGAGTGTCTTATGGGGGAGGGTGTATGTGCTATGTCGGAGGTCATCAGTATGACGAAAATGTCTGACTTCTAAATGGTTATAATAACGTGTGGGGGCAAATATTATCGATAATTTAAGCTTCCTTGAAGTTCAATGCTTTGACGGTAATCATCCTGCGTGACAATATTTTGTCTGAGCTCTATTGTTCTGTGTTACAAATTTGCTTAGTAACAAGCCTCATTCTGATGACCATTGTATATCTTATCCCAACATGAGCACTCATAAATTGTTCTGGCACAGTATTTCTGATAGTAGAACTTTGCCAGTAAAACCCCAAAACAAATAAAACCTTATGAATTGCTCGTTATAGGAGTGCTAAGATGTCAAAACAAGAAACTGCAAACACAAAAGATGTTCCGTGGAGCTCAATCTTACCTTACTGTCTTTCTACTTCTATGAATTAAAATCTACTTTACACCACCCCTATCTGAGGCAAGAATGCAATTCTAATACTAAGAGAACTCCTATAAACAAAAATCTACTGTTCAAAATGCAGAAATACGATGCCACCTAGTCCAAAGGATACTAGAGCGCATGCTATATTTCTACTTGGAAAAATTACATCACAGCAAACCTTATTAGGGCCGACACTGCTAGAATTGCGAATACTCCCAGAAACGAAATCTATTCAAAAGGCTAGGTAGCAGAAATGAGATGTCCAAAGATCATATACTTGAAAGAAAAATTGCGTTATAAAAAAACCTTAATGGAGCTACACTTTCTTTCTTGTAGTGCGAGAATTCCTATAAAAATCCACTGGTCAAAAGACAGAAATGCGATGCCACCACAAACATCTAACACCAAAGGGCGTTAGAGCGCATAATTTCATGGATCATAAGCTCGTACTGTGTTTTTACTTTGCAAAAATTCTGTCGTAATAAACCTTATTAAGTGCCAGAAATGAGATTCCACCGAGTTCAAAGGGTCTTAGAGCGCATACTGTGTTTGCACTTGAAAAACCTGCTTCGTAATAAACCTCATTGGTACCAACACTGCAACTCTTCTCGTACTGCGAGCACTCCTACAAACGCAGTCCATTGTTCAAAAGGCTAGGTGTCAGAAATGAGATGCCACCGAGTCCAAAGGGTGTTGGAGCACGCAGTTCCCTGGAACGCAAGGTCTTGCCTCCTATTTGCTCTGCGACAATACTAATCCTTTAAATACGAGGGTAAAGGCTTCGTTTTTTGTGCCTCCGCCTTTTCTCACAAGGGCCTGGAAGTTGGCAGTGGAAGCCCAAAAGGCGTGATCGGTGCCAAGCCAAGTGTGAAAGTGGGCGGCAACGCTGTGACTTGGCACACCCAGGAAACCAGCTGTGCCTCTCGAGTCGGGAAATCTCTTCAAAAGCGCTGATTACCAAACACGAAGCTCGGATCCGCCTCGTGAAAAAATGGCTGTCGCGTGTCTATAAATAATTCCACAAGATTGAATAACGCATGCAAATGAAGATCTACCTCTTCCTGTCAACCGGTCTGCCTACTTTTTCTTCCCCTTTTTCACCGAGAGTGGTAAATTAATTTTATAATTTTGTTCGCTTACCTCATCTGAATCTCTGACGGGAAATTGGCATGTGTTGATTCCGCCAATGTCCCCCAAGCTGAAACGCTCCGGTGAATATTTATAATTTGGCTTTGATTCCATGACACGCTTACCACTTAACCCTTTAAGATGTTTGACGTCCCACCGCATCTGGAATGATTATAGCTAGTGTATATAAATATTGTAAGAACACACGCAGCAGGCGACGTATATAAATATTCTTTCATTTCATGCTCGCAATGTCAAGAAATTCTTCAGATTAGTGTCTAGTGTATGTTATTAGATTATGGCTTGTGTATATAAATATTCTAAGTATATCAAGCGGCGTATATAAATATTCTTTCATTTCATGCTCTTATGTTAAGGAGTGCTTTAGGTATTGGTGGATTTTATAATTTTGTTCGTTTATCTAATATGAATCTTTGGTGGGAAATTAGCATGTGTTGATTCCAGCGATATCTTCCGAGCTGAAACGCTCCAGTGAATATTTGTAATTTGGTTTAGATTCCATTACATGCTTACCACTTAACTCTTGAAGATGTTTGACGTTCCACCGCATCTGTAATGATTATGGCTAGTGTATATAAATATTCTTTGTATATCAGGTGGAGTATATTCTTTCATTTCATGATCTGATGTTCATATAGTGCTGAGATTGGTGGCTAGTGTATGTTATTATATTATGGCTAGTGTATATAAATATTCTAAGTATATCATGTCGAGTACATAAATATTCTAAGTATATCATGTCGAGTACATAAATATTCTAAGTATATCATGTCGAGTACATAAATATTCTTTCGTTTTATGTTCTGATGTTAAGGAGTGCTTCATGGCTAGGTGGATTTTATTTTTGTGTTCGTTTACTTCATCTGAATCTGACGGGAAATTGGCATGTGTATATTCCGACTATGACTTCCGAGCTGAAACGCTCCAGTGAATGTTTATAGTTTGGTTTTGATTTAGTTATATTTTGTTTGGTTCATTCGGTTAGATCGAGTTCATACTCGCAAAACCTTGGTAGCCGCTATTCTTGCAATCGGGCTACCACAATCTAACAATGCATCCAGAAAGGAATTGAAATTGCGCTGCTTACAGCCCGCAGGTTTCTAGTGGGTGAAGTCACTGAGCTACGGTGGTGCCGTTATTTGTTAGGAAAATGATGAATGATTTTTCTTAATTTTTACAGGAATCAATGTGAAGTGTTTATATAGAGAATTTTAAAATTGATAACAACTGAGTAGGTTAAAGAATACAGCTTTAGTAGACGTTTCCCAAAAACCGAATAAAATTATTCATTTGAGAAATCACTTAACCCGGAACCAACTAGACCCTTAAATTAAATTCAAATCCCTTGACTTGAGTGTTTTGCATGGTCTAACGCGCTCTGTAGTTTCGGTCGTTAATTCTCCTAGCGTCGAAATATCGATTCTCTGATGGAAAATATATATACCTCCTGTCACAGGATTTCAAATCCCAGTGCGGATAATACGAATAAATTCAAATTTCGAGAAGCTGCATGTGGATTTATGTCGAGGCCGGAACTAAGGTGGGGAGTAGTCTGTTAACCCTCTGTGCGCAGGGAGATTTCCGACTAGTGCAGTATTGCTTTCCGGAACACACTTAATGACTAAATAATCACATCTTTCTAAAGATTCCGTTAAGGGAACTGAGACGTTCTCGACAACGCAAAACATGAAAATTTGTGGTGTACACAAGACTTCCTTATTTTTCACTAAAAAAGAAATCCCTCAACTAAAAGACTATATTTATAAAAACTACATGCTTCATTCATTATATTACAGTAAAAGTATATTCATTCTTTGCATTATTTTTTAAAATATGAGGAATCGAATAAGTACTTACAATAAACAGCCTTCTAATACATGGTGATGAATAGGTACGCTTGTAAAAAATTCTATTCATATTAAAGAGGTGTAATTTTTTATGAACCTTTCTATGGTAATAACTCATCCAATGAACATAATTAATTTAATTTCTTATTGATAGTATTTTTTTTATTCACCAATTTTATGAGAAAAATCAGCCTTTTTTTCACAATTTCAAATTTTTTCGATTCAACTTTTTTTTTTATAATTTTTACATTTAACATACTGCAATAAAAATTAGTTTACTTCAATCCATACACATTTGTGTCAATATTAAAGCATGCATTAGGATTTTCCAAGCAGTAGAAAAATTTTTAAGCGTACCTATTCATCACCATGAATTAGAAGGCTGTTTATTGTAAGTACTTATTCGATTCCTCATATTTTAAAAAATAATGCAAAGAATGAATATACTTTTACTGTAATATAATGAATGAAGCATGTAGTTTTTATAAATATAGTCTTTTAGTTGAGGGATTTCTTTTTTATTGAAAAATAAGGAGGTCTTGTACACCACAAATTTTCATGTTTTGCGTTGTCGAGAACGTCTCAGTTCCCTTAATTCTTTCAACCTTTAACGAGAATCTATTGTTTCTTTCCTTGGAATAGAATCCTTCGGGATGATTTTATTGGCCCATTCTGTAGAATAGAATCCTTTGTAAAGATTTTATTGACGATTTCTTTGGAATATAATCACATGGAAATTATAGTGTTCCAATCTGTATGGTATAATCCTTCAGAAAGATACTGCTCATTTACTCACAATAGAATCTTTTGGAAATATTCTGTTACTTATTTCCTTAGAATGGAATCCTTTGGAAAGATTCTATTTCTCATTTCGAATCTTTTGTAAATATTTTGTTACACATTTCCTTAGAATGGAATTCTTTGAAAAGATTCTATTGCTCATTTCCTTAAAGGAACTTAGAATAGAATCCTTTGGAGCTATTTTACAACCCCTTTCCTTCGAACATAATCCTTTGTAAAAGATTATAATGCTCCTTAATTAGAATAGAATTATTTGGAAATATTCTATTGTTATTTTTAGAATAGAATCATATGGAAAAATTCTGTCGGCCCATTTAGAAGATTAGAATCCTTCGGAAAGATTCTATTCCTTATTTCCTCTTATTAAATCGTTTGAAAATATCCTGTTGCTCATTTCCTTAGAATAGAATCCCCTTTGGAATTAGTATTGGTCCTTTCTTTAGAAAAGAACACCTAGGAAAGATTAAATTGGTCCTTTTCTTAGAATGGAATCCGTTAGAAAGATTCAACTGCTTCTTTCTTTAGAAGGGAATCCTTTGTAAATATTTTATTGTTCTTTCCTTTAGAATATGATCATACGAAAAATTCTATTGACCCATTTTGTAAAGTAAAACACTTGGGAAATATTTTAGCGCTCATTTCCTTATAATAAAATCTTTTTAAATATTCTGGTTCTCTTTTCCTTAGAATAGAATCCTTTGGAAAAACTATTAGTTCTTTCCTTAGAATAGAATTCTTTGGAAATATTCTATTGCTCCTTACTTTAAAAGAGAATCCTTTTCGAAAAATTACATTTCTCATTACTTTAAATATACTATTCTTTAGAAATATTGTATTGGCCCTTTGATAGAACAAAATCCATTGGAAATATTCAACTGCTCCTTTCCCTGGCATAAAATTCATTGGAAAGGTTCTATCTGTCCTTTCTTCAGAAAAGAATCTGTTCCAGCTCACACTGCCTTAGAATATAATCCATTGGAAAGACAATATTGGCCAAGAAGGTCAAAATAGGTTAGAAGTCAGTTTGGAAAGTCTGCAGTTTGCAAGGTGGAACTATGCTTGTGAACCCCACAGAGGTTTAACCTTCGCGTCAAAAAGACCTTTCCTGTACCCAAGACTCATTTCCTTTCCACTTCTATTTATCAAATACGAACACCTCACAATCCCTTTTTGCCACAGGTGGAAGAAAGAACGACCCATTGCCTGTCCAAGTAGTAATGATCACCTCAAGAATCATTTTTCATCTCGTGTGAGTTTCACTTCCTTAATTTTTCTCTTTCTTTTATCGAACTTCATTTCGAGATCAGAGATTTTCGAAAGTTCCATTTTCCTCTGGACTCTTTCCCGAGACTTCTATCGTTTGGATCGATCTAATTTGGTTAGTTCAGTCTTCTGTGCATGACATTTGGAGAGCTGTGGTGATTTTATTCATGTATTGGTCCTCGGAATTGGTTTGTTTAATTTTTGGCTTGTATTACGTCTCGATTATTTTTTGTGATATCAATCGTTTTCTGTTTCCCTTCCGATAAAATACGCTCTCTTTCGTTTTGTATAACCGTCCGTAATGTACCTGTCATTGTTATGTATATACTGGGGTTATTTGTTTTATTTAACCCTCCTACTTTCGACGAGATATCTCGTCCGTCAAGATGTGACCACTTTTTCTAATGAAATGTGACCAATTTTTCAGGATCCTCATTTTTCAAGCAAAAGAAAACTTACGGTCTTTTCAAGATTATTTTCCCATTTTTAACTCTCCAAGTGGTTTTGACGAGATATCTCGTCCATCAAGATCTAACCAATGTTTCCGAATGACGAGACATTGCAGATTTTGTATAGCGACGATATCAAGATTTGGTTTGTTTATCCTAATAACGAGATATCTCGTCCATCAAGATCTGTTCAGTTTTGTTAGTGACGAAATCGTTGAGACAACCAGCAGGAGCCTTAACCTGACTAGTCCTATGACATATAGGAAACTTTGAATAGTACTTTCCATAACTTTACGGCCGTGGTAGTCTGGTTGAAAAAATAGACGATTAGAAAGAGAAACTCAATACAACCAATGATATTCGTACACGTTAATTTTGTCGCGTAACAAATAAAAAAGATTTCTGTATATTTCCATCTCCGATATGCTCCTTGTGGGTTATATGTACAGGACAGTGTTGACTAGCATTTATGGACGTCATAAACATTTTAAACTTGTTAACATTGACGCCGCACCGTGGAATACCACATAGTCTCTCTTTAAGTGCAGAAATCAGAACAAATATCTGTGGATTTCCATCTCCGATATGCTCCTTGTGGGCTATACAGGATAGTGTTGACTGTTATTTATAGACGTTATAAACATTCTAAATTTGTTAACATTGACGCTGCATCGTGGAATACCACATTGTCTTACAGTGGACAAATCAAAACAAATGTCTGCGGATTTCCATCTCTTATATCAGGGATGGGCAAACTACGGCCCGCCGGAAGGTTTTATCCGGCCCGCGGATAGAATTTTAATTTGCTGGTCCGACGGAAATTAAAAGAAAATATGATTTATATATTATATATCCATCTCTTTTTCTACTTTGTTTAAATATTTTGTTTTCTTCCTTTTTTTCAAATGTCGGATTTGCAGCTTGAATTAATTGAGTTGCAATCTAACAATCATCTCAAACAGTTGTTTCTAAATATGCCAAAGTACAAATCATTATCGAAAGTAAGTTTCCCAAATATAATATCTCACGCCCAGAAAATCAGTGCTATGTTTGCTTCATCTTATATATGTGAACAAGTGTTTTCAACTATGAACCTTAGAAAGAATTATTTTAGAAGTAGTCTTACAGATGAGCATTTAGCCTCGTTTCTTAGAATCAGTACATCTCACTTCGAACCTCAATATAAGGAACTTTTAAAAATGAAATCGCAATTTCATTAATCTCATTAACGTATTTAAATTATAATACTTGTATATTGTTTTTAAAATTTTAGAAAAATTTATCTTGGCCCGCGACCGAAAAAGTTTGCCCATCCCTGTCCTATATACTCCTTGTGAGCTATACAGAGCATTATTGACTATTATTTATAATTGTATGCATTTTCAGCTTGTTTATGCTGACGATGCAGTTGGAACTTAACATGTGAATTTACTAAACATCGATTTTACAATGATAGTGTTTTGTTTAAATCCATTCTTGGGGAAATTGATTATACCATCGTTGTTATTTTATAAATCCTCTTTTTCTTTCAATAATGTGTTTTGTTTTGAATCCGTTTCTTGGAAATTGATAAAACTTAGTACGTGACTTTATTAACCGACGAGTTTACAATTTTATTTTTAAATAAATCAATTCTTGGAGAACTTGATTTATACGGAGCTGTGTGATTTCATCAGCCATTAATTTTTCAATGATATCGCATTGATTTGAATCCGTTCCTCGGAATTTGATAAAACGAAGTAACTGTATAAACGACAATTTTACAATATTGTTTAAATCCATTCTTGGAGAATTATACCGAACCGTACGATTTCATCAACCCTCAATTTTCCAATGATTATCGCATTTATTAGGATCCGTTCCCCGGAATTTGATAAAAATTAGCATGTGTAAGACGATTTTACAGTGATATTGTATTATTTTGAATCCCCGTCCTTCTGAGTTTGCCTGTACTAAGAGTGAGATTTTACTAACTAGCCTTTTAGAATGATATTGTATTATTTGTGAATCCGTCTTTGAATAATTTGATTGTACTAAGAGTGAGATTTTTATATTAACCGCCTTTTAGCAATGATGTTTTATTTTGAATCATCCGTTCTTAGATAATTTGATTGTAGCAAGAAATAGATTTTATTAACCAGCTTTTTTCTTTCAATATTGTATTGTTTTGAATCCGTTCTTGTAAAGTTGATTGCATTAAGCAGGTGATTTTAAGACGATTTTACAGTGATATTGTATTATTTTGAATCCGTCCTTCTGAGTTTGCCTGTACTAAGAGTGAGATTTTACTAACTAGCCTTTTGCAATGATATTGTATTATTTGTGAATCCGTCTTTGGGTAATTTGATTGTACTAAGAGTGAGATTTTTATATTAACCGCCTTTTAGCAATGATGTTTTATTTTGAATCCGTTCTTAGATAATTTGATTGTAGCAAGAAATGGATTTTATTAACCAGCTTTTTTCTTTCAATATTGTATTGTTTTAAATCCGTTCTTGGAAAGTTGATTGCATTAAGCAGGTGATTTTATCAACTGCGATCACTGCAGCATGACGTCACCTCCACAACCAGTGCAACTCAAGATAACATGCGTCTTCGCTGTAATATTTCAGAGTTAAAGTTGGCTGTATACGAGTTCACTAATGGATCATTCTAATTATACTATTATTTTCACTCGAGCCCATCGTTTCGTTGGATTGGAGCATTTAAAAACAAATACATCAGGCATCATTGGTGGTACCAAGTGATGATAAACACCCATTATTTTCTCTCGTCCCTAACTGGCTGTAAAAATGGCTAAATAACCCCCTTAAACTCGCTCTTCCATCCTATTAAGGCGGGGAGTTAATCTTCACTTCTTATAACATCTGCCGACTTGTGTGTGAAAGGTTTTTCTTTCTTTTATACCCTCTCTTTTTTCTAACTTCTAATCTCAGCTTTTGGTTTTAAAGACCTTGATTTAAAGGCCCGCGCGCTGCTATTCGTTTCAAAAACCCAAAAAGGTATAAAGATAATTGTAAATATCAGGGGGTATAAATGGGCAGAAGACCACCGATAATGGGATATAATCTGATTATAGCCCGCTCGCTTCCCTTGTTTGATTTTCTCACCACATCTCGACTATTGTCCCTTAAAGGAACTGCTTTCGATAGATCCAGAGACTTTTTTTATAAAGCAAGAAAGAAGTCTAGTCTGCGTTTATGTTTTAAACAACGGTGAATGACCTTGTTATTTGCAAAGGATCGTTTCGTAGAAAACGGAAGTTCATAGCAGCGATTTGCAGCTTTTTTTTCATACCTCATGGCAAGCATGAAATAACTAATTTACCGGTCTGACAGAAAAGTAGGTATAATTTTGATTGATTTTCAAATAAAAATAAAAGCAACTACCTAACTTTTTTCTGTATAGTGGCTATTTAAAAAAAAATGTTTTGAAACAAATTATTTATGATTCTGTCTAGTAAAAATGAATACCAGAATTACTTATGGGGTATTGCAATTATTTATGAAACCACTTATCAAAAGTTCAAAACTGAAGAGTTTAAATTGAATGAATCGTACACAATTTAACAAGTTTCACCAGCCGTAAGGCACACAGTTTGCAGCGGCACACCGGTTCAAAAAACTCTGCACTAATGTGTCAGGTACGAAAAATAACTCCTAAAGCTTCTCTAATATTTAACTCAAAAATAGATCTCGATTTGGTCAGATTTTTTAGGTTTTATGAAAGCAAGGTACAAAATAAAACAAGCAATAGATCCAGAACTATTTTCGCATTTGAACCCTCACGGTGGTCGTCTCGTAGAGATATCTTGACTGTAGCAAAATTGACCTCATGTTGATCTCGTCATCATAAAAAAAATCGACAATGTCCAAACGAGATATCTCGTCAGTCAGATCTTAATGAACGAGATATCTCGTCAAAACCACTTGGAGGGCTAAAATCAAACTGCAAACGGAATCCCCTTCAGTGTTGAATAAGTCGATTTGTAAAAGTCCTTTTTTTTTTGCTGATCTCGCGTTCTTGTAAACAGTATTTTAATTCCCGTTCAGTCCAACTAACGCAACCTGCATCTAAAATACAGTTTACACACATAGTTGTGGGCTATTACTCAAGTGACAGATGATGAATCAAGTGAACTAAACCCTTCGAATCTCAATAAAGGTAAGGAAACAAAAATAATAAGGAAATGAAAATAAATAAGGAATTAAAACAATTTATCGAAGAAGTCGGGCTTACTTGCAACATTAACTATCAGTCTTCCCGCGGCTCGATAAATATTTCATTGAGTGCTTAAAACTGAACGCTCCATTACTGTCAGCGAAGTATCTTTCATATGCTTCACATTTTGTCCTAGCCTAATGCTCCAGGAAAGTTCATAACTTATGCTAAGTATGCGATAAAAGTGATTTCATAAATAAAACTCCTCGCACAACGGCTGTGATTGAATAAATTCATTTAAAAAGTGACGTGGAAAAAAGCGAATTATCAACTCGATCCGGAATGACGAGTATTTTTGAAAGTCATTAATTACCTGACAAGGGTAACTCCTCTAATAACAGCCGATCGGCAATTCATCAGTCATTTTCGGGTTATTTTTCATCTTTTGGTTCTTAAGTTTTCATCAATATACTGTTATCTGCACATTACGCGGGGTTCTTAAAGTATTGTCTGTGAGATTCTTTTACGTTTCTTTGCAGACCGCACATAATTAGTTAATGAATTAATTATTGTGTGTGTGTCAGATTACGTGATGCATTAAATTTCATCGCTGGGCACTGGCTCTGCTGACAATGATGGATGAAAATCCGATCCTTTCAAAGGTGGTGGCAGCATAACAATGGTAAAACGATTTGAAATTTCTTCCCTCAATTCACTCCAGACATGGTGATGATAATTTTCAGGGTGAGAAATTTGGGGTCTCTCTGTACTCTGATCAGGTGATCAGGTATAGTTTGAGCTGTTTTTTAATATCGAGTATAAGACACTGTAACTGAAGCTACAAGTGGAGTTTCATTCTACCTCTTATGCAGATAAAAAAAAACAATAAAATCAATTCGATTTGGTCCAGTTCTTTTTAAATTATTGTTTGAATAGTGTAAAAGGTTAACTTTGTCGCTGATTTCCCTTGTCAAGTGTAATAATAGTTCATATATACAATTTTCACACATTTAATAACATTAATTATACAATGTTTTGCATTTGGTACTTCTACTTGCATATTTTTATTAGGTTTTGACCGTTGAAAAAGTGAGTTTTTTTTACCAGTTCTGTAAAATTTGGACCAGTTCTTTCGCAAATTTTGTCTAGTATAGTATAAGAGGTTAACTTTGTCTTTGATTTCGTATCAGATGCTATAACGAGTATGATAAAGCAGTTTAATAGTAATAATTTCTGCAAAATTTTGTCCGGTTCTTTAAAAATATTATCCGTATAGCAAAAGAAGTTAACTTTTAGTCGTTCATTCCATGGCATTCTTTTACATATTTAACTGCATCAATTATACAGAAATGACACTTGGCACATCTACGTGCATATTATTATTATGTTCTAACGACTGACAAAGCAGTTTAATTGTAACCATTTCTGTTAAATTTCACCCAGTTTTTTCAATATATCCGTATAGAATAAGAGACTAATTTTTTACTGTATATTCCTGTGACAGGTGTTATAGTAATAGTATGACAAATAAATTTAATTGGTAATTAGTTCTGCGAAATTTCAACTTTTTCTTTTCAAAATATTATTGTCCGTATAGCATAAGAGGTTAACTTTTTGTCTTTGATTTCGTGTCGGATTATAATAATCTATACAAATTTTTTATATATTTAGTAGCATTAGTTGTGCAGTTTTGCGTCATCTTCGTGTCTATTTTCATTAGGTTTCATTGACGAAGCAGTTTAATTTCCACAATAATACCCAATTAAGGTCAGAAAAGAAGTTCAGGTTCCACGGACTTTTGGATTTAATCTTCCGTTATTTGACTGCAATCCTTGATAGCATTTAAAACCATTTCCGTTGGGGCATCATTTGTCCTAGATATTAATTAAAACTAGCAGAATTAAATATTTACCGATTCTTCAAAAGACTACCTAAAAACCACACGATCCAACAAGGGAAGAGGACTCAGCTCTAGCCATTTAATTTGAATTAATTACGCTTTATACTTGTTTCTTTGGTTTTTCCTTCACGAAAGCTCTATTTGTCGACGGCGAAAGGCAGATTTTTCTTTTAATTTGTTTTCAGAAAAATACTGAAACTATGCGCATCATTGCTATAATTCTCTACAAAGCTATATATCTTTATGAAATTATTTCTAGTGGCACAGTTTGAACAAAGGAGTGTTTATTGAAAAAGTTAGCCTCTAATATTTATTTAGGTGTCCCTTGTTGGCCTATGAGATTGACGTTCAACGGATGCACTTTTCAGCGGTGTCCTGGTTTCGAATGCACGTGATGTCTAGTGTATCGATCTAGTGTACGCACCGAGTACGGAAGTAAAGTATTTAATTAACGTCGCAATGGAGCAACACAACGGGCTATTGGCGACAATCGGGTATCAATCGGAAAAGGAAAAATCCAAAGACATCATCGTAATTTTGAGCCACGGTCAGATGATGAGGTTAACACCTGAGCTGAAATCCCACTCTCCTAACACCCACACAGAGTCAATGTGAGGACATTTGAGGCCATGACAGATTTAACGTGCACCATTCCAAAACATTCTACGGATTCTGAATCTTCTCAGACTTGATCAGTCAAAACTATCCTTCCTTTACTAAATAATTTGAAATATATGGAATTTACGTCAAACTAAACCAACGCATCGGGCTATTGAGACGATCCAGGATCAATCGCGATAGGATGGACAACGCCTCGTAAATTTGAGCCACGATCATGTAATGAGGTTAACACCTGAACTGTCACTCTTCACTAACACACCAACATGAGAACACTTGAGGCCACGACAGATTTAACGTGCACCATCCCTATAAACATTATACGGGTTCTGAATCTTCAAATTTGATCATTCAAAGCTACCACTCCAATAACAAATATTTTAAGGATTACTCGTAATTTTGAACCATGGTCCGATGAGATCAACTCCAGAGCTGTAACCTCACTGTCCAAACGTCCACTTCATGGCAACTTGAGGGACATTTAAGAACTCCGTATTTTTAACGTGCCCCAGCCTTCATAACCGTTCTTAGGGTTATGAATCCTTAGATTTGAACATTCGAGACCATCGCTAATATTTGACTTCCACTGTTCGTGGAAGTAATCACCTACCACTATTATTAGGTTTGGGATTATTCAAGAGAATATATTCAGATCTGATCAAAAGATGGGAAGAAATTCATATAATTTTGAGTTTTAATACAATCACAAAGTAAATAGAGCTGGTCGAGAAGAAATAACATTCCCCAGCCCTCATAACCGTTCTTAGGGTTATGAATCCTTAGATTTGAGCATTCGAGACCATCGCGAATATTTGACTTCCACTGTTCGTGGAAGTAATCACCTACCCCTATTATTAGGTTTGGGATGATTCAAGAGAATATATTCAGATCTGATCAAAATATGGGAAGAAATTCATAAAATTTTGAGTTTTAATACAATCACAAAGTAAATAGAGCTGGTCGAGCAGAAATAACATGCCTCAGCCCTCATAACCATTCTTAGGGTTATGAATCCTTAGATTTGAGCATTCGAGACCATCGCGAATATTTGACTTCCACTGCTCGTGGAAGTAATCATCTACCACTATTATTAGGTTTGGGATTATTCAAGATAATATATTCAGATCTGATCAAAAGATGGAGAGCTATTTGTAAAATTTTGAGTCTTAATACAAGCACAAAGAAAATAGAGCTGGTCGAGCAGAAATAACATGCCCCAGCCCTCATAACTGTTCTTAGGGTTTTGAATAATCAAATTTGAGCATTCGAGACTATCGCGAATCTTTGACTTCCGCTGTTGGTGGTGATAGATAATATATTTAGACCTGATCAGAAGGTGGAAATAAATTCGTAAAATCTTGAGTCTTAATACCAGCACGAAGAAAATAGAACTGGTCGAGCAGAAATAACATGCCCCAGCCCTCCTAACCATTCTTAGGGATCTGAATCTTCATAGATTTCAGTATTCCAAACTTTCCAAACATTTGACTTCCACTGTTGTTTTGGTGGGTGTTTTCATCTCTCACTATTGCCAGGTTTGGGATGATTCAAGATAATATATTCAGATCTGATCAAAAGATGGGAAGAAATTCGTAAAATCTTGAGTCTTAATACAAGCACAAAGAAAATAGAGCTGGTCGAGCAGAAATAAAACTAACCTCATCTCCCAAATCTTTTGTTGGGAACTGCCTAGACTAGGATCGAAGAGAGGGAGGGGGCAGACGATAACAGGGTGAGGTTGAAATCAACTACACCCTTCACTGAGCGTCCATTTTTTTCTTTCGGAACCTCCCTCCCTTTGATTCAATGTTTTTGCCCCGGAGTTATAATTACCAGGCTACGGTTGCAGTGAGAAAGTTTCATCCGGGCACAGCCGGAATTTTGTTCCCCGGAAATATTGTTTTTGTTAAAAATATATTCAAATTAGCAAGAGACTCCGGATTCCGTCCTTGGCGTTTTTTTTTTAAATGATTAGACAGGGAATATTTAATTGAAAAACTTCGGCGTGGAAATATTTGTTTGAATAACAATGCGTAAGGACTGGGAAAGTTGCTTTTGGCGTTTGTAGTACACGCAGCTATGGAGTCTGACAGTAGAAAATGAATTTTTGCTTTCCGCGGTTCATTGTTAAATATGTTCGGCTAATAAGATTATAGGCACATTTGATGTTTTTGACGTGAATACGTTTTTAACCCTCCAAGTAGTTTGGACGAGATATCTCGTCATCAAAATACTGACGATTTTTTTATGATTGCGAAATCAAGATCTGGTGAGTTTTCTTCTGGTGACAAGATATCTCGTTTATCAAGATCTGATAAGTATTTTTCAAATTACGAGATACCTCGTTAAAACAATAAGGAAGGTTAAAATCACAGACCAGCATTAGGTAATCCCTTGATACTTTTCACTTTACATCAGAAACCTAGATACAGAAAAGAGAATTGTAGTAGTAATTAAGAATTACATTAGATTCATCTGCTATGGTACTGCCAAAAACTGGTATCGTGTTGCCTAAATAGACTTCTTCGGATGGATAACAATTGCCCTCCTATCGATGACAACCTTCCATAAATCTATGAAAATTTATATAAGTAATTCATAACTGTAGCACCAATTCACGAAACTTTGAAATAGGTAAGAGAATTGTGATAGCAATCGAAGAATTGGATTTAAGATTCATTGACCAAGGAATCATTTTGCCTTCCAACCTTCCACAAATCTATGAAAATTTGTAAGTCTATTTTCAGAATTACAACACACAGTTCAGGAGACGTTGATACAGAAAAAATAATTGTTACAGTAAAAAATTAAGAATTTTATACTATACATTCATTGGCGAAGGTGTCAGAAAAATGGTATACTGTCCAAATCGGCTACATCAGGTAGGTAGCAATTAGCATTCCCTCGGATTACATTACAACCCACCAAAATTCTGTGAAAGTCTATTTTTTAGAATTGCAACACGAATCTGTGACATACAAAAATACAAGAGCTATTCGTCAGCCTTCGATAAGCACTGAATTGTCAACTGAATGTCTTCCGTTTACTACATCGAAATAAATACTATGCGCTGACAAGACGTATTCGCGTAAAACCTTGGTGGCATGTTCCAATACCACCCCGATTTTGTACACATAATTTATCCCACTTGATTATTTCAATAAATGTAAATATTTAGGGTAGCTCGAAAGTAATCGGTACCATGCTAAAAACACGTCGTTTCTTCGTTCAGTGAACAATGCAAGAGATACATGCACGCCTGTCCTGTCCAACTCGAAGTTGGAGTTAACAAGACGCCTCAACTGTGAAGTTCGTTACGGATGACACTACATTTGCCCACCATAACGATTATTGGCGCTAGTTGATGTCAAATATCCGTGAAAGGGACACTTAAGATTGTGGTTGGGGCATTGGATTGTGAAGCCTGTCTTGGGTGTTTGAAGTTGCAAATTATGACAGCTTTTGATGGACAACTTGCATGGCGATTTTAACTTCTCCGTGGCAGTCTGGTGAGATTTGTTTTCCGATTCGTGCTTGTCTGTAACTATATTAACCCATTCAAGGAGGTGGGGTGCCTGAAAAAGATAAATAGTATTTACTTTTAGATGTGTATGCGATAGCGAATCAAAGGACTTGTCTAGTTTCGTAGATAATGTGTGTATGAGAGACTTATCTTTTGATCTCTTGATCGAGAGATAACTCTGTATTTTTATCCTCTTCCAATGAACCGTTCAACCCTTGTGTGTCTGATAAGATAACCTTTTCTTTAAAGAAACCTATTTTTTATTGCGTGTAAAATACAGCATCTCCTCTTGTGCTGCGCTTCTTGTGAGACAAAAAAAGACGAAAGACATCGAGGATTCAGAAAAAAATGTTAGAAATAAAATAAATAAATCACGAATTAAATTACACACCTTTTCTGAACAACGTATAAATTCGAAGTCGATGAATGCCCTTTAAATTATCAATTAAACTCTTTTAGTACTAGTGTAGCAAGTAATATGAGTTAGGCTGTGTCGGACACGGTCGCAAGGTATTACATGAATACCCCTTGTTAGCGCATGGTATTTGTTTGATTGTAGAAATTAAACACAAATTCAACAGTAAATTCAAAGTTTATCGAAACCTGACGAATTGCTCTTCCGTGTAGACTAAATCTGATGTATTTCTGCTTGGCTTTTTTCGACGAGTATATACCGCATTGTGATTTTATTTTTTTAATTCTTAAACGGCGATCCACAGTTTTACAATCAACACTGCACCAAATTTCACTTCTAATCTTTTGTATCGACAGATCTTAATTTTATCTTTCATTTGAAACCGATTTCGACATCGTAGTGCTTACAGTCCAGAGTTTATTGATTCGAAGTTTGTGATACGCAGAGGAGTCCCCAAAGCGCCCCCCACACTTCCTACTTATCACAATTCGTGCATTCAAAGTCACTATCAAGTCTTTGTTTCTCATATATCGACACTAGGTTGCTTTGCTTCGCTTTGATAACACAGAAATTTTAAGATAGAACTCGATGTGCCCATTTTTTCGAAACGCTCAACTTTCCGTAGTAGCCACTAATAGCCCATCGTGTTGCTCCAGATTGACGTTGATTAAATGCCTACCAACCTACCATATTAGCGATCTTGTATTGGTGTGATTTTAAAGAAATGTTGACGCGCGTGTCAAAATGACAGAGTAGTGACAACCCAAATCTATGGACTAGAAAAGAGCATAGGTTGAATGTCTTCGGAATCGTGACGTCCATTTCTTTCGTTTGATTGCTCAAGTGGATCTTTAAGTACAAGAGCGCAGTCGTATATTGTCCAAATCCATCAAAAATTCGTTAGACTTTGAAAAGCTGTGATTAACACAAATTGTATCTATTGACTGCGTTGTGTTTTTTTGGTTATAAGTCTTGGTGAACTATATATCAGGCTAGTGTTCACTCCTTGACACCATAAAATACAATTTAATTGTGACATTTTTTTTCTTTTATTTTTCAAAGTTTGTTTCGTGAATATTAGTTATAATTCTGAAGAGAGACTTAGAAATTGTCATAGATTTATGGAAGGTTGGAAGGCGAATTGTTATCTACCTTGGTAAATTAACCTAAAATGCTATTCTTAGTATTTACTAACACAATTCTCCTTTTTATTTCAAAGTTTTTTGAGGATTGAAGTTATAATTCTGAAGATAGATTTAGAAATTTTCATAGATTTTTGGAGGGATGAGAAATCCAATGGAGGGCAAATGATTATGTATCGGAAGTGGTCTATCTTGACATGATACCAGATTTTTGGCAATACCTTCGTCAATGAATCCAAAATGTAGTTCTTAATTTCTATAACAATTATCCTTTCTATAACAAGGTTTCGTGAATTGGGATGTTATAATTATGAAAATAATGGATTTGGAATCAAGTGCGGAGTGTAAATTGTTATCTGCCTGAAGTAACCGATCTAGATATGACATCCGTTTTTGGTAATATTTTTACTGAATTTAAAATGTCATTCTTAATTACTTTACAATACTCTTTTCTGGAACAAGATTTCGTGAATTGGGATGTTATAATTATGAAAATAATGGATTTGGAATCAAGTGCGGAGTGTAAATTGTTATCTGCCTGAAGTAGCCGATCTAGATATGACATCCGTTTTGGTAATATTTTTACTGAATTTAAAATGTAATTCTTAATTACTTTACAATTCTCTTTTCTGGAACAAGATTTCGTGGATTGGGATGTTATAATTATGAAAATAATGAAGTTGGAATCAAGTGCGGAGTATAAATTGTTATCAGCCTGAAGTAGCCGATCTAGATATGACATCCGTTTTTGGTAATATTTTTACTGAATTTAAAATGTAATTCGTAATTACTTTACAATTCTCTTTTCTGGAACACGATTTCGTGGATTGGGATGTTATAATTATGAAAATAATGGATTTGGAATCAAGTGCGGAGTGTAAATTGTTATCTGTCTGAAGTAACCGATCTAGATATGACATCCGTTTTTGGTAATATTTTTACTGAATTTAAAATGTAATTCGTAATTACTTTACAATTCTCTTTTCTGGAACACGATTTCGTGAATTGGGATGTTATAATTATGAAAATAATGAATTTGGAATCAAGTGCGGAGTGTAAATTGTTATCTGTCTGAAGTAACCGATCTAGATATGACATCCGATTTTGGTAATATTTTTACTGAATTTAAAATGTAATTCTTAATTACTTTACAATTCTCTTTTCTGGAACACGATTTCGTGAATTGGGATGTTATAATTATGAAAATAATGGATTTGGAATCAAGTGCGGAGTGTAAATTGTTATCTGCCTGAAGTAGCCGATCTAGATATGACATCCGTTTTGGTAATATTTTTACTGAATTTAAAATGTAATTCTTAATTACTTTACAATTCTCTTTTCTGGAACAAGATTTCGTGGATTGGGATGTTATAATTATGAAAATAATGAAGTTGGAATCAAGTGCGGAGTATAAATTGTTATCAGCCTGAAGTAGCCGATCTAGATATGACATCCGTTTTTGGTAATATTTTTACTGAATTTAAAATGTAATTCGTAATTACTTTACAATTCTCTTTTCTGGAACACGATTTCGTGGATTGGGATGTTATAATTATGAAAATAATGGATTTGGAATCAAGTGCGGAGTGTAAATTGTTATCTGTCTGAAGTAACCGATCTAGATATGACATCCGTTTTTGGTAATATTTTTACTGAATTTAAAATGTAATTCGTAATTACTTTACAATTCTCTTTTCTGGAACACGATTTCGTGAATTGGGATGTTATAATTATGAAAATAATGAATTTGGAATCAAGTGCGGAGTGTAAATTGTTATCTGTCTGAAGTAACCGATCTAGATATGACATCCGATTTTGGTAATATTTTTACTGAATTTAAAATGTAATTCTTAATTACTTTACAATTCTCTTTTCTGGAACACGATTTCGTGAATTGGGATGTTATAATTATGAAAATAATGGATTTGGAATCAAGTGCGGAGTGTAAATTGTTATGTGCCTGAAGTAGCCGATCTAGATATGACATCCGTTTTTGTTAATAACTTTAATGGATCTAAACTGTAATTCTTAATTTCCACAACAATTATCTTTTCTGAAACAAGGCTTCGTGAATTGGAGTATTAAAATTCAAAAATAATAGAGTGGGAATAAAGTACGGAGTGCAAACCTTAAGTAGCCCATCTAGATAACATGACATCAGATTCCCGGCAAAACCTTGGCCAAATACTAACCACAAAATTCTTAACAAAGATAGGGGAAATAACGATTACAGTATGGAGGGGGCAGACAAACTAACAAAAAATATTTGAAATATGTTTTTCCCAATAGGGGTTGCTTGTGGCGAAAATATTACAAAGAGGAAGGGGAAGAAAGAAACATAAAAAGTAGAAAATATAAATTCCAACCGCTTTAGAAAAGTCAGTTCGAAAAAAAGTGTACAAAATTGCTTTATAGACTGCCCAAAAGCCCTGAGAAAAAAAATCTGTTTTCGCTATCGCATATTTCTAAAGAGGAATTGAAAAAGATTGACCACTACAAACTATTTCAAGATTTAAGATGGAAACAGAAATTCAAAACTGGGTAGGAGTAGCATTATTTCTCTACCCCCCACTGCATCCCGCCTTACCGCTTTTTAAGTTGAAAACTCCGATAAATAGGAAATATTTGAATCCGTTTTATCCGACTAAACTTTTTAAGGCAGGAGTAAAACAATCTGTAGCTGAAAGCTTTTTTTTCTCGTTTTTCTTTGCTTGGAAAAAAGTAATATTATAGCTAAAATGGTGTAAATCAATTTGGGGCGAACGTTTATTGATCGGATGTTTGCTTTCAAATACAATGTTTTTAATGTCGATAAATAGTTTTTGTCGTTCGTTTATTCAGGATAGGAGAATTGAACACTATCGGGAATATTCCGACATGGCTGTTACTTGTTCATAGGGAAATGTTTTTCCTGAATAATAAATGCTGTTCATCGTGCAAAAAAGTTTCAATACATTAATATTACTAGACTCCAGAAGTGAAATTGATTCAAACAGAAACATGCAAACCTCAGTCAAATTGGCCCCCAGTTGGAGGAGCAACGGGTTAGCGACCTGAGGGTTGCGAGTTCGGAATTCGGGGCCGTCGGGTAAGCGGGGGCCGGTGCACGTTAAATCTGTCGTAACTTTAAATGTTCTTACATTGGCATGGTGTGGATGTTTGGAGAGTATTGTGCCGTATCAGGTAATTTTTTCGTCGTCTGACTGTGATTCAAAATTACGTCCTTGGATCTTTACCTTCTAGATTGATCCCGAACAGTCGCCAATAGCCCGTTGTGTTGCTCCAGCATGACGTTAATTTAAATACCTATCAACCAGAAATTAAATTATTTGAAAAGTAAACGGATGAAGTAAGTAGATTTAATTAACATCGCACTGGAGCAACACAACGGGTTATTGGCGACGGTCCGAGGACAACACCACTGAATTTGGATCCACGATCAGATGATGAGGTCAAGTCAGAGCTGGCACCCCACTCTCTAAGTTTCCTCAATACGCCAACATTTGGGGCCATGGCAGATTTAACGTGCACCAGCCCCCTTTGTACACGATGTCTTTAGTTGGATTCGAACTCGCAACTCCTCCGAATGCTACTCTTGCAGCCCGGTAAACAGGTGAAAACCGCAGATCGCCAGTGGTCATTTCGGTGAACAAAACGCCCACCATAAATGTATCAATCTGTTGTTCCTGAATAATGTTACCACAAATGCTTTTTTTAACTAAGTCTTTAAACACTTCATAATTTTGAACCAGGTCAGATGGCCAAGAAAACAAGTGAACTGGCACCCTACTCTCTCAACTTCCACGGCATGAAGACATTTGAGTCCACGACAGACTTAACATGCACCAGTTTGGAGAGTGGGTTGCCAGCTCAGGTGTTGCCTCGTTATTTGGTTGGTTCAAGATTACGTTCTGTTGTTCTCGGATCTTTCCATTATGCAAATTATCCCGGACCGTCGCTAACAGCCCGTTGTGTTCCTCCAGTACGATGTGAATTTTAAAAAATATCAACATACCAAATCTATCTGGAGCACCGTGGCCTAATATAGTCCCTGAGCCATAAAACCACCCCAAACAACCCAAGAAGCGGATATAACTACAAAGTCAGACTGTCATTAATAATAGGCGTGGCTTATTTTTTGCAAAAAAAGGGGGCGGAGAGTTACGCAAAGTTTGGAAACCACATATTCAAAGGATATCGGTCATTCTGGTCAGTTTCCAGTTAGTGGCCACCACATCCGTGGTAAACCCGGCACCTTTACACCGAATGCCTTGTGCGACACTTCTGACATTGACTCTGACGTCAAGAGCGGCGAGATTTTGATCTGGGAATGAGCTACGACTTGACATTGAAAATAACTCTTCATAATTCGCTTTATGTGTCATCTACTTGCCTCGTTCCATTGTCAAACCGATCCTATCTCCCTTTTTACGTCATCATTATACGGACGGCTGAGGAACGGAGAGTTTCGACAACTTCAGCACGAAATTCGATACGGTTGAATGATAACAGGGCGTTTGACATTCACCAATGTGGAATAATGAAACTGGTTACATTTCATTGCTTGCTCCCTGTAGGCAAGTAGGCGTTTTAGAGAGTTTTTGTATCCTTCAGTAACCTGTTGATATATCGCGCTATATCGAAAGACCATATATATTGATGCATCGATCACGATATACCAACGGGTTGACCCGGTTATCGTATATGAGTATATTAATCACGATATAATCGTCGATATATCAACGGGTTGACCCGTTGATAACCTGTTGATATAGCGCGCTATATCGAAAGACCATATATATTGATGCATCGATCACAATATACCAACGGGTTGACCCGGTTATCGTATATAAATACATTAATCACAATATAATCGTCGATATATCAACGGGTTGACCCGTTGATCACTTGTAGTTCTATCAACCACAATATCAACTGGTTATCAACTATGCTATATCGATGTATCAGCAGGTTGAGTTTCGATGTATACCGATATGAAAACGGGTTAACCCGTTTATAATGTATCGATATCAACCAGGATATAACCATCGATTTAACAACGGGGTGATTTTTGATATATCGCGTTATATCGATTTATCAACGATCCTTTGATAATATATCGCTACGTCAACAATGATATAATTAACGATATAGAGATATATCAACGGGTTTATTTTTCGATACATCCACATACATTGACACATAAACTGGTTGATATATCGATAGATGAGATAAAAAAGCGCTTTTTTCATCTGGACTTCGATATACAGTGGCTCCCAAAAGTGTACGTACACTTTAAAAATTTGTAGGAAAGCCTAGTAGCCTGGAATGGAATTCGAATATATAAAGTCCAATATTTGTTCATATAATTTCCGAGTAATTCTGAATAAAACCTAAGATTTAAAAAAATAATATTGACTCATTTTCTTTTTATAAAAATGAAAACGGAAGGAGGCAGAGAAAAAAGACGTTACAAAAGCGATCGTACACAGGAACATTTTCAGATAAATTGATAAATAAAATAATCGTCTATTACTTTAAAAAAATTTTTTGCATTGTGATTACATTTAAAAATCATTTGGCTTTAATTTTTGTCTTGCTCACATCGTAATACTCTATTTATTGTTTAAAAATGGCTCGTAGTTGAAAGGAAACAAAGCAGAGCAAACATTCGCAAATTGATTGTTCCTATGGACGTATAAGAACTTAGTTGGAACAGTAATGCATGACGGCGGATGTGTCCTTGTTCGGGAGTGCATGTTAGCATCAGGACTAGGTAATTTGGTAGTTATTGATGGCATAATGAATCATGCTCTTTATTTAAATATTTTAAAAGACAATTTAGAATTATCCCAAAATTTGGGTAATGGAAACAACTTTATTTTTTATCAAGATAACGATCCTAAACTCATGACTCTCAAAATTCGCCTCTGGTGTGTCTGTAATTGTCCACAAGTTCTGAAAACACTACCTCAGTCACCAGATTTAAACCCAATAGAACACATTAGGAGATAACTTGAGTTTAGAGTACGATGACACGACATTAAAACGAAAAGCGAACTAAAACAATAATGATTGAAAAATGGAGGAACATCGATACATAAATAAATCAACAAAACTAGTCAACTATTTTCCCAGATGTTGAACAGGTGTTGTGTATATATGCTATAAGACATCCTACTAAGTACTAATTTACCGAAATATAACAATATTTACTAATATGTAGAGATTTTTTTAAGTGTACGAAGGAAGACTTTTGTGTAGTAACTTTTTTGTTACTTTTTGATTAGTGATTTTGCAAGAAAAACGTTTTACTATGTTTTTAAAATGTCTTATGTAGTTTTGTTAAGAACAAGTTATAGATATTTAAAAAAAATTCCTATTCTAAAATATTAATTTTTATTAATGGATAGAGCAGTATTTCATTGAAATTCGTAAGTGTACGAACACTTATGGGAGCCACTGTATGTATAACGGATTTGAAAAACTGCCTAAAAATATTTCAAGCAAATGAAATAAAATAAGATGTGAATAGTATATTTTGGAACCGGAACACTCAAAAAATCTCATTTAAAGTAAAAAGTGTATTTGAAGTAGACTTACTATAGTTATTTATTACTAATAGAATTATACCCGGCGTATTCGGGTTGAATTGGTTAACTTTCTTCCACTTTAGTTAATAAATCGAAATGCCTATTCATCAAATGTAACAACTACCATACTCTAAAAATGTACACAATTGTTAAATACCCAATTTCACAAATGTAAATAAATGTCATACTTAACATTTTACATTTCTATGGAATTTAAGTTTTTAGTAAGAAAAAGAAGTCTAGAGTTTTCGCGAATGCGACCCAGTTTTCATACAATTGTTCATAGTATGCTAATAAATGCCTTGAATATCATTTAAAAACAAATGGATTTCCTAAAATTATCACAACATGATTAAAATGTTTTTTTTTTTAGATTAATTAAACCATTACTTATCTTGATTACAGTTGTTGAACGAAAAACATCGAATTGAAAATCTAGAAATACATCTTAAAACAGATTTTAAAAAAGCTTCGAACTTAACGTAATGAATGCATTTTTTTTTCACTACAAAATACATTCTTGGAATGTAACGCAAACACAAATTTAAAAACACACGATAAAAAGTACTAAGATTGCCATATTATATACCAGTCTTCTTTCATTCTTTTCATCGTCTGTTCCAAATATTTCGATTTTTTATACCTCGTAAAGAAAAAGTAAGGCTAAAAATTTATTATAATCTAAATTCCGTAAAAGAAAAATTCCGTTTTGGAAAAGAACTTATTTTGATCAGTACTGGTAAAAAAATCCAATTAATTGCTATGCTCAATATACCTTCCAGTTACTCCAAAACTACAAAATTATGCTTGATTTAAGTGTGTCTAGTTACTCAGATGTTTTAAAATTAATCTCGCTTAAATATGATAGCAAAAATAGTTTAAATAATGTATTCACTAAACTAAAATATGGTGTATCAAATACAGAACATTGCATTAACATATCGCACCCCGGCAAGGAAATTGACACAACTCAAAATTTCAGAACTTGAGAAACGTCAACTTAAAGGATACTATAAAACATATATTGAAATAGTAAAAGCTTCTTTTAATTTTCAGGTAATTATGTGTCTTTAAATTATATTATATTCTACATAATAGTAATATAACACGCTGAGGCACCTCATACATATTTTTCAATGACATAACATAAATTTTTTTATTTTTTGACTTGTGTCACTTTTCTTGCCGGTTTGCGATTTGTTGAATTTATTTTATGGGTTTTATTTCTACAAATACACAGACACAATATCTAACATAGAACGGTAAGACGGATAGAAAGACTTACGCAACTAATTTCAGTCTCTAAATGAATGTAAGTACTCTCAGCATGCAAAGTTTCATCTAAAAATATATTCACATGTTTGGACGTAGTATGTCAACACAAACATACAATAGCAGACTGACAGATGGACAGACAGACACCAACCGCGTAAGAGACAGATTTTGCATCAGAAGGGTCCAAAACGGAGAGAACTTGAAATGAGTCGCAAATATTCAATGTACTTACACTCCATTCTTATGTATAGATATGTTTTGTTGTTGTAAATGCAACTCCGTCAAAAGTGATCGATTGTAATTGAAAAATTATTTTTTTCTATCCACAGAATTTGACGTCAATTAATTTTTGACACTGAAATAAAAAGTTTTTTTCCATCGATTTTGATAGTTTTGGAAGTCTACTTTAATTTAAAGGGAATGATAAGCCAGGACGAGTTGTCATATCTTTGGCACGCATTGTATCAGGGTTAGATTAATATGTAATTTATCGCCGGTTTGGCTATGCTTGGCGTTTGATCGAATTATCGTCGACCAATCAACTCACCGGCTTAGAGCAGAAACTCATTAGCTGACATTTTTTTAGAAATTTAATGCCTATTCTCATGATAGCGAGAAATACAATTTCGTTTTGTAATCTTCAAAAGATTAACACTGTCAAAATACTCATGAATTTTAGTATAACCTAAAAGTAAATGATTATTCCTCCAATAGATGTACGGGGAAAATCTTTCTTTTTGTCATTTTATGAGTCTCTGCTCTAAGCCGACGATATATCAATTCCGAACTCATCCTTTGGGATTTCTATTGTCGACGTGCTGAAATCGTTGAAAAATAAGCCAATGATGCCACTTTCGGAATACATACAGGAATCACTTTTCCCGCATAAACACTACCAACCTACATTTAGATTGACAGAAAACACCTCTCAA
This sequence comes from Metellina segmentata, assembly GCA_947359465.1. Classification (NCBI taxonomy): domain Eukaryota; kingdom Metazoa; phylum Arthropoda; class Arachnida; order Araneae; family Tetragnathidae; genus Metellina; species Metellina segmentata. The sequence continues at coordinate 28,274,127 of OX375884.1, forward strand.
AGAAAATTGTGAAACCAATCATGAAAAATAGGTTATTGAAAAGGAAATTTTGTTGTTGTTGTTTCTTATGCCTACACTGACAGACCAAAGGAGTGCCAGGCCCGTCGAAGACGGCAGGAGGCGAAGGGGGTGCGGCTTCCATGCAAGTGAGCCCCATTGGGAGGAAGTCCGATTTAGCTCGAATTTTTAGCCAACAGATGGCAGCACACCGTCGCGTCTCGTTTTTACGGAGAGGTCACATTTTCACGACATTCAATCCTACTCAGGCACACGGTTGTAATTTTGATCCAAACCAGAGACCAACTAATCCCTGGTTCGGCACCCCCAGAGGTATTGATTTATTATGGGAACATGGAGGACTTTGTGACCACGACAGATTTTTCGTGTACCAGTCACCTTTAGCGTACACGGGAGTTTTCGGTCAGCTGGGCTCGAACTCATTATCAGTCAGTCACTAGCTCGATTCCCTACTGACCAGGCCAAACGGCCCAAAAAACGTGCAAATTTTAAAGGAAAATTAAATTTATGATAGCCTTATTTTAAATTCTTATATGATTGGTTTCTTTCTTGCTTCCACGTTTGAAGTGGAAAAAATATCTGGACGTTGATCAATCAACTGCCATATTTTTAATTCAGAACTCACAGTCTTTGGAAATTCTATTGGCGACGTGCTAAATTTCAGATACGATATTTCAGCCGGTGGAAATTGTCAACGGCACGAGTGGCGAAAAACGAGTGACGTCAAGTTTTGAATACTTACAGAAAACACGTATCGTCGCAGAAACACTATCTTCACCAATATTTAACTTGACTAAATATTGACAATGGTTCAAAACTACGAGGCGTTGTCCTTGATCTTTACCTTCGGGATTGATCCCGGACCGTCACCAATAGCCCGTTGTATTGCTCTAGTGCAGGGACGGCGAACCTTTTTAAGAAGTTGGTTATATTTTGTTTATTATTTTTTTAATACTTGCCCGTGGGTTACTTGGAAAAAAGGAGGGAGCATGGTAAAAAACTACTTTTTTTGGTTCTTAATATTTTTTAATCCTTTAAGAAACTAACGATAACTTTTTGATTTACAACTATTAATTTTGCAAGTTAAGAGCATTAAATCTATATAAAAGGGGAGAAATCAAGTTATCAAATTTATTTTTCCAAACTATGCTGCTTTGAAATTTAACTTTCATTTCTATATCATGGTTACCTAGCTACTTAAATTCGTTTAACTCCATTGTTTCGAATTTCGTTTTGTATGGATACAAAATAAAGTGAAATGTATTTTCCATACGTCTAAATTGATTAAATCTCACCTCAAAGGCTATTTTACTTCCTGTACAGTCATTAAATATTTTTTGATTGCTTTTTCTTGAACGTCAAGCGTATTTTCCATTGTTTTGTGTTTTGAAAATGTTTTTGTAACTGAGGAAAGTATATTTCATTTCCGAACCCCTAGTAAAGATGTCAAGTTTCGTCATAAATATCATAATATTCTCATATAAATCTTAAAACAGCATTATGTATAGTCAATAAATTTAAAACATTTTACAATCTTATGCATTTTTTTTTCTTTCTTGAGTTCTTTGTTTAACACTTGTATTTTCTTCATATTTTTTAAAGAGGGGTTCGAAAAATAATTAAAATTCTTTATGTAAATGATGAAATATGATAAGTTTATAAAAATCAACACGTGGGTCATTTAAAAACCCTGTGGGTCAGTGTCTGACCCTCGGGTCATAGGTTCGCCATCCCTGCTCTAGTGTGTCGCTAAATAACTACCTACCTTGACTGAAAATGCCTCTAAAAGAAAACAGACTGAAGCCATTAAATCAATCATAAAAATAGCGTAAAATTCTTGTGTGCTAGCCAGCAATAAACACCACAACAAATAGTAAATTCTGAATTTACTGGTCGCCTTATTTTAAATTCTTATTTAATACTTCATTATAAATGATTGGTGTTTCTCGCTACCTGAATCTATATTTTTAACTTAAGTGCTATCTGAATATTTTTATTTACATTAATGTAATTTTCCTTTTGTAGTTTATTCCTTTGTTTATACAATCGTAAATTTCGCCGAACGCATTTTCAATTCATCCGTCTTGAAAGTTGAAATAATAGGGAAAGAAACGGCGTCCGAAACGCTATCATTAACCCAGCAACACGAGACAAAGAAAGTGGATTTAACCAGATGAGAGAACTTTTGCCCTGATCTGACTCAATGGACCGTGGAATTGTTTCTTGTAATAAATAACCCATTCCCCTCCTTTTCTTTTAAAACATCCCATTCTTCTGTCTCGGTTGGTTAGCCACCAGTCAAGATTCAAATGAAACTAACCAATTCCAAGAGGAACGTAATTACGCTTCCCTTTTATTCATCTACGTAACTCCTCAGACACTGGCGACTTTCAAGGCGAGGCTTTAAAAAAGTTGACACTTGGAGTAAGGTTCAGGATATTCTGCGTTTATTAAGATGTTCAGAATTAAACTAATTAAATGTGTGGCACTTTGATATTGTACGATTTAAAAACGAGGTTGAGTTAAGTGAAAGGAAAAAATGCAGTCAGTTGTAATCTTTAAGTTTGGTTTATGTTTTTATACACGCAAGACAAAAACGTTTCTATTTTTATATGAATTCTTCGCAGTTTTTGTCTTGACTTAATCTTCTACTCCAGCGATTTGCAACCGGCACACTGGTGTGCCGTTTGATGGTGAAATGGCTTAAGTTGTTTAAGATTTATACAATTCCAGCGGTTTAGTTTTGAACTTTGATTATTGTGTTCACGCACCAATATGATTTCCAGCATTTCCCAAGTTTAAAGTATTTTTTTAGTATAAAGTATCATGTATAAATTGTCTCAAAAATTTTTTTTTAAGCCACTTGGAACAATCGGATATTCATAACTCTCAACTGACAAAAAGGGTAGGTAAATACTAATATTATTTTTTTGTTTTGCAAATCAAACAAAGGTACATATATTTTTTTTTTAATCGGCAAAAAATACAACAAATATTTTTTTTTTTTTTTTTTTGTGTCGCAGAATTTTAAAAATTGGGTTATATGAGCCACGAGATGAAAAAGTTTGAAAATTGTTGTGTTACACGCTTGCCTGAAATTGGTATACATTCTTTTTTGCATGGGAACTTATATGTATTATTATTTACCTAGTGTACTGGCAGACTGATGTTTTAAGTTCTTGTGCGATTGTATTATAAATATTTCGTCAATTACAAGTGAAGCTCACTAAATCACAAGCATAGTTCTGAGAAATATAAAAGGGGAGGACAAAATTTTAAGTTTATCATTTAAACAGTTATTTTTTTTTACTACATTAATAACAACCCAGTTTGTGAAGTATGCAGGGAAAAGTACTTTTAGTGTGATTATGTACTGTTGTAGAACAACTTATTGAAATAATTGTAATAAATAATGTACATCTATTTAATTGTTTGTGTTTCTCAAGTATGCTTTCTAAGTTCTTTCTCAAGAAGAAATTTAATCTTCATGTTAAGAAAAAATGATCTAGTGAACACACACACACACACACACACACACACACACACACACACACACACACACACTTCACTAAAGATCGCCCCATTCTGGTCTAGAAATGTTCAAGAACTCGTATCTTGAAATTTTTGACTTGGTCTACATCACTTGTAAGTCGACGATTTATAAATAAATAATAAAATTAATATTAATGAGAAAATGGAATAATGTTAAGCTAATATTGTTTTTCAATAAATTAATTTGCTAAAAAATGAGTTTTTTAGCACTTCCCTTTGTACTGGTTTCTGCTCAAATGAACAAACGGCTTGCTGAAACTTGGGATGTACCTGGTTTCGTTCAAGTTTTAATGATCCAAGTTGAATTATAAACTATTCATAGAGAACGAAAATTGTATTGCTTTCATGTGTGTGTCTGGGTGTGTGCGTTTGTTTGTGTGCGTTTGTGTGTGCAACCTAATAACTTAACTTAAATAAAAATTAACTTAATTGCTTCTCTTTCGTCCAATAAAATCAATACAAACATATTTGTTGAACAAATAACAGTACGATTGTTAAGAGAATCGTCTAAGGATGGTACTTAAAACTTTCAAAATAATGAAAAATATATTATTAAACTGATACTGAAATATAAATGTAATAGGCTTTAAGAAAATTAATGGAATGGTATATTAAATTAATATTATGTTTGATTAACTTAACTTTCTAAACAATGAGTTGGCTAGCCTTTCATTATATTCTGGTATCGGTTCAAAAATAGTTGTATCAATTTCCACGAAATAGTCAAGGAACTGAATTTGTAACTGAGCATTCCACTGCTCCATTTTCTCAAATTACTCTATTTCTTTCTTAAATTATTCCGTCCGAAGTTCCTGTATTTTTTTAGAAAACTGTTTATGTCATAAGAAATGGATCATTTACTTATATCAATGCACCGAAACGAATCAATTTATTCCCTAGAAAAAGGTTTCCCCCTGGACTCGGTATTTCTTGTTTTTTTGCTTAAAAGTAATCGAATACCATGTCGAGATGAGAAAGTACGAATCTTTCAAAATAATAATTCAAAATGTAATGGTGTAAGTATTTTTGCTTATTCTTTTCCTCCAGTAGATAATCCGGAAAATCCGTGTATGGATTTTGGTTGTCTTTTGAAATTTTAATGTCAAATGTGAGAAACGCTAATCGAAATGCACGGGTTGATATGTAACAAACCCGAACAGAAATGAAGATTTTGTGTTTTTTGCATGAAATTTAAAAAAACGATGTAAAATTAAATTAACTTATCAATCACAAAATTAATTTTCTTGAAAATTAAAATAAAATTAGCTTTGCAACAAAGTGACGCACTTGCCAAATGAAGTTAATTTGATTTACATGTATGTTTACTATTCTGTGCATTAAAGTGATGAGAATACGTATTTCATTCTTTTATCATACAATTGGGCTCCGCCCCCTGCTCGCTTATGCTCTCCAAATCTTAATAATTCGTATAATCCTGAGTTGAATTTCCGGTCCATGACGTCACAGCGAGGGCTTCGCCCCTTCTTCGCTTACGCTTGACGACCCTCGGGGATTGCTACGTAGTCCCGTTTGGCTTGCTTCACAAACCAATACTCCTTTAGCAAGAGATTTCGCTTTTTTTTTTACTTTAACACTTATTGCACCCTAAACTAATAGCCGCATCAGTAAAAAAACCTTCTGCATCTTTTTCCCTGTACAATTTTTAGTAAACCGTGTTAATCTCCTAACTTTACGATCTGTACTTCGTACTTTGTCCGTAAACCGTCTGAGAACAGAGTGAAAAAACCAAGAAATTTTCCTCGCCAAATAAAAAGAAATATTTTTTATGGCAATTATTGCTATGATAAATTTGATACCTGGCAAACCCGATAGTCAAAAATACAACCCTCATATGCGTGAGGTACATGCTAGGCGAAACTAAAAAATACGAAATTTGTGTGACCAACTTTTAAATTGCATCAATTTTATTTATGAACCAATTTTAAAAAGAATTGTACCATAAGAAAGAGTATATTCTGAGGTATACTGTGATATTTTCAAAATTAAAAACTAATAGTAATAATATATAGATATGACAATTTTAGTTTTGTATCGGAAATTGCGATCTGAAAGTTCCGAAAATTGTATGACGAACTTTTAGTTGCATCGACTTTATTTATTAACCAATATAAAAAATAATTGTACCATAAGAAAGAGTACAATGTAAGGTATTCAGGGATGTTCTCAAATTTAAAAAATAATGGTATTTGCTGTAAATATAACGGTTTTAACAAAAAGTAGCGAAAATATCCAAAGATTCCGAATTTTGTATCACCAACTTTTGATCGCATCGAACTTATTTATTAACCAATTTAAAAAATAACTATACCGTAATAAAGAGTACATTCTGAGGTATACTGCGATATTTTTAAAATGAAAAACTAATGGTAATAAGATATAGATATGATAGTTTAAAAAAAAGTAACAAAAATGTCCCCAATTTCGAAAAAATATTATCAAGAACCAAATTGAAATTTCTAAAAAACTCGACGAGCTGCAAAAATTTACGTTGAGATGTACTCTTTAAAAAAAACTCACGGCTTAAGACTGAAAATTTGTATGTGTTTTGCTCACTCGCGAAAGAAATTTCTCTTTTCAAACTTTGACACTTAATAAACCCTAAACTAATAACCGCATCGGAAAAAGATCTTTACAGTTCTCGAGGGAACACGATGAAGAACAAACAATGTTAATTTCATATTTTTCTGATCCGAACTTTCTAGGGAAACCGTCTAAGAATCGAGCTAAACAGCACAGTTTTCAATCCTGCGGCGGCTGTAACTTTTTTTTAATATAGAGAGATATACAATATTCGTAATAACTTCAAAAGTTTGTTCTGAAAGAAAGATTTCTCAGTCTCTAAAGTTCGCGATAACTGTGACACAGTTGCAGTGAAAGTTGCGTTAGCTGCTCAATATGTCCACTGTGACATACGCGATCAAATTTCACAGCTGAATGAAGTCATTCACTCTTGTCTTCCATCTCTCAAAAACGGACCTTTTGTGAATCAAATCTGCTTTCACTGCACCTGTGTCAATAAAACTCTATTTCCTGCTGAGAACGTAGTTTAAACAGTCACTCCTCTGCGTAATTCAATGAGTAAGAATTACCGTCTTCGACATCCAACAAAGGCAAAGCAGTCCACTTGCTAAATGAAAATCTGGAGCACTGTATTAACGGATAGCAATAATGGGGTTCGAGTTCCAGCAACTAATCGCGAAAGTTAATCGCACCACTTCATGTGATTTATAAGATGAGGTACTCAGAAGGCCGTTTAGGAAGCGTAAATGGCACATGATTGGAAACTGCTCTACCTTCGATAGCCGTATATGGTCATTTAGGGGTATATCAGCCGTGTTTTGGTTGTTGTGATTCCTTGAAAATCTGCTACAAATTATTGGAAACTGCGCTACCTTCTTTAGACATATTGGGCATTTAGAGTATATCAGCGTGTTTTGATTGTTACGATTCCTTAAAAATGCGCTACAAATTAGTGGAAACTGCTATATCCTCGTAAGACGTACTGGACATTTAAGATTTATCAGCGTGTTTTGGTTGTGATTCCTTGAAAATCTGCTACAAATGATTGAAAATTACTCTATTTTAGTAAGCCGTATTGGGCATAAGATCCATCAGCGTGTTTTCGTTGTTGTCATTCCTTGAAAAACTGCAATAAATAATCAGATTTTTAAAACAGGAGGAAAACATCAGTGGTTTAAAAATATTAATTTTAAATGCCAGTCAGAAAATAATTGACAGTAACTTTCTTTGAAAATTTTAAATATGATGCCCGGGCAGTTGAACATTATTTATAACATTACAAAGGCGGATATGTGAACCACTTCGCTTCACCTTGGTACACCACGGGTGTGGATTCATGTAATACCACACATACATATCAGGCATTCTAGGCATAACCCGTTTATAGAGAGGTCACGCTTTCATTCCAAATGGACTAACAACAAAGCCTTACATCGAGCTCCAACCTTGAACCTTTCGATCTAGAAGCTAGCACCCTGACCGATTGATCGGCCGTGTCTGACTAAGTCTGTATCTGGAAGGTAAAATTGTCTAATTAGACGACACGAATTAACAATATAGTGACAAATCAAACCGAAAAATGCATTTCGATATCCAGAAAATTGTAAACTATGTCCGCATTTAGTTCCTGTATGGAGTTTTCATTAAAGAGACTTAATTGAAGAAAAAGGGAAACCTGACGGAAGGTTGTAGGTGACTTTAACCTTCAAGATAGACGAGCTACCTCACTCACCAACTAATTTGTTAATGACGAGATATCTCGTCATCATGATACTGCCGAGATTTAGTTGATGACGAGATCAAGATCTGATCGTTTTTCTTCTCGTCCATCAAGATACCCAGTTTTGCATTAATGAGATTAGATATATCATAATCAACCACCAAAATTTAACGAATTAAATACATTCGTTACAAAAACATTTATTGATACCAACACTAATTTCAGTTGAACTATGTCGTTGTGTTACAGTAAAAGTTTTTCGAAACATCATTATACATTCCCATTAAAGCGTCCATCACTGTTATCTTCAAACTAACAAAGTGAACATTTTCTCTCTGCCATCACAGCGAATCTTGCATTCCTTCGCCATACGAGTTGTTTTTAAATACAACCGCTTTCAATCCACTGCAAATATTTTCTTAACTCTAATAGCTGAGATAAACAGGCTATCCCAATTAATCGCCCCAGGAAAGCATTTTTGAGGCGTTTTAAAATTGGGTGTGCGGCCCATTGTTTTATACACACCCTTACAAGATCTGTCTGTTGTATCGAATAAAAGTGTTACTTTATGTATGGCATGGGAAATGCTATTGTCTAGAAGATAGGATAGTATCAAAAGAAAAAGAGCGATGTTTGGAGGGGGGGGGGTCATTGACTTTTTAAATCACGCAGGATCGATTGATATTCTGATTATACTTCATCGACACTCATTGCCCCCACCTAGATCTAAATTGGTCAGGTGCACAAGCTTTTGTAGGGAGGAGTACTGTATAGAATTCGTGGTTTCGTGTTGAATGCATTTAAGTAACCCTTGGCTTGAACTGGTTTGTAATTTTGGTTGAAAGCATCACAGACGTGCAGGATTGTGATGGGCGAATTGTTCGCATGCATGAATACACTGCTTGCCATTTTGACTGGTTAAATTCCTAAAGATCTAATTGCAATGTTTCGCCTAAATGATGCGGCGAAATCATTTTGTTGTTTAATTTCATGCGTTGACGATTTCAACTATTTTAGAAAACAGTACTTTCCCTTCTGCGATGTTGTAATTTGCAAGCAATGAGAATTTGGTTAAAATTGGGGCGTAATTTTAGTTTAGGGAAATTTGGTTGGAATCGGGGTATAATTTTAGTTGGCGTTGGGAAAATTGGGTTGGAATTTTGGTTTGCTAGCAACACAGACGTTCAAGACCTCTATGGGCGAATTATTCTTGTGCATGAAGACAATTCTTGCCATTTTGACTGATCAAATTCACCGAGATATGATTGCAATGTTTCGTTTAAATGATGCCTTGAATACATTTAGCTATTTAATTCAAGCGTTGGTCATTTCAAATTTCTTAGAAAACAATATTTTGTCTTCTGCTAAGTATTAAGTTAAGACACAATTAGAACTTTAGAAATTTGGTTGAAAATTGCTGCGCGACAAAGGTATGAAAATGTAAAAATTACTAGAACGTAGTTGTAATTGGTAAGATATGAACTTTGCAGATTTGGATTAGCACTTGCCTCACTGGGATAGGTGGGAGTAGTATTAAATATTTACTGGTGACTTTAAAAAATAGCATTGTTAGTCAACTAACACCATAACGCACTCTTCCGTGCCTAGTGTTGTGAAACCCTGTATAATAGACAATACCCTATCCAGAATGTTAGAGCATATTACATCTGTACGTTGTTACATCTATACAGTAATTACATCCATACCATCATACTATATACTACACTATATATAGAACATGCGAAATAAGGTAATCTCTTGGGATAATCAAGTCCTGATAAGTCTACGAAATTCACTATGCCAATAATTTTGCCCCTCGAGCCCTTGCTATAAGCAATGTTCCTGAGCTATGCGATTTCATGGTGGTTGGCAGGTGTCCTCGTGTCATGAGCGTTAGGGGCAGAATTGTTAGTCAACAACGTTATGTGTGAATTTCGTTGCTAGTATGTGCTACCAACCTTAAACCAGTCATAGCAGAACCTTGGTACCCATTATACCAGGCCGTGAGAGGTTCTCATGAGATTTATCATTTTTGTTTATATGAATACATATTTCATTGTGGAAATATTCGTAGGAGAATAATATTCGTGAATGTATTGTTTATGACCAATCAATAAAGAAAGATATTGACACTAGGGATGCGACATCGATGTCGATGTTTTTGTAACATCGATGTTTTTCTTGTCGATGTTTTTACGTTATCGATGTTTTATTTTTAAATGAAAAAAGTACCGTTATAAAAATTTAACAAATAACCAAGTAGCATTATTTTCATAATCAGCAAATTGAACAAACTTTTAGACCAAAGTGGCCAAGGGTGAAGGGTCTGAAAAGTAGGGATGCGACATCGATGTCAATGTTTTCAAAACATTGATGTTTTATAAAAAAACATCGATGTATTTGAGCCGATGTCGCATCACTAGTTGCTAAACCAGTTTTAAGAAATGGGGGGAAAAGTTTAAATACACTTAATTTTAAAAACATCGATGTTTTGCAAACGATGTAGCATCACTAGTTGCTAAACCAATTTTAAGAAACGGGGGGAAAATTTTAAATACACTGAATTTTAAAAACATTGATGTTTTGCTTTCAATGTAGCATCACTAGTTGCTAAGCCAGTCTTAAGAAATTGTGTAAAGAAAAGTTCAAATACGCTGAATTTTAAAAACATCGATGTTTTTCTGTTAATGTAGCATCACTAGTTGCTAAACCAGTCTTAAGAAACGAGAGAAAAAGTTTAAATACACTGAATTTTAAAAAAAACATCGATGTTTGAAAACATCGATGTTTTTGGGGCGATGTATTATCAATATCGATGTTTTAATTTTGAACATCGATGTTTTGCTGTCGATGTCGCATCCCTAATTGACACCACTTTCCACTGAAATTAAAGATGAAGGCAGTCTATATGGTTTTCAAATCCAATAACTGTTCCTTCGCAAGTTTGCATTGCTTAAGTTTTTGCATTGTAAAACCCGAGGGACGTGATATTTTAAAGGTAATGGGATTTCAATTTTAGAATGAATTAAAAATCTTTCCTGGGACTGTTAAGAGAATAATATACGGATTTTAGCGTTGACAAATCTTGCATTTGAAGGTGTTTGTGACGCAATAAACATTAATTTTTGGTGATTAGAACGGTATATGTCAATAAAAATCATCGCAATAGATTCATGATGGTGGCCTGAGGAAACTAAACTACGCTACAAGATCTCCTTAGAACATTGATTGATGACTTTAAAACTTTAACTGTAAACTTAAACGTAATTTTATATTTGTCAACATGCACACCATACTCATAAGTGCACGACTCATTGTGATTATGTTATAAGTAAAAGTTATGTTAGTATAATGTATACGAAGTTTAAAAAATATTGATAAAATTTATTTGCAAGCACGGGCCCTCGTCTTAAAACAAAAAATTACCGCCTCGCAGTCCAACAAAGGTTGAAAACCACCGATCTAGAATAACACGGCTATATTAGTTGCGGATTTTAGTATTGCTAGGAATCGACAAACAGCGATTTTCAATTGCAGTGAGTGACAATTCAGTCGTAAAAATCAGCCTTTCAAAGTGCAAAATGTATCATAGAATTCAATAGCGAAGTTATTGACTCCCTTTTTTACAACTTTCAGGATTTATGAAGTGCTGAGCCTCATCAGTCCAGTAGCCAAGCACATCTAAGCATCTGACTAAGCATCGCTGCCCGCGACATTAGCTGCCCTCTGCTACGCTTTTGTAGCTTATAGACCCTTAATCGATCTGGTAAGTTTTACTGAATCTTTTTTATTTTATCTACGATGCAAACGCATCCTTTTGTTTGAATGCATAGTTTTCAGAAAGGTACTAGAAGCATTTAGAGCTTGGACGCTAGACGTGCTGTGGCAATCCAATGTGTGTAGTAAGTAAATTTTACTATGTCCTATGCTTTTGTGCTGGTAAAGATGGTAGCATCTCAAGTTTTAATAACCCTCTGTGTGCCTCAAGATTTCAGAGTAGCGTAGTATTGTTTTTGCCCTACACAACACACGCAATAACTAAATAACCCACATCTATTAAATATTAGATTTGTCCTTTCCTCGAAAGAGAATCCTTTTAGCAGATTTTATCGGTCCTTTCCAGAGAGGTGAAGCCTTTGCAAAGTTTTTACTGGTCCTTTCCTTGCAATATAATCTTTCGGAAAGGTTTTTTGGTCAAGGTCAAAACTGGTAAGAAATCATACAGGAAAGGCTACAACGTGGAATTATACGTGTGAATGAATCCCCCAGGGGTTTTTATTTAATGCCAATAGATGTATGAGGAGTCACAAGGATAACTCCCGTGGGCTTTAAAATGATCTGATCTTTCTTTTTAGATTTTAGAAGAGGGACGTGTGTCAAAACCACCAAAATCGATTATTTTCAATTTAGCTTTACAATTTAATTGATTTAAACTTTGCAAAACGAAAAAGAATTTTTTAATTGCGATCACTTTTGTCGGAGTTACATGTACAACAAAACATATTGTAGATAAGTATAATAAGTCTAAGAACACGCTTTTCTCCGATTAAGGTTTTTGACATTTTTCTGATTATAAGAACTGTTCCTAGGTATCAAGTTTTTCTTTTTGATTCACAAAAGTGTTTGGGGTACTCTTCTTCATTGTGGTTTAAAATGTAGCTTAACTCACGCTTGTTTGCAAAACTTTAAGTGTTTTAGTATAACAAATTTTTGCTTTATGGTAGAGTAACATACTGAGGAAATGGAGCAAATTTGATTGATATATGTACAAAATAGTATGTGAATTAAAATATTCAAAGTACACAGGGAAAGTTAACGTGCATTATAGACCTGTCAATTTTTGCTTATTTATTAAAAATTTTTTAATCACGTATATGTAATAACTTTCGCATTAACATTTTTGAATCAAATTGTATACATTGCATAGACAGTAGGAAACAATCTGTGTAAATTATATAACAATCATATAACTGCAAAAGGTGACTTTGGAAGTCCACTGTCCACATAAAGTCCCTTGAAACTTTGCAAGACCTAAACAATATTTATAAATTTTTAATTTTTACAAGAGCACTGCATATTTTGTTTCATTTGCCTTTAAAAGCTACGATCACTAATCCTCGTACACGGTCAAGTAAAATCCAAAATATAGGGAATAATATTTATTAACACGCCGACCAACCGGTCTAGTGGTTAAGGTGTTTACCTCTATATCGGAAGGTTCCTGATTCGAATCCGGGATCAGGGCATGGATGTAAATTGTGTTGTCCTTTGTTAGTGGCCAATGACTATGTGCATTTGTGCCCGCCATTAGAAAAAAAAAATATTTATTAACACTTGTGGATGTTTCTTCACTTGTGCGATTCACAGGTTAATCTAAAAAAATGAAAAATAAGCTTGAAAAGATCTTAAAATGGTTGTAATTTTTATGTATTTAAGAAATGTTAATCCTGTCGAAAAGCCCTTGAATATAGTCTGCGCACACTGAATAAACAGATGACTGAGAAATAATCCTTTACCTGAGGGTATTGTTAAATATTAGATATTTCTAAACCCGCATAAGCAAGCATTAACTTGCAGACCAAAATTGGAGATGTTGCCAATTTGTAATGATTTGTACATCAAAAGTGAATGAACAAAATTAGTCTTTGAGCTTGAAAGTTAGGTAATTGATATAGCTTTTATATCAATTTAACTAATTCTATATTTTCCTCTAGTTCAGTTTTAAACATAAGCATCACCATACGCTTTATGAGTTTAAACGTCTTTTACTTAGTATCTCAAAAATACAATCGTGTCTAAAACTAATTTTAAAGTTAGTATTTATCTATTTTGATTTGTTGCGTATATATATATATATATATATATATATAAACAACCAACTAGTACGTGCTGCAATACCAACTACATTACTTTACTACAATACTAACACTACTTTACTACAGTACTAACACTACTTTACTACAATACTAACACTTTTTTACTACAAAATACTAACGCTACATTACAACAATATTAACAACACTTCTTTACTACAAAATACTAACGCTACTTTACAACAATATTAACAACACTACTTTACTGCAATACATGACGCTAACAACACTGCTTTACTGAAATACATGGCGCTAACAACACTGCTTTATATATTGTAGTATTAACTATACTATTTTGCTATGATACTAATTAGAATATTCATTACTTTACTCCAATACTAACTACATGATACTACTATAGAACCCTACCTACTTACTTTGCTACATTACTAATTACGCTACTTTACTGCATTACTAACTGCACTACTTTACTATACTAACTGCACTGCTTTACTACAATACTAGCGACACTACTTTAAATATTACAATACTCTAGTTACACTGCTTTATATATTACAATATACTAGCTACCTACTACTTTCTATACTATATTATAAAACATAAACTAGAAAATAAATGTATAAAAATATTGAATCATATAGTGAAGTGGTAATTTATGTTAAATTGTATTACTTTGTTTCCAATCTAGATCATTAGGTACTTTATAAAATGTATCTACTAGAAATAAACAATATTTATTAAAATTTTGTATTTCATTTTGTGAATATTTATTAAAATATCTGCTGAAAAATGTGATCATTATGACATTTCTGTATCAAAAGTCTAGGCCCGATGAAAGTTAAACGAGATCAAACAATCCCCTTTTATAAACACTTTCTGTATTCTTACACAAAGCCGTCAAATGAAGCCCTTGTTAAAATAATCTGCTCCGAATGAAACTCAATTTCTCTCATTACCGTTATATCTTCAACCCTCCTTCTCTATTGTCTTGAAGTTTGATGCAAATGATGGAACTTTACTCTCACAGGTAATTAACTTATTTCCAAAGTGACTATAATTTCGAGTATTCTTTAAAAGTGGCGTTCATACACAGGTGAATTATGTTTTGTAATAAAAACAACACATTTTCCGATTATGTTTAGCTAAAGACTAGATTAGTTGAATTAATAGTGATGATATTATAAACAGGATATATTAATCAGTTTCCCGATATTTTAACAGAAGAAGTATATGCTCTTATGTGTTATGCATTGTTATGCAAACGATTGTATAACAAAATATTTGTTGAAGTTGTTATTAAGCTACATGAAAAACCATTTTTGAAGATGACGATAGTGTAATTTTTTATGTATATAGTTTGGACTTAACTCTCATTCATGCACACGGAAACTATGTTTTGTAGAAAGAAACAACATATTTTCCGATTATATGTTTAACTAAAGACTCTATTTGTTGGATAGATAGTGATAATATTACAAATAACAAAAATTAAGCAGTTTTCTGACAGTTAAGAAAACAGAACTACGTGCTCCATGTGCTATATATTAGTATGTGAACGATTTTATAACGAAATATTTGCTAAAGCTACCGCGCAAAATAGCCTCATTTTTGCATGTCTTTTGCTAATGGTAATGGTAATTAATTAACGTCGCACTGAAGCAACACAACGGGCTATTGGTGACGATCTGGGTAATTTTAGTTAACGTCGTACTAGAGCAACACAACGGGCTATTGACGACGGTCCCTTAAGGGAAAGATCCGAGGACAACACCTCGTAATTTTGAACCACGGTCAGATGACGAAGCAACACCTGAGCTGGCACCCCACTCTCCAAACTTCCACACCAACCCAACGTGAGGACTTTCGGCCATGACAGATTTAAGGTGCACCAGCCGCCTCTACACCATACGCTTACAAACATCCATGCCCGGACCCGGATTCGAACCAGGAACGGTGACGATCTGGGATCAATCCTTATGGGAAATATCCGAGTACAACACCATGTAATTTCAAACCACTCTTTTTCTTTTAGACATAACTCTCTCAGCGTCACCGAGATTTCTTTGACGATATAGTATTGCTTTTCTCTCACAACCCACATAATGACTAAATAACCGCATCTATTGGTTAAAAAAGGAATCCTAAAAAAGATTCTATTGGTCAATGTCAATATTGGTTAGAAGTAATGTAGAGAAGAGAGAACTAATATAAAGGCATGTAAACCCCTCAGAAGGATAAAGAAAATGTACAAACTTTAAATAGAATATGAGTAAATGGAAATCGGGTTGCTTTTTATATTACTTTATTTTATATGCTGATTTACGTATAAATATTTGAACTTTGCTGTCAGAATCTTCCACGAATCAATAATTATGTGTACTTTACCATCTGTCATAATCCAAACTCGGTTTTTATTTGTACCGCATTGCTCTCTCCTATTAAAAATTGTGTGGACAATGTTTTAAACCTTCTTTTGTTACCAAACCTTTGTTTTTAAAACAATTGGTACTTAACTTTAACTTTTAAGGACTCTTTCACGCCAATATAACTTGGGGCAACCTGAATCCAGTAGAAACCGACTAGGGATCTAGGAAGGCTGCCTCCATAAGAAATAACTTGTTCGCCTCAAAAACCTTTCACACTGCCTGAATCCGGAATGCTCCACTTGAATGGACCCGAGACTTCACTAGTCAGTCTATTGAATTCAGATTGAATCCGATTTACCCGGATTCTGTTGATGTGGACGGGCCCCTTTCGTGTTCATTGCGGTATTCCATAACCTGTTGCGTAGCCAGGAATTTATTTTGCAGAGGGTTCCAAAGTTAAAAATAGAAATTTCCATTTAAAACTAAGAGTTATCACACTTTTAAGAAATGTCTTTTAAGTTATTTTTGCTACCAGGCTATGGAATCAGAGAAAGTGACACATTTCGATTTATCTAAGTACATGAATGGATACAACAGTTGTTCTCAAAGATTTACAAAACATTAAATATCCAAAACTGTCTGGAAAATTCATTTTTCACTTCAGTAATTACTGTTATAGGATGGATGCAATACTTAGATGTGAGATGATTCAGATCAGCTCAGAAATATGCCCATAATCATAACTTTCATGCTTCATTATGAAAATTGCTATTGAACTTTGTATTTTATTCAGAATATTTATTCATAAAATAAAGAATAATGGTTGTTTCATATAGTAAGTATAGATTTTTAAAGAATAAAATAAATATTATTTTAAGAAGAAAAAAATATTATTTTTAAGAATAAAATAAATATTATTTCAAGAATAAAATAAATATTATTTTATTCGAGGAATGCAGATAATATTTCAAGTATGTAAATTATCTTTGTGGAGATGTTTAAAAAACTAGAAACCAATCAATTTTGAGGTGAGTGGAGGCTCAGGCTTCATATCCCCCCCCCCCATTCTATATAGATACAACGCCACAAATTTTATACCAAATTCATGCCCTCTAAATTTCACATGGTTACGAGTTTAGGAAATAGAACGATTTTGCAATCAAAACCTACAATATTTTCTCAAAAATGCCTTTGTTTTTCAGAGAGATTGCTACTTCTCTTGATTTTTTGCAAATGACTACGTTTCTCACACATAATTTGAGGGCTTATAAAAGAATTGCATCGTGTTTTAGTACTTTTCTTTATTCCCACTGTGCAGTAAACTCTTCCGTCATACTCATCTTAATTATACGACACCTAGTAACGTCTCATTCCGATCTCACCGTGTTGTCAAACAACACACTTTCGCAGCCTACTTATTCTGATGCGAATGTTGCGTGTAAGGGCAGACTTAATTGAGCCATCCGTCCAGTAAAACAACTTTTTCTGTCCGTTTATTCGAATGCGAATACGCGCGAAAACAGCTGCCAAAGTAAATACCATCTGTATTTGTATATCTAACTGTGTAAGACAAGCCCTTCTTTCCGCTGAGGTCAGATTATTTCATGGCGACAGATCATGGCTGGAAGAATAAATTTCTGCAAATAAAACAGATGGATTTAAAGATTGATTAGACCTGGAGGGGGGATGAGGGTATCGCTTGAAAATCGATAGCACGGACGTTTTACTTCTGGCTGTCATGCCTTTCAGTGGGTTACTTTCATAAAGGGCAATTTGAATTCTGTGCAGGTAATAAGAGATAGATCTCTACAAGTCATAAGCGAAAACCATTTCTCCCGGCAATTACGTTTCGAAGTGAGAAGTGTCGATGGCTGGCCGTTTTGAATTTCTATCGATGTGCCCATCTGGAGGGTAATGCTGGCTGGTGCCCTTGTGCAGAACCTTTTCACAGAACTTGGATTTCCGCTGTACCCATTAAAGGCCAAATCTGATCTTAAAAAATTCCTCTGGCACCCACGTTTTTTTTATTCTCTCCAGTGGAAAGCCGTTCAGGTAATGAGCCTTAAAATTTGGAGAACAGTTTGTATCAGATTCTTTAATGCTTTTTGCCAGAGCAGATGTTATTAACGGTTCTTGTGCTGGTGTTTTTAATCGGACACAAAAGGGATTCCAGACTTTTAAAGTAGAATTACTAAATGGCGGAAGTCTGTGCAGGGGCTTTGTGGACAAAATTATTCCTCCTCGCGAGTTTGAATTTTTTAAAGGAGAATTATTTGTAACGATTCATAAGAGCCGATTACTATAAATTTACTCAGGGAATTCGAGTAACATAAAATGTATTATAATAATTGGTTAATTTTCTTTCCTTGTATCCTCTTCGTTCCTGAAGCCACATGCAGTAGCACACGAAATTGGGCTAACACCGTGAATAAATTTTAACATCATGAGCTCGAAACTCTGTAATAATTAATAAAATTTTTACTTCATTTTTATATGAATAACAAAGAAAACCTTTAGAAACATATTAGACTAAAAAACAATTCTGTGTTTGCTATTAAGTTTGGTTGCTAAATCGAGGGGCACTAAATTAAGAGCTTGTGTTGTTTTCTTGAATTATTTTTCCCATTTCTCTCTTAAAATCGTTCTCTTACTTTCTGTGCTTTGAATATAGTGATTTTTAACCCCCTTTCTTACTAGAACCATCCATTTACAAGCTTATTGGGGTCCTGACATTATGGTGAGGTGTTTAGTTGCAGTTTAAGGTGACATTGAAACTTTAATTTAACTCTAGTTTTGCTCTATACCTCTCCCCTGTATGTGGAGACGTTATCTATTTGTACAAAATTTGACTCTAAATTAAAATTGTGAGCACTTTTTAAAAAATTGTTATTTAATTAAGTTAAATACTTCACTTTTCCATGGTTTATCAATGAAAATGGAATTTCCAACCTCACCAGCAGCTTGCAGCCCCATTCAAGCACCGAAACACATTCACATGCTTGGAAGTGGTTATATGTAGATTTACAGTGGATACACACTTTTAGCGTTCTGATAAACAATCGTCAATCAACAATTCAGGAACATTGAATGTGAATCCTTTTGGATTAAAAAAACTGAGTTTCTGTACGAAATAAGCTAAGTGTATATTCATTTTTGTGACATAGGTTTTAAATGTCAAATTTTCTAAATACTATCTTTGAAAATATGTAACAAATCTGGAATTGTTTTAGCCTAATATATTTCTAAATGTGTACTTTACCATTCCTATAAAATAAAGTTCAGATTATTGTTTGTTACAGTTTCGGGCTTTTAAAGAAATCTCTTCGTGGTATATATTAAATTTCAAGAGCTCTGTATGTAGACCTTTGATTTTGTAACCAAGCATAACTAAGGGTGAATTTTTTAGTTTCGTAACCCTGGCATTCACATATTGACATTGAGCGTAAACACGATCCATGGTTTCAGTGGAGAAATTTCATTAATTATAACCTCTTCGTTCCTGAAGTCCTTGTACTTGATTTTGCCTATTGACACCCAAACTAGTGAAAAATTCCCTACTTTAACATGCATAGTACTTATTCATAAATTGTGAAAAGCCTAGAATAATCTTTTTATAAGAAAATATATATTTTTTAAATTAATATTTCCCAAAAGCACATGCTGAATATTCGTTGTACAAACATCATTATCTATCCTAACAATGCATCGTATGCATATGTAGTTCACGTATATCCTTCTGTGTTATTTAAAAGTGTTTGTCAATCCTAAGGGGGTATTGATGACGGGATTCGATTTAGGATGAGTATTCACGTTTATCCCTAGAGTGCTCTTTTCAACCAGTGCAATTAGTTGACGAAACACTAACTTCAGAATGGTAGATTAAGGTAAGTTAGATTATTTCATAAGTATTAAAGTATAAGCTTCCCTGTGCATTTTCGACACAATAGCTTACTGACAAATATCATCAGTTAGATAATCTAACTAATGGTACTTCAGCTGGTTTGAGTCTAAATGTTAATTGTGCCAGTATCTTCAACCTTTGCAAATATAACCAATTTATTCTGTATCACATACTGAATTCTGAAATGATCCCAGCTACGTTGTGAGTAATTTCTAGACAGCATGCCTCAACTATGACGTGGAAGTGAACCTCATAAATTACAATGTATGCACAGGACTATTCATTATGTGATGTCCGCTGACTAATTTGAAGTTGGCGTTGATGATGAATTTTAAATGTGGACTTCCATTGAGAAGTTGGTGATGAACTATCTGGGTTTAAGTACATACATATTTTGACCCTCATATACTTGATCTCGAGGGACATGTTTACACGTTGTCAAGTAATGAACCACGCTGCATTGCCGCTGCTACATTATTATTTTTTAATTTAAACATTTCGAAATTAGTGTTCAACAATCTACAAATGTCAACAACGCTGCTTTGTAAATAACTTCGGGTCTACTGTGAAATCGGATTTTCATCGACTTCTCTCACTCTCAGATCGGACAACTTTCATATATAAGGGTTTCAAAATACATTAGCCAAACTTGAAGGGTGTAGTTTGTATCAAAAAATATATTTTTTTGTCAGATGATGTATTTCCGTGACTGTTGTGCATAGGTGGTAGTGGACGCTGCTTGGCGAGTTTATAATTTTTTTTTAACTTTGTCATTTACAGTGCAGATTTTGCATGAGATGGAGCATAATTGGATTTCCGAGATGGCTGACATGCATTCAGCGTATGACACTTCATCTAACGTTGCATAGACAACCCACGTGAAGAAGAAAAATCCTATCTCATTACAAAACGGAACGCTCTGACACTTCAAAAATTTATTTCTTAAAATCAATTACATCGTAATCAATGGTCTAATTATACCTCGTGTTACAAAAAATGACAAACCAAACCAATTCGTTATAAATGTCGTACGCGGTAGTTGTGAGAATGGAAAATATTTGAGAGTAAAGGAGTTATATACAAAGTTTCGATTCAAAGACCCTTCTTGTCCCAGTAGTCCAATCTTTCCTAAATTTTCTAAACATCGTAAACTTTAATAACTCTATTTATAGAATGAATGACGGTTTATAAAATAGTGGCACTGAAACATTTTAGCCATATCCAACAAATGACTTCTTCAGCCTTCTGCACTATAATAGGTGAACAGGAGTGCGCAGTGGGCAAACCGACATTGCTTCTACCAGGGACAATCATCAAAAGATACATTTGCTTTCAAACCGTGACCTACTGGACGGGTGACAAACGCTGTGACCATTATACAAGGTAGACGGAGGACCGAATCATAATTTCATATATTCTCAGCGAATTAAAAACAAACTACTTATAATGTTAGAAGGCTCTGGTGCTTATGAAATTTATATAAATCGATTCACAGCAAATAAAAAGGTAATGCCATCTACAGAGCCATAACCATCTTCAAAAAAATTTGCATGTCAAAAAAGGCTTATCTCTTGAGTGAAACCAATTCGTCGAATTTTTTCTGGAAAGTAGAGATCATTTTTAAGTAGCCGCTGAATCTGTCAAAACTCTGACGGTCATAAATTCAGGAAAGTACTTAAACAGACTCCATTACGTTTTGAATTCGAGGTTAAGAAAAAGCCCTAAAATCCGTCATCTGCTACGTCAACCATATGAAATACACTTTTTGGTAGAACCAAAAAGCAGTTGAGATGTTATCTAGAATTCATGAGAAATAGATGGACTTTTAATGGCTGGATGACAAAAAAGTTTCTTTCAACAGTCATGCTGCCATGTAGGACCGACTTTTATAGGCATTTTACATTCAAAGAGGGATATTACAATTCTCAGTTTTATGTTCCTTAAAAGTCCTTTTCGAAAGGTTTAGTTTCTCGTGCTGGCAAGACTTTATATACTGTGGAGGGCAATAATTTCGTTTCTCGCTATTGGGGTTTACAACATCTTGAAGGACCATGTAATTTTTACAACGCACTTAACGCTAGTCGGAATGTGGAGTAAATTGTAGCGTTTTGAGGACCATGCTTTTAAGAGAAGGCAATTCCGGCCAAAGTGATAGATCATCTCTGTTCTTGCTAACCAAGTCTCTTATTGCTGTTTAAAAACAAGATTCAAACCTAACACTTTTCTTTTTGTGTTTCGTTCCCTGTGGCAATTTCACTAAAAATTTTCTTGTACTTTTAACTCGGTGCTCATCTTGGTCCACTTGTAGTACGACGAATGATGATTCGAAAGCCAATTTTCTTTTTACTTGCGAACACCTGCAGAATTGTTGCATTATCATAAACATACGATTCTGAAAGGTTTTTTATATTGTATTACATTTTTTTTTTTTTTTTTTGCCCAACTGTTGTCTTTCCAATATTTTGAAAAACTACTTATTGAAATTCCTATTTGAAAACAAAATACAGACTGATTTGTCCTGATATCATATTTGCGCTCAAACGTTTTTGTTATTTTCACATGCGCAAGAACGTTCGTTGAGAAAGTATAAAAGCAATTTCATACTGTAGAGAAAACTAAACATTGTTGACTTTATATATCATTGTGTTCCTGCGAGTTTTCAAAATATGTATCATTGCAAAATGGCTGACAGATACGTTTCTTATTCAGGGGATAGTTGGAAATTGAGTTAGTATTCATTTTTAGTGCTAAGTAATATATACTTAATATCACTCACTATATATTGTACTATTTATACGATTAGATGCTGTTTATACGTTTAGAAATAAGTACTATTTATATGCCCTAAACGAGGATGGATTTAGGGGTTAGAAATTACTTCAGTATTACCAGTTTGGCCATTTTGGGGTACTATTTATTTACTTAATTTTTCTTAATATTGTACTATTTATTTGATTAGATGCTGTTTATATGCTTATTTTAATAAGTGTTACTTACATTATTTTCATCTTGTGTTATGTTAGATGTTCCAGCTGTTAGAGTTTATGAGTATTCTCAGAAAGGAGCTGTTGAAAATTCAATTGAAAACAAAATTCAGACTGATTGCAACTCCGACATCATATTTGAGACAAATTGTTTCTGTTATTTTCACTTGCGCTCTCTTTGAGAAAACAAAGTCATTTACATGTTGCTGTGGAAGTTAAACATTGTTCGCTTTATAATGTTGCTGCTCCTTGAAGCCTTTAAAAGAATCTGGGGTATTGGAAAATGGTTGACAGACGTCTCTCATTTAGGGGTTGGTTGAAAATTATATAAACATCACTAGTTTGGCCATTTTCGAGTGCTACGTATGGTTTAGATATTGTTAAAATCTCTGAAATTTCTTTTATTTGCGGATCTGTTGGAAAACATCGTTTAAGTCTTTCTTAAGTTGTAAGAGAAATGAGACTGTATTTACCTATTCAAACTTTATTAATCTCATTAAATTTGTACGAATTAAAATTTTCAAAACATAAAAATCCGTCTGTATTTGGTCCATTGTCTGTAAGGCGAAAGACATACCCGAGTACTGAAATTTATCATTAAAAATAAGTTGAGTTCAACAAATTTAATCCGTGTCTGAATCATCAATTTGGCATCCAAATATCCCATGGTTTTAGTGCTTTCCTTTTAACTTTAATTGATAGATATAGCTCTTTGTCTCTTGTTGGTTAAGTTATTCATTAAACATTTAAAAATTTGGAATAATAAACTTGCAAACTGAGACATTGTATGAATTGGATTTAAATTACTGCCCGCAAAGAATCATATATCAGCTGAGTCGTTTTGAGAAATTGTCAGAGGCAGGTGCCAAAATGAAAAATAAGAGCACTTCTATTCATTTTAGTCCCTGCCTTTGATAAAATAACATATTTTATATCTCTTTCTAGGCTACATTGGACTTCCAAACATGAACTTATGATAAGAAAAGGTTGAGGTCTGGTATGGGATTAAAAAAAATCTACTTCAAAAATTTAACAAATAAACAATGAAAATGCATATTTAATTTCACAGCATTCTTGTAACAATGTAATATTTACAAAAAAGAGAAAAAAAAGCAGGGGCTTATGTTCTTGTTGCCCTATTCTGCTATGGTTCTGTGTTATTGTTGGCAAAGATTGGGATCTCCGATATCAATCTCGAGTACTTTAAAAAGTTTCCCGGTTGAGTCAAACTATTAGTAGCTAGCAATAATTTCGTAATAGCTCTTACCACCCCTAGTCAAAATAAATTTGATTTTGTTCAGATGTGGAGAAAAACCAAGCAACATTGTGAAGGTCGCCTAAAGTTGCCTTACAGTGGGTCCTAAGTCACTGGTATACATGGCAATAAACAAGCTGAATAGTTTGCTAAGGCGTCAGCACTGTTGCTTCAATGTAAATCCCCATCGCCTCTACGTGAAATCAAGATGCTGGTATTTTCGTCTATAAGGACTAATAGACTTTCAATCTACAAAGATATGTCTATAGATAATAACTAGAATGTTTTATTGAGAAATAAAACCTTTACCAGAGCTATAGGAGTGGCTTACTTTTGACTTCTTATGGGACATAACAACCTGCAAAGATACTTACATCATATTGGACAAGTGAGATTAGCAATCTGTCCGCTTTTCCGAACTGGACGAAATGACCTAACGGGGGACTTAGAGGACTGTCCTAAAATTCCTGACAGTACAATTGTAAATATTATAGATAGTGTTTTTAAACCATATTTAATCATTTCAGACCTCTATTGTGCTACTCTTCGACTGATAGCCGAGAGGTCAGAGAAAAAAGCAATTTTATCTAGTATACTATCGGTTGATCAATGCTTTTTTCCTTTCGAAGTTTTGTCCTGCTTTTGACACAGCCCGCATAACTTACGCTTCGATCACCTTCAAAGTGAAAATCGCAATGTGTGCAAGTTTTTCCTTCAAATTGCACTGAAAATATGCAGCGCCCCAGGTGCAATCGGTCACTTCCCTAATTTATGGCTGCATTTATTTTCATAAATACCGCACTTTCTCGCAAGCGGGCCGCCGGTTTTAGCATAAAACGTCAATTTACTTCACACTAAGTGCTGTCAACACCATTTTGTAGCATCGCTACCAGAGCTGATTGGAACAGCTGAAAATGAGCTGGCAAAAGGAGCACAATCCAAGGCTGCCAACACTTAAGGGGGACGAGAATGTCACATGTTAAACAAACGAAAGGGCATCGTAAAGAGAGGTGATAAATTCTCACTGTTAAAGGCCCATTCAATTACTATTCGAGTCACACCTCGAACATGGTGTTGATGATTGTAACTGGCGTACCTAGCTAACTGCTCAGACCGCAATGCTGAATGGTACCACGACACAGAACTTCCCACTGGGTCTTTGGGTGCTGTACCTGACTTTCCCGGAATCTTGCTACGATTCCACAAATTGCAGTCCACGTCCTTTGCGAGCGCTTTAAATTTTGATTCGGATTGACCTTCTTTTGACCATAGAATGCGATTTCGGGGTCAGTTTTTGAGTTGCGGTATGATTCTTTTCTGCGTACTCGGTGTAAGCGAGATTCACAACCTATAATTACTGAAGTCAGTCGGACAATAATAGAGTAAATGATGGTTTTATTTATAACCCTCCTTTTCTCTTGCACTCAACACCTGGCTCCATTCAGTCTTCTATTTCTCTTCACGCTTTTACGAATTACTTCATACCACAACAGTTGGGACACCCTCTCTAAGTGGATTTTTGCCTTACGCAACTCTAACGAGGTGAAAAAAAAAAGATTTGTCCGACCTTTCTTTTTCGAGCGGGATTTAACCAGGAATGGCATTGCTGTAGAATACGTTGTATAAAGACGTCTCGCGTTCTGTTAATATAGTAATTCTGGGTTATATAGTACTTTCACTTGTAATGTTGAAGCCATATAAATTGAAAAATTTTTATTTCAACTAGTGATAAATAAGTTTCTTCCATGAGTTTTGGTCTTGGTAGTTCGTTAAAGCGTAATCACACAGGTGGTTCCTGAAGTCATTTTTTCATTCATTGAATAGTTATGTATTTCTGTGTTATTTTTTGTCCGTACTGTATCGATTTCTATACCGCTTGTGAGAAGCCATGAGTACATTATAATATTATTTCTGTAATTTTATCTTTAATAACAAGTTAAATGAGAAAAAAGCGCCTTCTTTCAAGAATTACTTCATACCACAACAGTCAAGACACCCTGTCAAAGTTGAATTTGCCATATGCATCTCTAAATATGAAAAGGATTTGTCCGCTTTCTTTCTAATTCAAGTGCCATATTAAGTAGTAATGGCATTACTGTAGAAAACATACTCCAAAGTGAATCTCACGTTCTTTTAGCATAGTAATTCTTAGTTATGTAGTACTTGATAGTAGTACTTGCAATACTGAAGATGTATCAATTGAAAACATTTTATTTCAACTCGTGAAAAATAAATTTTACCTTGATTACTTATGTGCCAGTAAAAGAAAATGTGGACTGCATATTTAAACTTAGATCATTGGTTTTTGAAAGCTGTTTTCGTTTATTGGATGTATCTGTAACTATGCTTTTTTTGTGGGCCGTACGTTATTGATTTCTCAAATACGTGTTATACTGTATGGATATTGAATCAATTCTGTTGTTTTATCCTTAATAATAGGGTTTTTCTGTAAAGCCTAATATAGAGGTCGCTAGTATATTTGTAGGAGTATATATTCCTGCTTCGTGTAACTTTAAAGAGTTACACGAAGTTCCATCACCATTCTGAATAATGATAAAAATATCGAAATATTTGGCTACATTCCTTCTAGAGATGGAGTGGTTTGTTGAGTTTGAATAAACTCACGAATTTTATGGATATAGAAATTGACGAATTGCTGCAGTTCGGTTCTTTTTAATTATTGCATTTGCTGTTAAAACAATACCTCAATTGGACAGAAAAAATTCAAAACAATTAATAAAAATTCAAAATATTCCAAATAATTTATAAAAATTCAAAATAACTTTTCCAAAGTATAGCTACATTCCTACGAGAATTGCAGTGATTTCAGGCACATTTCAATACACTCACTAATTTTATGATTACGATCGAATTGCTACAGCACAAGAACGAGAATTGCCAGAATTAGTATTTTTAGACTCACTTTTCTTCGACACTAACTTCGATAAACTTTAAATTATGATTCTATTTTCGATTTAAGAAACTTAAGAAAGCATCTGTATTGTAAAACAATAAACTTTTGAACCCGAACTTGTTTTAATGTTCTTGGTTTATTCAATAAAAACTGCTCATTTCTCATTTTCATAGCATTTTTTCCAAAACCCCTAATTATGAACGATTATTATTATTAGATGCTTTCGTGACTTCCATTTTAACTCACCTTCAAAAAACATGCATTTATTCCGTTTCCCATTTAAACACTCCCTCAATTCAAAAAATTCAAAATGGTTTTAAAAATTTAATTTTTTTAGTAATTAATAAAATTTTAAAACAATTAAAAACAATTCTGAAATATACGTTTGTAACAATTAATAGCAATTCTGAAATATATGTTTGTAAGAATTCATATCAATTCAATAAATGTCTAAATAATGAATAAATATGAAAATGATTGATAAAATCAAACAAATTTTAGTAATTAATACAATTTCAAAATAATTAATAACAATTCTGAAATGTTTGTAATAATTCATACCAATTTAATAAACGTATGTGTTTAAATAATGAATTTATATTTAAAAATAATTAATAAATTCAAAACAATGTTAGTAATCAATAGAAATTCTGAAATGTTTGTAATAATTCATACCAATTCAATAAATGTTGAAAGAAATGAATAAATAATAAAATTAAATAATCAATAAAAATTCAAGACTGAAAAAAATGTGTTTAAAATTTGTGGCTACATTCTAACTAAACGAGTGATTTCCAGGTACATTTAAATAAACTCACTAATTTCACGACTAAAGTAATTAGTTAAAATAATAAATTCAAAATAATAAATTAAAAATAATGAATTAAAAGTAATAAATTAAAAATAATAAATAAAAAATAATAAATAATAAATTAAAAATAATAAATTAAAATAATAAATTAAAAGCTACCGAATTGCTATAGTATATACAAGAGAAAGAATTGCCCGAATTCGTATTTTTAGCCTCATTTATCCTTGAAAGTAACTTTCATGTATGCTTAAATTACGATTGCTATTTTTGATTTAAGAAACTCAAGCAAGGCATTTTTCACAGCATAAAAAAACTTTTGAACCCGAACTTGTTTTACTGCTCTTGGTTTTTTCAACAAAAACTGAGCATTTCTCATTTTCATTACATTTCTCTCGTATCCCCTGAAAACCATTAATCCTTCGCGTAATATTGTCTGTCGCATGAATAAGACGATAATTTTGTCACGTTCAAGTCATTATGAACGATCATTATTATTGGATGTTCATCGTGACTTCATTTTATCTCCCCTTCAAAAAACCTTTATTTATTTCGTTTCCTATAGAAACACTGCATCAATTCAGGAGAAAAAACGAGCTTCTGCCTATAGTCTCGTACCAACGTCTCTTTTTAGAAGATATTTATAGTTTACGGTTGTGCTATACATCGATTCCATTAAAGCTCAGGATGTTTTTTCCTGTTTCCATTTATTTATACATTTATTCGTCATTCTTTATTTTGATTCATTTTTCACATTAAATCTTCGTGTGCTTTCAGTTCGATGCTATTGTGTTTTGGAAGGGTTCTTCATAAAGCAGACGATTTAATTTTTATATATATAAATATGTCATGTCAATCATTAAATCTATCCGATTCAGTAGTCCTGGAATTACAGTTTTTGCAAAGGCCGATATTCATCTAGAAACTAAATTGATAACGTCTAAAACTGTGTAGTCGCTGTTATTGCAAATGGTACTGTATCTATTCACACGCTTTCACAAAATTGAAACGAAACTTACATTGATGTTTAGTTTTCTTCTATCAAGTTACCGATCTAAGCGAATTGAATTTATCACACGCTTTCCCTAAAATCAAACACATATTCATTAGTTATGTTTGGTTTTCTTCTATTAAAAACTATCAATGTAAAAGAGCTTTGTTTTCTTATATGAAACTATCAATATAAATAAACTTAATTTTCTTCCATTAATATAAGTGAACCTAATTTATTCACATATTCCCCCAAAACTAAATCTTACTACATTAAAGTTTAGTTTTCCTCTTTTAAACTGTTAGCTTGTGTTGAGCATAACCTTTCAGACACAATTTAGATTCCCGGAATGTTTATGTTTTAGCATTTTTGAATGCGTACAGTTCATTGGTCGTAACACACACACAAAGGAGACTACTCATTAACTTATGATTATAAACCTGGTGAATAGTCATACACTTACAGTTATATCGCCGGAGTTTTCTCGATTTTTGTATAGCCATCGCATTCATTCGCATTGCACATATTCAGCTATTTAAAAATTTAAACAAAAATTGGTGTTTGAGCCATCGCAACAGATGCTTTGATTAATCCGTCCTTATTAATTTTTTTGTAATTTAAGTAATACAATTTTACGGAGTCTTCTAATCAGATAAACGTGCTATTGCATAAAGTTGTGAATAAGATGAGTAGCTTATGAACATATATTCTGCAAATCCTTCACAGTATTCTAATATGTTGACAGCATAGGACACATATTAAACAGTGTAACATCTAAAAATAGCATCGTAATTGATGTATATTAGAATAAAACAAAGCTACTCGATTCTCTCATTAGCGAATGAATTGCATTGAAAATAATTTTATTTGTCTGAAATCCTGTTTTGTTTATACACATTTGACTGCAAACTCGTCAAATGAGGAGTAATTATCTACCAAAATATTAGGATGCATTTCTTACTGATGAATAGCGTCATTGTATGCCTAACATGTGTATAACAGTTATGGTATAGAACTAACCCGATTCATTCGTATAAGTGTGTACTCAACTAAGAAAAACTGGTTTAAAACTCATTGAGAAAAATGCATAACTTATGGATGTTTATAAGAGAGATTAAACGTTTGCTCAAATGTTGACTAACATCTGCTTTGACGTTTGTGTGTTATAAGTTCCATTGTCTTAAGTCAGATTTTGCAATTGTACCATGTTCGTAATTGTTTGTTGTTGGCTTGGCTATTCAACATGAAATAACGATTTGCATTCGTGAAGTATTTTCTTAAGCATGCTTTGGGTGTTAACAGTTTATTTTCAACACCAAACGTATTATTTGTTCTGCAGAATTAATAAACGGTGTGCACTCCTGTGTTTTTCAATCCGCTTTTCCCCTTTTCATTCTGTTACTTTATGTTTGCTTTTAATTTGCGTGGTTTTAAGCTCAATCTTCTCCGTTGGGACTGAATCGACGTCAGATATTTTCGAAAACATCGCTACTAACTTTTTCCCATTGGTCGTTATGAAACCTGTAAAGATAAAATGAACTTGGATGTGATAGACGAGTCTTTTCCTTCGGGTATGTTTGTTCAATAATTTGAGTGAAGGCATATTTTTCTTGTATCCTAAATACTTGAAAATGTCTGTTTTCAATTCAACGGGGGAAAATGAAAGTACCTCGTTGAGAATGAATCATCTCCAACACATCTAACATTTTCGAAAACATAATTCTGAACTCTTTTTCTCTAGTCGTCACAAAACCTATAATTATTGAAAGAAGTAAATGTGAGTACATACGGGACACTTTTCATTCAAGAATGTTTGCTCAGTAAATTGGGTAAAGGCACATTTTCCTTGTACCTAAATACCTGAAAATATTTATTACCGTGGAAATCCCGATGAATCGGTATTAGATTTGTTTCTTAACCGCAATGTGAGTCATTCTATAGTCTGAACTGAAATCTGGAAAATAAGTATGTATAACACTTACATTCTTTTTTTATTTTGGGAATGCTAACGGCCTAGAAATTTTTACAGTGAGTAATAAGTGCATGTTCACAGAAAGTGACTTTGGACTTCCCCCTTCATCGAATGGATCGCTTAAAATTCAGAAGAGGAATTCCATAGATCTTAAAGGTACGTACTTGTTATTTATTTTAAATTTACTTTAGAATCCACCCATCTTTGGGAGAAATAAAGAAAATTAATGATACAGCACAACTACTTCTCACCAAAACATATCTGAAAAAAATTTGGGCAATACCAGGATCGCTAAATCCTAGGGACAGAATCTATTTGCCCCCGCTCTCCAATCATTATTGATTGGGGACCGATCCCTCTTAAACGTATATAATAAATATGATACTAATGCTTTTTTGGATGGCGGGGAAGAAACAATGTAGTTCAAAGCCACTAAAGAAATATTGGGGACTTGTCTCCACCTATTAATTTTCCCAAGTTCGGGTACTGTATATGCAATGTCTTTTCATGAATCTCACGGAACCGTGGGAAAAGATAAAAATTAGGTACGTTTTACTTTGGATTAGGTTCTTACCACCTGATTATTTCTCCTTGTTGGTACCACTAGGGAACGTAAAAGAATTCTGATCATTTTGAGTGAACTTTCTGGCGAATATTTTAGCCCTCCAGTAGTTTCTACAAGATATCCATCAAGATCCGAAACATTTTTGCAAGAAAAGAGATATTCGCCCATCAATATCTGAACAATTTTGCTAGTGACGAGATATTCCAGTCATCAATTCCAGATATCTAGTCATCAAGATATTGACGTTTTTTTTTTATGATGATGAGATCAGGGTCTGGTCAGTTTTCTTCTATTGACAAGATATCTCGTCCATCAAGATTTGGTCAGTCCTGTTAATGATGAGATACTTCATCGAGACAACTGAACAAGATGTAATTTTAGTTTATTTAGTATTCTCAAGTAGCGAAAACTTCTTTCAGTATTTCATTTCATGGAGCGTTTTACCCATCAACGGTTAATCAAGGTACCAATATGGTGATTTTGATCGCCTGCAGTATCTTCATGAGTTTGGTTTATGTTTCATACTTGTGGCATGTTCTAATCAATAGGCGTTCAGTTTGCTATTATGCTCAGCTAGTAGTTACTTCATTTAGTACTATACGTATTAAGGTATGGCGTAGTGACGGATATTTCAATGTCTGTAACTAAATTTTTAAGAAATTTTTATTTGGTATTTGCAAGCGGCCAACATTGGTACTGGTCTAAGCCTCAACTAATATTCAAATGTGCCCAATATTGAGCGGTGTTTTGTATGGCTTGACTGATGAAAATCTAGTTACTAGCATAGAATGTTACTGTCAGAATTTTCTTTGGTATTTTGTGCACGGGGTAGATTTTGATTATGCAGTGTAGTATTTTCAAGAGATTTTGTTATTTATTCCACTGCATTTTGAATTCGAAAAGTTGAGAAGTCCAAAAGGGACAAATGGAAAGGAAACTGTTTATTTATAATTCCATTGCCGCGTATTGGTGAAACGCGGATTGTTTTAAATGAGTTACCGCTGGTGCCAAGTGTAGTTTTATTCGTGTATTTTCTCTTGGACAGATCTGAATGTTCTGCCGAAGCATATCTCTAAAGCCCTTCTCAGGAATATAGGATTTTGAAATTTTGGGAATGAGTTTAATTCCAAAGGCTTTCTTTCCTCTTCGTTCTTGCTAGTGAGTCTTCAAAGCAATGTTTAATAGGATTACGATTAGAGGTGTGTGTAGAACACAAAAGTGTGCTCAAAGCTTCGTTGCGTGGCATCATGACTGTTGGCGATAGTATTGATTTTTGTGGTTGAAGTGTTCCTCTCTTTCGCAACTTTATAAAAATTTGGTCAGCTTCCCTCCAAAATTTTTTTACAATTTCCTGTTATTTATAGTGTTGTCTAGCATCACATTCACATGTGTGTGTGTTCTTGCACTGATTTGACCACATTTTTTAGGCATTGCATGAAATC
Organism: Metellina segmentata; assembly: GCA_947359465.1. Taxonomy (NCBI): domain Eukaryota; kingdom Metazoa; phylum Arthropoda; class Arachnida; order Araneae; family Tetragnathidae; genus Metellina; species Metellina segmentata. The sequence continues at coordinate 28,306,990 of OX375884.1, forward strand.
GAATCATTCAAATTTCGTATACAAAAGGCTGAAATTTTTAATTAGTTATAAGAAATATTAAATAAAAACCCAAAAGGCAATCAGATACTTTTATACATAGCATTTTAACTGTCATTCTCCCGACTTGGAGATTTTACCTTCTTGATATCAAGACAGTTAGCTATAAGAGTAAGACTCAATGAAGTGCACTTCTTTCAAGCATTACAAGCATCAGATACTTTTAAGCACACCATTCAGCTGTTGTTCTACAACTTGCCTTTTTTGACTAGAAAGACACGATTAGTTATAAGTAAGACTAAATGAAAACACAGTCAACGAAGTCGAAAAGGTTTGTAATTGATGAGCAATTGTATTTCATTTTATATGATCTGCTAAAAAAGTTTATTTTGTCGAATGGTAATTGTATTCAAATCTATAAGTTTCATTTCATTACCTCAAGATATGTAAGGCATCGAAGTGCAGATCTTCTATTGTTTCAGGGATGGCCATCGAAGATGAAATGTCTACGTGGAGGATCCATTGAAATTTAATTGGAGTCGTATTCATCAATGCCATGGATATATCTCTAGAGCGAAGATATTCGAAATCATATAACACCCTCTGCACCAGCACTCCACAAATTGTCGCGTGAGCTCCTTCCGCTTGAAGAGAGGGAACTTTCTCCCGAGGATTGATTGAGTACCTTATGGATGCACTGAAAACTTCCCACTCAGAATGAAGCGATCTGTGGAGAGAGTCGGCGATTTTCCTGACAACCGCAGGAACTCCAAGCTTCCAAGAAGGGAAAGTCATGCGTTTTGTGAGATGATCTTCCCTTTGGACGAAGGAAGTTACTTCCAGGAATTGCATTTAAGTTCGCGGAAAGTCTCACATATTGGAAATACGCAGTGTGCTTGATACGTGGATGGTCGACTTCACTCTACCTGTTTCGGCACTGGTCTACAGGTACATAGTCATCTAGCATATAAATTACCATTAATTAATCTACCTGTCTATTAATGCCACTCAGAAGTGCGTTTCATTATGAAGGAGCTGTGGATAAACGTCGCATTCTCAGCTCCTCTGTGCTGTAATTCATCTGAAAAGTTAATAACCTTGTTAAGACATCAGAGGGAATCATTTAAATACTGATGTCAGACATGCGTAACTGTCGAATTTGTTATTTATACATTACCGTTGTATTCCATATATTCACACGACGAGTAAGTATTAAATATTTGAGTACATACGAGAGGCATTTTCTGTCAAGCTAATGTAGGTGCTGGTAGTGTTTCTGTGGCGAAATGTGTTTCCTGTGTGAATTCGGAACGTGACACGTGTAACTTAAGTTAACTTTACCCATGAATACCAACTTTCATCAGACATTGGTGAAAAATCTTTTAGCAATTCTAAACTTCACAATTTTTTTCACTAATATAAAATTCAATTAAAACAATAATGTTTTCAAGTCGATGAACTTTTAATTTTTGCTTTGGGGGTCCATCAGCCATCTCCTTGAATTCTTCACTGGTGATGTATCAAGTTTAAAAAGTAGATAAACACTTAGCATGCCTTTCTTTTTCCTCCTGTCAAGCATTTAATGGAAAGAGGAGAAAAAAATACCACTAGACTGAAACTGATGTAGCGCCAATTTATTTTAACTTTACCTAGGAATACCAGCTTTTATCTTTATATATACTTATCATATTATACTCTTTTTAAGCCAGCTTTTTAGTGAAGAATATTTTACCAAATTTATATAAACCTGAATTAATGCTTTTAAGTCGATAAACTTTCAATTTTTATTTGTTTTTTGGGTGGCTGAAGCACATCAGCCACCCGCCTGGGTTCACCCCTGATGATATATGCATCGCATTAAAAAAATTGATAAACACTTTCCTACAATCAAACATCTAGCAAAAGAAAGCGGACCGATACCGCTGGGCTGAATCTAATATAGTGTAACTTTACTTAACTTCAATCATAATACTAACTTTCACCCCAGGGTTTGGTGTAGAATTTTTCAGTATAACTGAACTCCAATCGATCACGTTTTCAAGTGGATGAACTCTTAATTTTCATTTTGTTTTGGGGTGGCCAAAGCCGCCGGCGATATGCATCACGTTTAAAAAATAGATAAACACTTAACATACTTGTATGTGGCAGTTACAGCAGTAGCGATCGCCAAGGGTGTCGTAATCTCATGCTCACGAGAGCGTTGGCGCTATTTGTGGCCCCAAAAAGACCGGGAGGGTGTCGTAAGTACCCTTTTAGACGGTACAGATTTAAAGGTCCGATACAGAGGGATGAAACGGAAAGTGACAAAAGCGCCGACCATTACCCCTATCTGCGCCAAATCTAGCAGCTTAGCGACCGCACCCCATCAGGAATCGAAACCCAGGAGGGTGTATAGCCCTTATCTTGGGTCTCGCTCACCCCGAGACCTAATGGATTGCAGGGTAACGCCGATGTAAGTGCTTACGAGGACATAGCCACTCACTACTGTGCATTCGAGCTGGGTACACAGGACTCCTTCGGAAAGTGGCAGTTTTCTAATCGATGTGAACTTAAACAGAAGTGAGCCTGAAGTGGAACATGAAAATAGAATCTCCACTCGAATGGCGGACGAGGTTTGAATTTTTGGGAAAATACCACCTCTTTTAGATGTATCCGATCCCGGTTCAAGCAAACGGGAACGGATACATCGGCTCAAGCCCCTGCTCTTTTTCTGCTTGGATCAAAACCGTCCTTTTGATCATAAAATTGGTGAAAGATTCTCATATCACCTAGTGTTTATATGTACTTTATACACAGGCTGCAAGTAAAGTCGTTATACGCCCGCGTAAATGTATTTGGCAAACATGGGGTTCGTGACCCCAGGATGCACAGGCGCGATCTACCTTTCTTCTCTCCATCCTTTATTTTCTCAATTATTAGACATTGTCTTGTGCTTGACGCAGTTTGGCCAAATATGGCCCTTGCGCTATAAAACCCCAAACCAACAAACCAATCCACGTAACTGTGATAGTACAGTTATGAAAGTGATGTATAGGCATAGTGAAGGTGACGATTCCCTACAAGATGAGAACACTTGCATCGCCCTTAGGGAGAAAAGTTGGAAATTAGCACTCCTATCTCGAAATCTATACAGGGAAAAGTTACTTACAACGTTATAGAATATCACCGATTTGCTACGAAATGGCCCCCTGTGTGCATGACTAGTATGAAATGCTAATGTCTGTACCAACATGACACCTAAGAAGCTGCTGAACGTACAACGAGGAGCTCTGTGCCGGATACAAATATGTATTGTTGCCGACGATGATCGTATAGAGCACAGTGAAGTGTGTATTTCCCCCTTGTGTTTATTCTTGGGTTCTCATGTTTTTTAGCTGGATTTCACTACTATATGAAGTATGTTGTATATTCTGCACACGTATCGGATTTTGCAGTCGCCCTACCTGTTTCTCACAATTTGCTGTATTAAGACGCAAGTACTGACGTAAGATTGACGGGAATCGTATACCGACAAATTAGCAATCCACGTTATTTTTGAGTGCTATAAAGAAAATAGTAAAGTAGACCGAGCAATGGTAACCTTTTTATGCTCCCAGGATCATGTGACTAAAACTAGTTGTAACGTAAATCTTAGACCAGACTGCTTTCGTCTGCTGGGTGGAATCTAACATTCATCATCTGCAAGGCCCATGGGACTGTAGAAGGTGCCATACATTCATTCATCTTTTGATTGGTTAACTGATTGATGTATCTGATAGAAGACTTTAGGGATTTCGCCGCTTTTGTCGCCACTAGAGAAATGCGGATTTACACATATCGTGTCATGTGATGTTATATCGCCAAATGAGGCGATGAGATACCAAATCGGCCAACCAAGTCCGTTGTTCACAGAACAATCATGTGATTACTAGTCGACTTGTTGGTTACACTGTTTGAAGCTCCTCTCAATAACAGTGCTCAGTTTACTATTTCAGATATATGATGCGTTTAGGTGTCATTTCGCACTAAACTGGCGATGCTCTACAATTTTGTAAATGATTTCCCCAGCATATTGCATAGTTTTCGAGTTAGGAGCGGTAATTTGTGACTTTTCCTTTTAAGGGCACTACAAGTGCTTTCATCTTGTAGGGCACAGCCTCTTTAATATACCTATACATCACTTTCATAACTGTAGCAACTTTCCTTCTACAGTACCTTTGCTTATAGGCCTTGAATTTAAATTGGTGATACTCTACAATTTTGTAAATGATTTCCCCAGCATATTGCTTAGTTTTCGAGTTAGGAGCGGTAACTTGTGACTTTTCCTTTTAAGGGCACTGCAAGTGCTTTTATCTTGTAGGGCACAGCCTCTTTAATATACCTATACATCACTTTCATAACTGTAGCAACTTTCCCTCAACAGTACTTTTGCTTGTAGATCTTGAATTTACCCAAGAAATCGTACGTTCATAATTTTATCCCAAAAGTTCTTTGCAATTTGAAACTCTGGAATCTGATAGTAAGGATTGTCGACAATCCTCTCAGTCATTTACTTTTTACAATTCATTTCAAGTTTACCGCGGAAATCTCAGCTCTAGTATCAGTTCCGTTACTTAACTCTATCCAAATGGTCTCCAAGGTAATAACATGCTAAGTGGTGCAATAAAATCCGTATTTATTAAATGTAGTGCGACTAAATAACATTCCCGCGTTTATTATTACGTCTAAAACTTAATCCGAATGTTAATTATTTGACGTAATGGTCCCATAGACCACCGAGAATCAAGACCGAGTTGAATACTTTACGGTATGCCTTAACTACTAGAGCACAGCGCAAGGGAAGTCCTGCTTTAAATGAATGATAATACTTTAAACCCTTAGACGGAATTTAGAGCCCCGTTGTTGGCCATTCGGAGTATTAATCACTTTTCGGCTTAATGGGGGGTGGGGGACTCCCGTAGAGAAATATTGAAAATGATAAACACTGTATAGAGTTCTGGCTTACCCTGGAGATCCCTGATTTACGCCTGTTGTCCCTGATATATTTATTGAAGAATTTTCATTTGTGAGGAATTAATATTTGCTTAGCTGCGGATTATTTTGTTGTATGGATGAAATGAAAAAATTTTTGTATAGTAATTTATGGAAAATAAGTCTTGGTTTTTTTCAACTGGGGCAGTAAAAAGAAGTTTGTAATTTCTTTGTACAAAAATGGCTAAGTATAGTGATCACTAAAACACTATTTTTTATCAATAATTAATTCTCTATTTAATCAATAATTTTGCAAACTTTCAGCCCTTTCCTCCCGATGTTAGTGACAAAACTATCTGGTAATGGTAACTTTAATTAACGTCGTACTAGAGCAACATAACGGGCTAGTGACGACGGTCCGGGATCAATCCCTTAGGAGAAAGATCCGAGGACAACACCACGTAATTTTGAACCACGGTCAGATTACGAGGCAACACCTGAGCTGGCACCCCACTTTCCAAACTTCCACACCAACCCAACGGGAGGACTTTCGGTCACAACAGATTTAAGGTGCACCAGCCGCCTCTACACCATACTCTTACAAACATCCATGCCGTGACCCGGATTCGAACCAGGAACCTTCCGATCTAGAGGCTAACACCTTAACCACCAGACCTGTTGGTCGGCAACAAAACTATCTGTAGGAAATATCTGAAAATTTGCAATAATATTTGAGCTAAAAAATGGTTCCATAGACCACCTATAAAATTTCTCCTGATCGCCACATCCTAAGAATGACAGAGGGAGATAACTTTAAAATGGAAATAGTCCGCCTTAATGGGTAATGTTGATAAGCGGCCAACACTGCTAATTTTATAAGATACTATCTCCTATTGATATCTCTTCTAGTCACCAAATCCTTAGAATGAGAGGAGAATAACTTTAAGGGGGATACAAAACCTCTGAAGAAAAACAACCGTGTGTACCCAGTTATTTTCTCTGAAAGGGAAACTGACAGCTCTTGTGGGGAATGCCAGAAAGTATACAATGTATCCCCGTTAGGTTCTTCATAAGGGGCGGGGAACAACATTCGTTTGTGTGTCACCATAAGCTGTCTTGTGGTTTGATCCTCCTTTAAAAAAAGCCTCAGCGATCATTGTTTAGGGCTCGCTGTCCACCACATCTCTTTAGTGAACAATGACTTTCTCAACCCTAAACTCACAGTAAAGAATTGCAGAATTCGATTTGAGTTTTTTCCCAGGGTTTTGTAAAACAGGGGTGGTCTCAGCTGTCCACACCTGCACCAACATAGGTCAACTGTCAAGTCAACCCCTTTTTTAGGTTTACTTTATTGTGGTATTCCTGTGTTTCGGATTCTTTTGTATGACTGCTCTTGTACGTTACAGTAACGTGGGAATGTTAGTGCTCTATTTTGAGGATAGGCTTGCTTAGCCACACTTGAGGGAAATCTACCAACACTTTATACGTTGCAGTAAGTACTGGTAAGTCATGCACTCAGAAAACATACAAAAAGCTATTAGAGAATGGACTGATATTGTAGACAGGATTGTATAAACATTTCAACTATATATATTATATTTCATTGCTGTGGCCTTTTGAAACGTTTATTTTATTAGACTTCTAAGAACAGAATTTTGTGATTTTCTAGTTAATTTTATGCTTAATTTTATGTTAATTATATTATATTTTTTGATGTTACGCAATATATAACGATAAATATCCACTTCTAATAAATAAGTAAATGTCTTTCGAGTACATAAAAATTTAAACCGGTATCTTCAGTAAATTCTTTAAAATTTTTACGCAGAAATTAGGTGAATAAGCATTGACTACGTATGACATTTCAACTCCCTAAAATCAATATAAACAAGTAAATCCACGAGTCTTTAGTGTCAATCTCCTAAAACTCTTGTTTGTGCTCAGATATAGCTTTTTACCCATCTACAATTTTAAAAAATACATAAGGTGGAGCAGATACAGATTAAACAAGTTATGCTATAAAAATTTAAAGATGGAAAATAAAAATATTTAAAAGGCACGAAAAACTATACGTCCACAATGCATTGATTCTTTTCATACATGGCTTGGCGTCAAACTCGTCGTTCTTGATGCTTTATTGCGATTTCTCACCAGCACGTAAAAAATTTTAAGTAGTTTCAAATGATTAAGCATGATATTTTCTGAAAGACACTTGAAGGGTCTTGTCTTTAATAGACGACGCACTCGAAAGTATTTGAGAGATCTTGAAGGGATTTTTTTCAAGAGCTATTAACAATGTACTGATAAAAACGAATGTGTACGCTTAAATCAAAGGCAACCTCTTCAAGCATCTGATAATTGATCATATTGACGTGGAGAAAATTATTTAGTGCATCAACACGCTGTTGTATCTATTTCAATTTCGAGTGCTATCTCTGGGTAATGCATTTGCTTTAAGAGATTAATAATGGAACAGGTCTGAATCGTGATCGCACGTTCGTGGTTTTTTGTCATCAACTCAATGCTTCCACGAAAAATAGATATCTTTGAGTTCCCAAAAAAAGGCAGTTAAAAAAACGCATCTGAATGCAAAATCAGCATAGCTTTCTCGCGCGTTTCAATGTTTGAAGAAAAATCCGGCGGAACATCTCTCTCGATATGCATTAAAAATAAGACGAACATAATAAGTTTAAAAAATGATTGCGAATTTTTATGCATGATTATGTTTCTCTCTCTCGATTATGGAATTTTTTTTTAAACATTCACTTCACCTAAAAAAGCGATCCTAAAATTCTAAACGAATCAACGTCCACTTATTTGCTATTCAGCTTTCAGCTCTTCAATCTTTTCCCTTCTGACTCTCATCAAATATTAACTTGGAGCTAAGACGTGAGAGCTTCAGTATTAATTCTCGCCAGTTTCATTTTGTAATTTCAAGTTGTATTTTTATTAGCGATACACGGGTTTTTAAGTGCTATTTTTTCGGCTTCTCAATGAATCTAGTGTTAACTGTAAAAAAGCATTCGCTTTTTCTATCCTATATCTATTTACACGCTAAAAAATTAATATTTCCGCTTTGGTATCGTTGATCCCACTCGAAACCCTTGCACCAGTTAATTGAGACTTGAAGAAGGAAAGCGTGCTTGAGTGAAAAGGGTATTTTTCGGCCTGATTAAAAAAAAAGAAACTGGGTGAAAATTTCATATAGAACAGGATACGTAATTTGTAAAATGATTGTTCTCTATTGGCGTTCAATAGTTTTTTCATAGTATTCCCAAATTATCGTATTGATTGAGGCGTATCGGTCCTTCAAGTCAATATAAGTATTAGTCATTTAGTTTTAGGATGCAGTGCCCGGTGACTTATATAAATAAAAGCGACTCTGTTTACACGTTTGATTGTGCTAAGCGAAGTGGCTGCTTTTTATAGCCGAAATTATATCAGAAATGTACATTTTTTTGTGAAACCAAAACAACTTTTAATGACGTCGTGAATAGATTTAATGTAGTAAACACACACTATATATAGCCGGCTCTGGCCAGTTGGCATTGAGTCACGTTGGTTTGAGCGTAATAATTATAAATCGGCGATTTTTTTTTGTCCGGATCGGTTTTGAATCCGCTCGTAGGAAGTTGCTCACATAAACGCGTGATTTTATTAACCGACGATTTTAGAACGATACCGTTTTGTTTTTAATCCGTTGTTGCGAATTTGACTGTACTAAGTGTGTGATTTTATTAACCGACGATTTTAGGATGATACCGTTTTGTTTTTAATCCGTTGTTGCGAATTTGACTGTACGAAGCGTGTGATTTTATTAACCGACGATTTTAGGATGATACCGTTTTGTTTTTAATCCGTTGCTGCGAATTTGATTGTACGAAGCGTGTGATTTTATTAACCGACGATTTTAGGATGATACCGTTTTGTTTTAATCCGTTGCTGCGAATTTGACTGTACGAAGCGTGTGATTTTATTAACCGACGATTTTAGGATGATACCGTTTTGTTTTAATCCGTTGCTGCGAATTTCATTGTACGAAGCGTGTGATTTTATTAACCGACGATTTTAGGATGATACCGTTTTGTTTTCAATCCGTTGCTGCGAATTTGATTGTACTAAGCGTGTGATTTTATTAACCGACGGTTTTAGGACGACACCGTTTTGTTTTTAATCCGTTGCTGCGAATTTGATTATAGTAAGCGTGTGATTTTATTAACCGACGATTTTAGGATGATGCCGTTTTTTTTTAATCCGTTGCTGCGAATTTGATTGTACTAAGCGTGTGATTTTATCAATCAGTGGTTTCAGAATGATACCGTATTGTTCTGAATTCGTTCCTGAGAAGTTGTGTATACAAAACGTGTGATTGTATTAACCTACGATTTTTTAGAATACCATTTTGTTTCGAATTCGTTCCTGGGGAAACTGCTTATGCTAAATGTGTAATTTTATTAACTGACGAATTTAGAATACCATTTTGTTTTGAATCCGTTCCTGGGAAATTGTTCATACTAAACCTGTAATTTTATTATAACCGACGATTTTAGGATATCATTTTGTTATGAATCCGTTCCTGCGAATTTGACTGTACTAAGAGTGTGATTTTATAATCAGATTATTTTTTTTCAGTTGTAATGTTAATTTGGATTCTTAGACATAAACAATGCGGTCCCATAATTGACGGGGGCCACTGTAGTCCTGTTTGAAGAGTAACGGATTAGCAATAAGAGGGTTTTGAGTTCGAATCCAACCAAAGACCGTCGTGTACAAAGGGGGCTTGTCCACGTTAAATCTATTGTGACCTCAAATGTCCTCACGTTGGTGTTGTTCAGAAGTTTTGAGAGTGTGGTGTTGGCTCAGGTGTGATCTCATCTGACCGTAGCTCAAAAGTACACGGGATCTTCCCTTCTGGTTTGATCCCAGACCGTCGCTAATAGCCCGTTGTGTTGCTCCAGTGTCGCGTTAATTAAATAACTACCTACCTACAATTGTTATGTTTTTTGGAGGCTTAAACACAAACAATGCGTTCCCACAATTGACGTCTTTATCCCGGATTTTATTAACATCGCAATTTATGATGATATTGTTTTGATTGAAATCCGAAATATTTGATCATACTAAGCAGGTTATTTCATTAATCGGCCACTTTAGAATACCGTTTCGTTTTAACACTTGTTAGTAGCATATAAAAATATTTCATTATTCACCGTTTAGTTTCAAACAGTATAAAACAAATCTTGTCTCTAACTTCGAAGAAAAGAATGCAATAAACTAAACAAGTATGCTAGCACCTGGTTCTCAAATTATCAATAGGTATACATAGAAAAAGGTAACTAACTATATACACATCACTCTGAACATAATATTAATGAACAGAGAATAAACTTATTCAAATATTCGGCTGAAACCTCTCGAGGTGAAGGGTAATCAGCTTAAAACCTAATCAGGTATAAAACCTAACTAGGCACGTAAGTAACTTCTAATATACCCCAGATCATTCCTTCAACTTCTAATATACTCAGATTATTCCGAAAAAAAGCACAATATTTAACTCTCGCTGATGAATCAAAGAAAACCCTTAGCGGCGCACTACCGATATTTAACGAATCTCTCAGAGTATAACCCAGCCTTCTCCGCAGTCTCTTAATTGTATTCCTAATATGAGGTTTGAAATATCTGATACTCTCTGTGGTTATGAGCACCTATGCTCCTAACGACCCATTAAATATGCTCATTAAAAGCAGAAAACGAGCTCCCTTTTTCCCCCCACTGGTGCAAGAAATACGGAACTGGTTCGCGAATTCGATCTTTTGTGGAGAAAAATATCAGTTAATCCAGTCCCTCGCCACGAATACTTTAGTATCGATTAGTTTCCCCACCAAGATATTAAGTTACTGAAACTCCTTAATTAGTTTACATAGTCGTATTTGCAGGCGCTTTCAGGGAAGGACTCCTAATCCTAGTAGACATGTTTGGACCTGCAGACTATCATAATTGAATTTGCCTTTCTATACTTTGTTTAAACGCTTTCAGGAGTTCGCAATGTTAAGCGGACCACACCATCCGTTGTCTGTACCACTTTCTTCTTTTTCTCAAAATTAGTTTTCCCGGTCACCTCCTTCCTCCCCGTCTTTATTTGTTCTCACTAATTAAAGCCTAATGCGAGATGTTTAGTTTTTTCTAGGAAGGAATGAATTTAGAGCGAGCGCGAAAAACGTTCCTCCTCGCTCGTTTTTGGTTAGTTTAAATACCGTTGTGTCACTTTTGATGGGTGATGTTTTTCCCAAGGGCAGTTGAGGCTTTTTTGTTCGTTCAATAGTTGTGTTTGGGATTTAAGGCGTGTGTATACACTAGAAATTCGAAATTATTTTCTAGTTACAAGGGTTTTCGTTAGGTACTGTCATCATGTACAGACATGTTTCCAAAACTTTAAACTCGATTTCTGAAGAACTGTGTTTTCGCAATGGGAGACTTTGTTCAAACAGTGATAACTCAACAAGGAATGGATCTATTATAATTTTTTTTGTGTCATTACAATCTATGCTATGTTTTGGATGTTTTGAACTTTGAAGTTATTAGTTAAAAAATGAATTTTTGGTTGATTTAGCTGAAAAAATCTTGATTATGTGGACTTTCTTGGGGAAACAGTTTGTCAAAGGAAAACTATTCTTTCTAGCAACTTGACGGAAGTTTAAAACATGAAGAATAATATCAGGAATAATTTTCAACAGGAATTGTCTTTCTGAACATATTAGAATTTGAGATATCATTTTTCATAAAACATGCTAATTATATCTAAATGAGCAAAAATTGGTAGGTTCCATGCGTGGTAATTTCACACAAACTGTCATTCTTTTAATTCAAAAAAAAAAAATTTCATACGTGCAAATCAAATTAACTCCCATTTGGTAAGTGTCACTCACTTGTAAAGTTAAAAAATTTGTGCTGAAAACACCTAAAATTTTGCAAAAAAGTAGATTAAGCAATATTTTAAACCAAAATTTAAAAACTACCACGCATGACGAGTTTCTTACATACACTTAGATTTATACAACACATAAAAATAGCATTGCATGTCATCTAGGATCTAGGTTAGAAATTGCATCGTATGTCATTGACTTAAAAATTGTATCGCACGTCATTTGACAAATTGTGCATCGTACATCATTTGACGAAAATATCATTGAATATCATTTAGATTAAAATTTGAATCGTATGTCATTTCACTTAAAAATTACATCGTGCGTCAGTTGACTTAAGAATCGCATCGTAAGTCATTTGATAAATGCATCATTTAGCTTAAAAATTGCATCATGCCTCTTTTTGGCTTGAAAATTGTATCATACGTCACTTGACAAAATTTGCATCGAATGCTATATCGCTCAAAGCATGCATCTTATGTCATTTGACCTACAAGTTTCATTTCCAACTTTGGGGACCCCTTCGAAATAACATCCTGAATACGCTACTAGGAGCATCAAATGCTTTTGAGAAGGGCAGCATGTTAAGGATTATTACACGTGGGCATCCAATACCTGACGAACGATCCTACTGAAGTAAAAAATTGGTCTTCAACTCATGCCGGGGGTCCAACAGTCACACTAGCGGAGATGTAGGTCAGAAGTGACTTGTAACAAGTAACATTAGTATTACCGCGTTTGATAACCCACAGCAGAGATAAATCAACTCCGTATTTCAAGTCTTCGGCAAGACATCTCTTGTCCAAACCAGTTATCCACTGATGTTTTTGTTTAACCAGAGGAAGCAGTGGGCAAGGTTAGGGGTCCTTCCCCTTCATCCATCACCTCTTCCCCTTCACAACCAGCCTTGACCGATTCCATTCGATTAGATTGTCCGTCTTCACGCCAGCAAAATACAAAAACGCGCCACGTGAAGGGGCGTGGTTACTTTACGCCACTGGCACTGGAAGGTGCTGATAGATGCACTTTGATTGCATATAAAGGGGGTGACGATGCCCCCACCAGTAATTGTCGGGTGTGCCGACGTCTTAGACAAACTTTACATAACAAGTGAAAGGGCTGAGAGAAATGCGCTTTTTTCTATCGAAAAAAAAACCTCCTGCCTAAAGCCATTCACAATGGATCTTTCAGCAGTCAGTTGTATCAAGCGTTTTTGTTGGTGGCTTGTTTTGGCCCAATGTGTGTGGGTTATTTTTATTGCTTTTGTTCAATCTGAGTTCTTGTTTGAGTTAGAAACGTTTGGGTGGATTTCGAATGTGTCAGTGTGTGTGGATTTATTATCTTCTATGAGAAAGCCTAATCGGTTACCGTCGATTGTATGAATTGGGCTTAAGGGGGATAAGAACGTGTGAACTTACGTGGCATCGCCGCTTTCTGAATCGCTCCCGTAGCTAGTGGCGAATGGCACTTAATCCGATCTTGTTGCGGCTGTTTTGTTTGTTTTTCCAATGACTGGTTCCAGATTGGGGAAATAATAACGGCATTTTATATCCGAGCGTTTATCAAGATCGCGATGCAAACTCATTCGGCCTCTACGCACGGGGTTCAAAGTTCAAATAGCACGACTCCACTTTTCATGAAAGTTCTCGAATGTTCAGTTAAAGTATCGCGTTCAATGAATCAAAATTAAATGCATTGATGTTTAGATGAATTTTGAATGTGCCTCTCTCCTGTGGGTGCATTTATTATCTTTGAAAAATCCTAATCGGTTATCATATTCGATTGCATGCATTCAACATTTGAGCTTTCGGGTGATAGGTGCGTGTGAACTTTACAAGGGTATAACCGCTTTTCAGATGCCTCGTGGCAAGTGCCGATTGGCACTTAAATCGAATCTTGTGACTAATTTGTTTGTTTTCCCAACAGCTTGTATAGGTTAAAAAAAACTAAAGGAAGGAAATAATACATTCCGTTACCAACCGTTTATCAAAATCGCGATATGAACTCCTTCGGCCTCCAAGCACGGGGTTCAAAGTTCAAATAGCGAGACTAGTTTTCATGAAAGTTCTCATATGTTAAGAAAGAGTATCTGGGGGGTTCGGTGAATCAAACTAACTTCACCATGGTAGTTCTAAAAAATTATCTTGTTTTAGAAACTTGCTTACTGCACGTTATTCGCATGTGATTTGTACCCTTTTTGGAATCCTTGGCTGCTACGTTTACCGTATTTTGTTTAAAAGAAAGAAAATTTATTTGCGAGTTTTTAAATTATCTTCGTTTTGATATATATTTGATATAAATAAAAATGTACGTTTTTTAATAGGAATAGAAAATCCTTACAGAGTTGTGCTATTTCTTATAATCAAGTGCAAATGTCCACCTAATCAAGATTAGTAACCAGTTAAGTCCATACTTTGTTACCTCCGGATCAGTTTAAGACTAGCAATAAATGTTAATAGTAAAATTATTATAACCATTATTACAAAGTTCATTAACATTTAAATACCTTTACCATTATCCAACATTTCACAGGTCTACATGCGCTGCCGCTCTCTCTCTCTATCTATCTAAACAACGGTGAAAGGATTGAAATAAAAATAATGACCCTCAATACACAGGTGAAATATTTGGATACTAACAAGTGCAAATGTCCATCTAATCAATGTTAGTAACCAGTTAAATATTATCTATATATGCTTTGATATCTCGTGCTAAACTGACATTAGCACTATATGATAAATAATATAAAATCATATAACCCTACTACAAAGTTCATTAGCTTTTAAGCACCTTTACCACTATCCAACATTCCATCGACGTACTGACGCTAACTCGATCTAAACAATGGTGAAATAATTTAAATAAAAATAATAAGACACCAGTGAAATATTTGGATTGTAACAGGCGCAAGTGTCAATCGAATAGTAGTTAGTAACCAGTAAAGTCCATTTATTGTTACCTCCGGTTAATCCGACACTAGTGCTAAATGACAAATAAAAAAATCATAAAACCACTTCTACAAAGCTCATTAGCATTTAAATACATTTACCACTATCCAACAATTCATCGTCGTACAGGCCGCGTCGCTATCTAAACAACGCTGAAAGAATTAAAATAAAAATAAGACGCAATACACCGGTGTAATAGTTGGATACTAACAAGTGCAAATGTTCATCCAATCAATGTTAGGAATCAGTTAAGTACGTGCTTTGATACCACCGTGACACACACCAAATGATAAATAATAAAAGCTTAACCACTCTACAAAGTGCATTAGCATTTACCATTAGCCAACATTTCATCGTCATACAGGCGCTACCGTTATCTAAACAATGGTGGAAGAATTAAAATAAAAATAATAAGACACGCAGCACACTAGTGAAATATTTCGATACTAACAAGTGCAAATGTCCATCCAATCAAGGTTCGTAACCAGTTAAGTCCACACCATTCCTCTTATTATCTTAACCTGTAATGTTTCGTCATTACACCCTATCCTCATCAACCACAATTTTCATTCCTGGAAGAATGTACGACAATAATCTCTTAGTTATTAAGCGCAACAGAACCTTGTCCCACCGCCAAATGCGTTCCGCAGCATTTCAAGAATTCGAAGCATTCCAGGCATAGTTTAAAAACCTAATTCTCTACATCGAACGATTATGCCGGGCGTGTGGTATTCCAACAGCACATTTGAGTCACCTGACAACTACAATTACTTTTCGGGAGACGACGAACAAATTCGACGCAATTAGTCGAGGCAGATAGTCGTAATAAAAGTTTGGAACGAACTTGCTTGGCCATGGTGTAATCTTATGAGTTCCAATTTATTAACTGGAGACACAACTCCCCTCCTTTACTGCCAACTGGCGGAAGATTGGCAGAAGAGTGTTTCGGAAACAAAAAGACGGTTGCGCTTGTGTAGGACGCGACTCCAGGACGTTTTGGAACAACCAATGAACGCAGCCCGGTTCGTTTAATGCAGTTTACTCCAGCTTTATTTCGAAACCCGGAAATGTGTAATGCTCGTGTTAAAAGTTATGTTCTTTCGGTTTATCCTAATTGTATTTTACTGCAATTCGGTTAAGCTATTTAAAAGTTTCTACATTTTCGCTGCAAAAGAATGTAATTAAAATTTACAAGTTGGAAAAGATTAATATTTGTTCGTTAAAAGAATGTTGGAAGGAAGGGCGACATTAGCTTTTAGTTTATTTTGTAATGTAATTTTAGAGTTTATAACTTAAAAGCTAAATACTGTTTTTAGCCTGTTGACCTATTTCTATAAACATTGTGTTACTTCTGAAAAGTACTGTACCTTTCTTTCGAGAATAAAGCATCAGATAACACATACAAAAAGACTTGAACAGCATACGTCATAGTTAAATCTAGCCTTTGCTATTAGGACATTGCAGAGGGACCATTAATCTGTAATGGAAATGTGTAATGATCGTGTTAAAAGTTATGTTATTTTGGTTTATCCTAACTGTATTTTACTGCAATTCGGTTAAGCTATTTAAAAGTTTCTACATTTTCGCTGCAAAAGAATGTAATTAAAATTTACAAGTTGGAAAAGATTAATATTTGTTCGTTAAAAGAATGTTGGAAGGAAGGGCGACATTAGCTTTTAGTTTATTTTGTAATGTAATTTTAGAGTTTATATATAACTTAAAAGCTAAATACTGTTTTTGGACTGTTGACCTATTTCTATAAACATTGTGTTACTTCTGAAAAGTACTGTACCTTTCTTTCGAGAATAAAGCATCAGATAACACATACAAAAAGACTTGAACAGCATGCGTCATAGTTAAATCTAACATTTGCTATTAGGACATTGCAGAGGGACCATTAATCTGTAATGGAAATGTGTAATGATCGTGTTAAAAGTTATGTTCTTTCGGTTTATCCTAACTGTATTTTACTGCAATTCGGTTAAGCTATTTAAAAGTTTCTACATTTTCGCTGCAAAAGAATGTAATTAAAATTTACAAGTTGGAAAAGATTAATATTTGTTCGTTAAAAGAATGTTGGAAGGAAGGGCGACATTAGCTTTTAGTTTATTTTGTAATGTAATTTTAGAGTTTATATATAACTTAAAAGCTAAATACTGTTTTTGGACTGTTGACCTATTTCTATAAACATTGTGTTACTTCTGAAAAGTACTGTACCTTTCTTTCGAGAATAAAGCATCAGATAACACATACAAAAAGACTTGAACAGCATGCGTCATAGTTAAATCTAACATTTGCTATTAGGACATTGCAGAGGGACCATTAATCTGTAATGGAAATGTGTAATGATCGTGTTAAAAGTTATGTTCTTTCGGTTTATCCCAACTGTATTTTACTGCAATTCGGTTAAGCTATTTTAAAAGTTTCTACATTTTCGCTGCAAAAGAATGAAATTAAAATTTACAAGTTGGAAAAGATTAATATTTGTTCGTTAAAAGAATGTTGGAAGGAAGGGCGACATTAGCTTTTAGTTTATTTTGTACTGTAATTTTAGAGTTTATAACTTAAAAGCTAAATACTGTTTTTGGCCTGTTGACCTATTTCTATAAACATTGTGTTACTTCTGAAAAGTACTGCACCTTTCTTTCGAGAATAAAGCATCAGATAACACATACAAAAAGACTTGAACAGCATGCGTCATAGGTAAATCTAACCTTTGCTATTAGGACATTGCAGAGGGACCATTAATCTTGAACACAATTTATTTTGGTCCTGATAAACTTATTCAATAGTTGAAGTATCATACCTTTCTTTCAAAAACAAAGCATCGAATATGATAAACAAAATAGAATTTAACCTAGCATAATTCAAAGGCAATTGTGCTCTTTGATCTCTCTCTCTCTATTAGGATTAAACATAATTTATTTTGACCTAGCTGACCAACTTCTTCAATCGTTGTTTATCTTTAAAGTACCGTACCTTTCTTCCAAAAATAAAGCATGTGATTTACAAAAAAAAAAAAAAAAAAATCCAGCGCTCTTCATAGATAAATCTGGTCTTTGATAATAGGACCCCTTGGACATAAACTATTAGGATTGAACAGTATTTATTTTTGACTTACCGACCAACTTCTATCGTGATTTCTTAAGAATACCATACTTTCTTACAAAAATGAAGCTTCGGCTTCAAAAATGAAGCTTCAAAATAATTAATTGCAGCCTCATAGACGGATCTGTGTGCTCTGTTATAAGAATCTTCAGAATTCATTTTTAGCCCATTAACCAACTTCTGTGATTTTTGCTTTCTTAAAAGTATCGTACCTTTTTCTTTCAAAAATAAAGCATCGGATATCACATGCAAAAATAATAATTGACTCCAATGTGCTTCATGGGTATATCTACCCTTTGGTTTCAAGATCTTGGACCAGGACAGAAACCATTAAGGTTGAGCATAATTTATTTTTGTCTTACTGACCAACTTCTTTAATCGTTACTTCTTCTTAAGACCATCGTACCTGTCCTTAAGATATAAAGCATCGGATAACACATACAAAAAAATAAAATTAAATCCAGCATGCTTCAGGGTATATCTGCCCTTTTCTATAAGAACCTTCAATTATTGTTAATTCTTGAAAGTACCGTACCTTTTTCTTTCAAAAATAAATCATCGGATATCATACAAAAAGAATTAAATTCAGCCTGCTCCCCCGTCCCGCATATAAAGCCTTCTCATAAAAGAATCGTATCATTTTTTACTCGTTCCCTGACAGCAGATACATTATTAATACAGCCTCATACGCAGCGCAGTGTTCAATTGCGCGTGACAAGTCAACGCGCAAGGTGATTGTTGAATCCTGTTGCGGGTACAAAACAAAAACTGTGGATGTCGTCTCGCGCCATTCACTTTCAATGTCGTCCCCTCTGCGCGACATACTCCGCCCACTGTCTGCGATTGGTAGGAAACAGGATTCATTTTCTACACTCCAGAGGTTATTAACAGATTTTTATCAAGGCAAGAAAGAGTGAGAGGGGAGTAAGAATTAAATAAGAAGAAAAAAAAAAGCCGCGGCTACGCTTCGTCTCCTCCTACTGTAGGGTGCAGAAGGGAAGTGAAACGTTGAAAGTGTGATTCCATCATCAGTTCCGACTGTCAAACTGTGGGTTCCCCTCCGATGGGCAAGCTGGGACGAGACAGTATGCGTATTGCAGTGGGAAGGGAGCGAAGATTTGAATATATGAAGCCCTGTTCAGTCGTTGGTGATTAATGTGGTGTAAGGGAACGCATTTTAAAAGGGTGCAGGAAGGGAAGCGATTATGAATTTTCATTGGGGTAATTTGGAAACCATTGGGTGGATTGGGCTCCCAAAACCGAGTTTTGAACTTTATTGGTTTCACTTTGAAGACAAAAATGGGAAAGATGCAAGTTATAATGACATTACAATGGGGTAATTTGGAAAACCAATGGTGAAATGGTTTTCTAGACCCAATTTTTGGACCTTATTGGTTTCAATACGGGGACGATAATGGGAAATTTGAGTATTTTGATGAATTTTCATTTGAATGATCTAGGAACCATTGGTGGATTGGATTTTAAAAAACTAGTTTTAAACTATTGATTTAATTTAAATTTAATAAAAATTACAGGAAAAGAAAGGTCAATGAGATATATATATATATATATATATATAATTGTCATTGGGGTAATTTTGAAACCATTAAGTGGATTGAGTTTCAAAAACATAGTTTTCAACCTTATTGGTTTCAAGCGCAAATGAAGGTGGGTGCACCTTTTCTTACTTCTATCCCAGATACCCATAACAAAGATTTAGTAACAAATTACTTATTTTTATGTATAAATCTAGTTATATTACTTCCTTAATCATCATTTCTGATGCGTTGAGTTTGTTTTGGACGGAGGGACGCCTCAGCCTCATTTGCCCAAGGTCCCAAAAAGTCTAGCTTTACCTATGGTTTCTCAGAGCGCTTTAATTGATGTGTAAACCTTATTATATAAATAAACTCAAATGCTACAATTACTAAACTAAAAACAATCTGTTATATCAAATATTCCTTTAAAAATAATACGTGGGTCTACACGAAGGAAATTACCGTCTCAAAATTACACTTTTTATTTCTCGCATTTCACGGAATCTCCCAACTTAAATTGCGTCCCTCATTGTTTAATTTCCTTTTTACCGTAAAATGCACGCCTATTTAAAGCCCCACAAGCCCGTAAAATGATGAAGGATTAAGGCCCTCTTCAAAACGGAGAAGTAATATTTCCGCGAACAATTGCTTCTTAATACGTCTCTTAAAAACCCCGTTTAAGGTCTTTTCAAATGCCGTCTGCATCTACAGTGCTCGAAACCTTATCGAGTTACCGCAACCTTTTAAAACCGGTGCAAATAGCGCTCATTGTGCGATTTAAAAGCAGTAGTAATTGCTTTGAAAACCACCGTTTTTTCTTTTTTTTTAATACAAAAAAATTGGTGCGCTCGTTATTTCTGAGAGTACCACCTCATTAAGATGCTGAAACAATGCGCTCAGCTTGGCAGCCACCTTGCCATCCGAGTGTTAACATTTCGGACTGGAGACGGCGGAAGAAAAAAAAAAGGAACCGCATCAGCATTATTGTGTAAGCACTTGTGTTTTAAATATTCTGCTGACACAGGCTTGTCACGTTTTCCTCCTCCCCACGCCGGCATTGCCACATTTTTGTCGGTGAAACAAAACACTTTGGTGCGTTTCAGCTGATTCTTCCCTTTTTCGAAACAAAGGGACTCCGGAAAACCTCGGGGAAGGGGCGTTAATTTGAACCCTTGCCACCCATCTGGGTGGTACTCGGCTGCCCGGGGACCCCCTTCGGAATCAGACCTCCCTTTTCTCCCACACAAGGCATCTACCATTCCACCCCTTTCATCAATGAATAGAGGTGAATGCCACGCGTTTTAACAGATTCAGATCTTCCCGTCGAGCTGTTTTCTATGTGGAAAGCTATTCGACCATCGGAAATTTTGGATGGCGTCCTAATTAAAAGCAACATGAAACACTTTTTTAGGTCCATCCATATTGCTTATGAGAGAAGGATGGATAACCCTAAGGCACTCAACCATTCCACTCCTTCTGATCACTTTCATTGAGTAAAGGTGAATGCCACTCGTTTCTGCGAGTATTCCTTTTCATTCCTACTATCCTGTCGAGTTATTTTCATGGGGATTCCCATTCGCTTGAAAGTGTGAAAATCAAAAATTTCACGTGACATCCTTTTTAAAATATTGCATGTTCTGTTAACTTGAGAGCTTTTTAGGTTTATTTATATTAAATGTAAACAAGATGACTATACTGACCACACATATCTCCCTTCTCCACCCAACACAAGGCATTCAACCACTTCACCCCTTTCTTCCTTAAATAGAGATGAATGACATGTGTTCGGATTCATACAGATCTTCCTGTCAAGCTACTTTCTATCTGGATAGCTATTCCACCATCGAAAATTTTGGATGGCGTCCTAATTAAAGCAACATGAAACGCTTTTTTCAGGTCCATCCATATTGCTTAAGAGAGAAGGTTGGATACCCCAAGGGCACCTCTACCATTCCAGCCCTTCTCATCAATTTCCATTGAGTAGAGGTGAATGCCACACGTTTCTACGTATTCCTGTTCATTCAGATTTTCCGATCGCGTTGTTTTTATGAGGATTTCTATTCGCTTGAAAGTGTCATAATCTAAAATTTTGGGTTTGTTGGATTTTCTGGAGCAAGGTCCAAAAATGAGACCAAACGCAACTCCAAATAAAATCCAAAGGAACTGAATCGATATAAAAAGACCAAAAATGTGTATGGGTCTAATTCAATGTCGCATAAAATTTTAAAACTAATCATCGAAACAATAAATAAAATTCAGAGGCTCTAGACTGTGTGGTATAAAATCAGTAAACATGAGATTAAAATCAGTAAACATGAGATTAAAATATATTGATCAACAACATACAAAATGATAAAAGATGAGATTAAAATATATTGATGAACAACATGCAAAATGATAAAAGATGAGATATTTTTGATGCAGATGGTGCGATGTTGATGGAAAAAAGATAGATACGAATGAGATAAAAACATTATAGAATTTAAAAACTATGTTATTGTTTACCATATGTATACAATTGTGAAAATTGTTCTGTTCATTAAATTTTCTGTTGACCTGCACATCTGTATCTATTTAGAAATGTTCCTCGCAAATTTTGCTATACAGATTTCAGTTATTTGATCAGAATTTCATTAAAAAAAAAAGGATATCAGTTGTCTGGGAGCTCAAAATATATCACACACACAGAAGCATTAGTTCAAGAAATGGAAACGTTATAATATTTAAAGCGAAAACGCATGTTTGTCGTTTCTATTATATGACTAGTTAGATGTATGAAAATTCTGTTGATTTAAATAGAGTAACCAATTGCCAGTTTTGAACCAAAACAATCAATCTGGACGGTTGAAAAATGATTTCGATTGAATAATACTGCTCGTAATAATGCAATTTTGCCGAAACGATTGTTCGTTTTGTATTACAAACATTGCTGCCAAACGTATTTTAATTCAATGTACGTTCCTTCGGAAATGTGTGTTGATGTTCTAAATAAAAGTAGAATAATTTTTTCATCCCGGGTAATCAATTCTGTTGAAACACGAGCTTGGAATGTAATGACCCGTAACACCACCACACCTCTTTAGCCTGCTTTAGACCTGATTGTGTTTTGATTTATATGTCTCTGCGTTCAATTTCAGGTTTAATGCCTTTTGTTAAGTATTATTTGTTTCATACCTCTAACAGGTCTGATCGAGCGGTAACTAGATTGTTTTGATGAACTCAGATGTAGTCTTGCCACAAATAGTTTATTATTTGAATATGTACAGTATATACATGGATGGTATTGTCATCAGACTATCCCATGCGAAAATGGATTCTAAACACTAAAAATAACACAATCGCCTCCGTACAACGGAGCACACATTTTCCCAACCTTCCGATCTCTTAATGGCAATTCTCTGAGTCGATACTTAAGGTATCGATACTTTCATCTCTATAAAAGATATTTTGGATCAATCCAAAAATAGTGGATCGATACATTTTCGCAAATAACATTGCAGACTATCGGGAACAATACTAAGTGATTTCTATCGGTTTTGGTAATCGCTATTCTGAAAGTATTCATTCCATGAAATCCGAGTATCAGGCCGGTATCCGTTCAATTCGGGTCACAGTGCAATTCATTTCCTAGGAGTTGCTAATCCGATATCAAGGCTACGTGTACCGCTGGTACACATATTGGGGTGGTGGAGAAGCAGCGAGAAGGCGTAGTGTTTTATGAAACAAAAATATTTTTTGTTGAAATCGAACATCGATACTTTATGGATCGATAATTTTTGTATCGATATGTTTGGTGTATCGATACTACGAGCTTCGATACGGATCGATCCAGAATATCGATACTTTGACCCAAAGTGTCCACCCTTAATCCCCTGTCTTTTCCTCGACTGTTTCTTGTCTCGTTCCTTTCCCCTTCCTCTTATGTCCAAGGGGTCCCCTATTGATCGAATCCTTCACACCCATGGTGCCCCACTGTGAGAAAGAATGATATGAATCTCAGTGCCTTTAGCCATTGATATCTTTATTTCAGGTTTATTGAGGCAGTTTGTTTTGTTCCTTCAGCTTGTATATTGATATTTTAGCTTTAATTGCAAATATTTCAATTAAACTAAATTTATTTCAGCCATTTGGTTCAGTTTTTAAACCCAATCTGATAACTAAATTGAATGCGGTGTTATAGATCCCATTGCCATATATAGAAGCAATATATTCTGATATCTAGAAAAGTGCACCCTTTGTCGTTCGTGTATCAATTTTATTCGTATATTATTTTCTGAAGAGGCTTTCTTTATGTTTTATAACTTATGTATATAGGCTGTAGAGTTTATTATTAAAAACCGACTTTAGGTTGTGCAACTGGATTTTACATTTTAACTAAAAATTAACATTTTGCATTGGGCTTTCACCAATCTTCATACTACAAATTTTATTGACAATATTGTAAAACACTTCCACAAGGAAAAAAGTTCAAAACTTTAAATATTTCTGTAATCCCTTATATAAACTATGGAACTTGTATACAGCATCCCCGTTGACGCCCTACCCTATTTACGCTTCCCCTATGACTAGAAGTCAAGGAAGAGATCATGTAACCATCCTATTGTAGTCATAAAATTGGTGTGGTTCGATTTCTCCTTGAGTGTATTGCTCTCTTGTTTCAGTATAGCTTTCCTTGTGAGCAAGTCCATTTACTTGATGTTGCCTGTCTTGTGTTTGGCACACCTTGGCCAAATATAGCTCTGATGCCATAAAACTCAAAATCAAGCAACATAAATTGTCGCAGCTTGTACTTTTCCCTTTGTTTGGGGTCTTATCGTGCAAGGTCCAAAAAAGGACAAGTTTGTACGCTTTTGAACCGCGCTCCATAAAAACAGCTAAGTTATCAAAAAGTTGTTTTCTTTATCTGTAGCGTTAGCCGATTGTTTTAATTTTCTTTGTTCGCATTGCCATCTTTTTTTCAGACTTAGTCTGCTTGTGTTATACGCAAGGTCTCAGGCAGGTGCTCTTTACGAAATCATTCACGATCTTCATTTTAAATGTAGTGAACAAAAGATTTCCTAAAGGGGCGTAGAGCAAATTGATGACAGGTACTCCTCATCATAAGACCGGGAAATTTTCCATTCGCTGGGAGCTGAGATTTCCTGAGTGGCCCTATTGAATCGGGAAATAAAAAGCCCCGAGTACATACCAGGAGAAAAATTATACAAATTTTATACAGACGAGACCGTAGGGAGCTACAGAATTCGGCAATGGACTTTGAACACTATGGACGGTGTAGCGCTTCGTGTTTAACATATCCCGTTCGATCACTGGGGGAGCTTTTTTAAAATCACACAACCCATTTCATGCTGTCTGTGGTCTCGGCAGGGTGCCCCTATAGCGTAGGGAAGATCCCTAATGGCAGGTGAACTCTGCTTAGGGGGTCGCCTGAAGAGTGAATCCCATGTTCTCTTTGAAGTGCTCTTCCCTATATAGATGGCCAGCTCAGCTGCATTTGCAAACCCGGCCTCCGACCCCTATGTGGGCATCGGAAAAAAATGGGAAGGCGAGGGGTGGTGCATATTTTGAGAACATTCTTCCGAGAAAAGTGGCTGGAGTAATGCGCTGAAACGTAACAAGACCTTTCGGAAGCATGTAATAAGAATTTCCCTGTCTAAAGATCTCGAGTAAACAACTTTCTGTGTATGGGTTCGAGTGTGTGGTAAGTGTGGAATTGTTTTGTATTTAAATCTGTAACAATCTCTGAATCGGTTTGTGTTTGGTTAAAATTTATAAACACATCATGCAATGTGTAATTTTTGTACGTTAAAAATGGTTATATCTCCCTCTGCAGTTCTTGAATGAGCAACTTTTGGCATGGGTTGACGCATCTGTTATTGTGAATTGTTTTTATTTCTTTGAATTTGTTCAATGCTGTCACAATCTTCGAATACGTGTGTTTTTAGTCGAATATGTGTGTGTAAAATGATTTCGATACATAATTTGTTGAAGTTCAGAGTTACTTATTCCTCAGAAGTTCTCGAGTAAACAACTTTCGGTGTGAGTTCGATTGTTTGTAAGTGTGGAAATGCTTTAGATTTAAATCTATTCTCTGTTGTCAGTCTCTGAATGCGCTTGTTCTTGTCAAATATAAAGTTAAGGGTGTTTATTTCTGAGATTTCTTCCTTTCTAAGTTCTAGAGTAAAACAATTTTTAGTATAGCCTGCGTGTATGTTCGTGATGAATTGTTTTGTATTTGAATGTGTTGATTGTTGTCACAATCTTTGAATGTGTTTGATTTTAGTCAAATATCTCACAACATTTAAATGAAGTGGCTATTTCAAGGATATTATTAGGCACCACACAAAATAATCATGATTGGAAAACTTGCTTCGTATTAAATAACAAATAGTTTCGCTTGAAGTTACCTATTTTTAGGTATTTCCTAGCAGTATATAAAAGCTGAGCAGCACTAGTATTATCATTCAATGTGTTAAAGATAAAACATGTTTCCGCAACTGCTTATTTTAGCAATTTTGTCCTGAAAAATACCTCCGACAAATACAATAGAATTTCTTATTACTTATCATCTGAGTGGATAGGAACGTGGTGGGTGTTGAGATCCTTGGAAATGAACGTACTTTGAATTTGAATCTATTTCCGTTATTATTATTTATTATTATTATTTATAGAATTAATTTCTTTTTGGAACTTTTGATAACTACTATATATTTCTGCTATTACTCTAAACAAAAACTCAATTTAAATTATTGCTTCAATGTTTTCCAGAATGAGAACTTTAGTTTATTATCTTTAGTTTGTGAACGAAAAAAATATCCGTCCCGCCTTGAACGTTTCAAGCAGGAAAAGAGAACTACATTTAATTTCCTGCTTCAAACAACAGGGAAGAAGGAGGTTATCACAAATTTTACTCCTCAAACGATGGAATTAATGACAAATAACTAAATGGGATTATTTAGATATAAAGATCCTTGTACCAATAAGGGAGTGAAGAGTTTTCAACTGTTGAACACCTTTCCAAACATAAGAATTTATCACAAATAAGTTAATTAAAACTTTGTTCAAAGTTTTTCGGAAGGAGAATGATCGTCTATCACCCATCGTTAGTGAATTAATTCTGTCCCGTGTTTAATACTTTACGCACGGATAGAGAGCTAAGTGTAATTCATTGTAGCAGACATGTTTTATATCATTGCAAATAAGATGGGAAGAGTCTCAATAGTTTCACACCTTCCGAGCACTAGAAACACTATGAAAGAAAAGCAGTGAAACGTATTCAACGGTTCTAAGTTGATTAGCAAATTTGCCAGGTTTGATCGAGGTTACTTGCTATATTTTATATAAATATAAATATATATAATATAAATATAATAAATATAAATATATAAAATATAAATATATATAATATAAATATAATAAATATAAATATATAAAATATAAATATATATAATATAAATATAATAAATATAAATATATAAAATATAAATATAAATATATAAATATAGCAAGTAAAAATATAGTTATTGCAAATAATATAAACAATCGTAATTTTTTCTTTATTGCTATCCTGTTCTTTTAAATAAGATGAAAAGTCGTCAAATAAAAAAAATAGCTATTGCAAATAATATAAACAATCGTATTTTTTTTTCCTTTATTGCTATCATGTTCTTTAAAATAAGATGAAAAGTGGTCAAATCAATATGAAGAATTTGTCGTCACACTTCGCCTCATCTCATAATCATTCTAGAATTTTACGATTCGAAACATAAGATTACTTTTCTGTTTTCTTAATAACATTTAGTTTATTCAAGTAAACAGCATTCTTGCCGTCTCCTGCTTCTGTGGAATCTATCTTTGTTCAAATTCTTCCCAAAAGTATGTTTATAAACTGAGCGTGTTATTCTTTACTTAACTATAAATTGAGTGCCGTAACAAAAAGTAAATGCTTGCGAAACCTCTAAAAAAATCTCAACAGGGCTCAATTTATACCTCTGACCGCCATTATAGAATTTAAAGCAACCAGTTCGGAAATGTTTACGGGGATTTTTAGCATAAAAGTAATCGAGGCGACTGAAAACAATTTATTGTATGCAAACAATTTCCGTTTCTAGTTATGCAGAGTTCAAAATATGATTGTTGTACTCTAGTATAAAACAAAATGAATCTAGACTAAACAAGGTAATTTTAAGGACTGGGAAGTTCTAATCGATAAACATCTGCGCAGGCATGCTTTTTATGCTATGGCTACCACCATTGAAACTTAACACTTGTTTTGTTCCAGCTTTAACAATACACAATTTTTTTTTTCAACATTGCTACTTATTATTTTTTTGTTTGGGTTTGCCCATTGCGCTAGAAGCTTGTGGAATTCTTCGTGTCAGTAAAACTTTCCTTGGGTTTCTATGTTCATTTATTGAAGGCATGTGGATAATTGAATTTACGTCACAGTGAGCATCGCAGCTGATTTACTGACAGAAAAGTCTTGTGTGTGTTTTGTTGGTGGGTTTAAAATCAAAACAGGGTTTAAAACTTTAGAAATATTAGCAAAATAATTTTTTTATTTAATTAAAAAAACGATGTAAAATAATTATTTACGAAGTTCGATTCGAATGAAAATTGGGGTAATAATGTCTTATGCAAAAAAGAGGGACTTATGTACATAAAATTCGTGTGCTACTATTCACCTTTAGTGAGGTCTATTTTTGAGTTTGGTGACATTATAAAACTGGCATTTCGAGAAGGTATCGAAAACAATATCGTATACAGTTTGAATTCAAAGAAACGCTATTATTGACCACTCCAGTTGGGAACTTGAAATAAACTGAATTTCGGGATTCAAATTAAAACCATCTGGGGATTGAAACTAAAACCATCCAGGGATAGTTTCCTTTTCACTTTCAAATGGAGACTATTTTCTCTTGAATTCATCCCAGAGGCAGAGGGATCATTCTTCGATCCCCTTACATTTCGAGAAGGTATCGAGGAAAAAACGCTATGTGCATCGTGAGTGCGGAAGAAAAAAAAAACTTTATTGACTACTCCAGTTAGGCACTTGAAATAACTGAATTTCGGGATTGAAATTAAAACCATTCAGTGACTAAATCCACCCAAGGATTGAAATAAAAACCATTCTGGGCCCCTCTTCTATTTTGAATCGAGACAATCCCCTCTCTCGATCCCATTTCCTCTATCGAAAACACTAAATACAGCATGAGTTCGGAGAAGAGAAGCACTGACGAACCATTCCAGTTATGAACTTAAGAAACTATTTCGGAATTAAAATTAGAACCATCTAGGGATTAAAATTAGAACCATCTATGGATTAAAAATTAGAACCATCTAAAGATTGAAGTTAGACCATCTAGGGATTAAAATTAGAACCATCTTGGAATTAAAATAAGAACCATGTAAGGATTAAAATTAGAACTATTCAGGGATTAAAACGCTCTAGGGGTTGAATTAAAACCATTCAGGTATGGAAATTAAAACCATCCATGTATGGAAATTAAAACCATCCATATATTGAAATTAAAATCATCTTTTGATCGATCAAGGCTTTTCTATTTCGAATCGAGTAGAGCCCCTCTCGAATTCATTCCCTGCATTTCGATACGGTATCGAAAACACTAGATGCAGCTTGAGCTCGGAAGAAACGCCTTTGTTGAGCAATCCAGATATGAAGTTCGGGATTGAAATTAAAGCCATCCAGGGATTGAAACTGAAACCACCCAGGGATTAAAATGAAAACATTTCAGGGATCAGCACCCTCTTATATTTTGAATCGAGACGATCCCCTCTCGAGTGCAGAAGCCGGTGAGCACACAACGCAGTATGTGTGTGTTATGTCGGTAAAGATAAAAATCGCGAGGAAGGAGTTAAAAAGAAAAGCATGAAAAAAAAAAGAAGAAAACCAAGCCCTCTAAACCTGTTTTTCAACTCCAGCGAATGTTTCTTTCTATTTTCGATCTCCCTCCCTTACTTCACAGTTCGCTTCAGGAGGGAGAGAGAATATTTCACCTTTTGTAGCCCATAGGGCCAATTTGCCACAGCAGTTGGGACCCTTCATGAAAAACCTTTTTATTCTTTCACTTCCTGAAGCTCGACATGAGGCATTGTAGTGCCAGATAGCATCTTCACGCTAAGGAGATTCATTCGCCGGTTCTGGCTCCAAACAAGGTCTGTTCGCCTTTGGAACACCTGCGTCAAAGAGCTTCAACAAGCAAAAGTGAGGTCCTATATGCCCATTATTGTTAATATTAGTGGACCATAGACTGTGACAAGATTCGATTTTTATTCCCCGACGTAATATAAATATGTTGTCCCCACTCTTGTGTCTGCGTAAACATACGACGCAAGTATTTGTTGTGATGATGTTTTGAAAGGACTGGTGTTGCACAAAGGCAAAATCCATTCCCATTTGCAAATTGCATTTATCAACTCTGGTGCCGTGAACGTTTCCTAGAACTTCGCAAGGCAGCGAGGATATCGAAACACGTGATTTGCCAAAGTGGTTGCGTCATCAGTTGAGTCCTTGTGAACTGGTTAAGATGTATTTTGCCTCTGTTGTTAAGTAAATCGGTTCTTGAATGGAAAAATGGATCTCGCGAAAGCAGCGTTGCCGATCAATTTTCGGTTTTGGTATTAAACTATTTCAGCAAATTGAACTCGAAGGCTTGCACGCTAGCTAGAAGTGTCGATACTTAATATGGTTTTATCAAGTTGGAATGCGAATTTAATTAAGAAACTGAAAATGTGGTGTGAAGTTTCCAACACCAAAACGGGTAAGTTTATTTCTTCAATTCTAAATATGTATTTATTTAATTTTCGAGTCCGTGCAGCTTTTTTAAATTTCAACTCTTGGCTTTCATTTGTCATTTGATTTGAATAATTCCATTCACTTTCCACAAAGTTATGATATTTTTTATTTTTGTTAGTATTTTTTAGATCTAACTATAAAAAGGGGGAAAATTAGGAGGATTGCTTTTTCCAATATAAATTTATGATTTAATTTCAAATGGTATAATATGTTCAAGGTTTTTCAAATATAAATTTATGATTTAATTTCAAATGGTATAATATGTTCAAGGTTTTTCAAATAAATTCAATCCTGTTGATTCTTTCGACTCTTACTGCACTCCAAGTAATTCAAACTAATAAAGAACATTGAAATGAGTGTTAGGGTATAAAAATCCATTGTAATGCAAATTGAGTGAAAGGAAATATTACTGCCAAACAAGAGAAACCGAAAGGGAGCAACGGATTACTAGAACAAACTCTTAATCGTTACTTGATACTCTGCATTATAACTGTGTCATTCCTTTTTGAAGCCATTAATTCTTAATTGAAGGAAATGGAATAATTGAAACTTAATGACAAAGAGAATTTCTCTGATGGAGTATGTACTTTTGAAGATAACTTACTGAGATTGCGAAGACTATTTAAATGCGATTTGAAATAAAGTTGCATTGTATATCATCCACTTTGATGGATGGAGACTACATTTTTCAATACAATTTTGATTCTTCCGCAGCTTTTATGTGCGGTAGTGGGCATATTTTATTGTTGATCATTACCAGAAGAATATCTGGTTACAAGAAACACTTAATCGTTTTTTGATACCCTGCATAGGTATTTCCATTCTCTTTTAAAACCCATTAATCCATCATTCGAAAGAAATAGACTAATTGAAACTTAAAAGACAGGAATTCTCCAATACAACTAACTGAGAACTTGAAGAATATATTTTGGAGTTTCAATTAATATTTCATTATCTTATTCGCATTGGATTGATACAGAATACACTTTTACAGTGCAATTTTGATTATTCCTTAGTAATTATATGTGGTATATTGGCCAGATTTTACTATTGATTATTACACTTTGAATACCTGAACTCATAGGACAGTCTAAATCGTTTTTCTTAACCCCGCTTAGGTGTTTCCATTCATTTTTAAAACCCTTTAAACCATAATTAAAGAAATGAACTAATTGAAACTGAAAAGTCGAAGAAATGTCTCCAATGCAGCTTACGGAGAACGTGAAGAATATTTAGGAGTTGAATTGATGGTACATTATCTTTTTCATATTGAATTGATGGAGACAATTTTTTTCAATATCATTTGAATTCTTCTATATTTATTAAACACGGAACTAGACATATTTTATTATTAATTACTACTTTTTGAATACTTGTACTCTTATAGGAAATTCTAAGTCGTTTTTCGTCACCCGGCATAGGTACAACACATTTTTACAAAGTTGAAAGAAATGAAGTAATTAGAACTTAAAGAGATAAAAAGAAATTTCTCTCCCATGCTTACAGAAAGCGTAAAAAATATTTAGAAATAATTCAATCAATTAATGGTTACATTATCTTATTATTTTGGATCTATGGAAACTACACTTTTTCAATACAATTTTGATTATTTCCAAGTTATTATGTACGGTATTAACATACCTTATCGTTGATTATTATTATTTGAATATATGGTAAAATCTTCAAGGAAACTCGAAATCGTTTTACAACATCATCGATTTGCATTTCCACTATTTTCCATAAATCGTTAATCAGAATCAGTTATCTATATAAATAAGAATGGAGTGTTTGTTTGTACATTCAATATTTTCGACCCATTTCAAGTTTTCTATCCGTTTTGGACCCTTCTGATGCCGAATCCGCCTTTTTCTCGTTTGGTGTCTGTCTGTCTGTCTGTCTGTCTGTATGTTGTGCCCTATACACGTCCACGCGGTTTAAGATATTTTCATGGAAATTTGCATACAGTGAGTACTTATTGTGATTTAGTGAGTGGAATTGGTTGCGAAAGTCTGTCTGTCCGTCTTTCTGTTCTATGCTCGATTTTGTGTTTGTGTGTTTGTGTAAACATCACGTGAATTGTATTCCAGATATTTGATTGCAGTGTATTTTATTTTATACATTATCTATTCATTTAGTGAATGCAATATTAAACATTTCTTTATTGTTATATTTAGATGAGTTTCATGCTAAAACACCTGAGTAAGTATACTTAAATCAGCCACAATTTGATAGTTTTCGAAAAATTGGAATGTAGTTTGAGTATTATGATTACTTTCATTTGCTTTACCAGTAATGCTGAAAACCAATTATTTTTCAAAAAAGTATTTTTTTATGGTGAAATTTTAGGTCTGATGCTTCATTTATTTCGAGTCTTATTTTTATTCTTTGCGCAATGAAAACGATTTCCGAATATTTGGGACAGACGATATTTTTCAACGAAACGAGAATGAACAAGATCGCACGAGCAGTGATATTTTTTCTGGTTCTTTCGCTCTGAATTAATTTCACATTTCTAAATTTTGTTCACTTTTAGTTGTAAGTTGTGGCAACTGTGCGAGATCAAGAGATAAAATTGAATCACAAATTAATATCTTTAGAACAATTTTTTGCGACATCTTTTATTTTGTTTTATTTTGCTGTTTCCTGTTTTAAATATTTATTATTTTAATAAATGTGTTTTCCTTCTCATCACACGCAACAGCATCACAAAGTATTAGACTTAAAAATGTTAGGTAAGTCAGTATAAATTTTCAGTAAATTTTAAGTGTAATTATGCCATTATTGAAATAATAATGCCGTTATTTAAAGAATAATGCCGTTAATTAAAGAATAATGCCGTTATTTAAAGAATAATGCCGTTAATTAAAGAATAATGCCGTTATTGAAAGAATAATAATGTCTAAAAATCCGAACTAGAACTTTTTCCAACATTAAAAAATTCGTTGTAATAATGACAGGAGAAGATTGCAAAATTTCACAATGTCGCATACCGGAGGCAAGAGTGCCACAAGTAAAAAAATATTGTTTTGTTGACTATGAGTAAATTAAATCGTAATTTTAATTAATTGAGTTGAACATGAAAAGAACTTAAGAAAGGGAATTCCAAATCTCCCTCAAAATCGTCTTTTATAGTAGTAACCTTAGTATCACCTTTCGTCATTTTGTAGCTTTGTCATACAGCAATTGTGCTATGTATGTGAAATGTATTACATGAATGGATATTCATGTGTAGGATTTGTGTCCAAAGTAAGTTGTAGAAAATATAAAGATGGCGAAAGGTGTTAAAAAAAATTTTTACTCTACAAAAAACGAAGTCATTATATATTTTGATTATCTCTTCAATCTAGAGTAAACCAATTCAAACCGAGTAAGGTCGGGTATTTTGCTAGTCTATATAAATAAGAATGGAGTGTTTGTTTGTACATTCAATATTTTAGACCCATTTCAAGTTTTCTATCCGTTTTGGACCCTTCTGATGCCGAATCCGCCTTTTTCTCGTTTGGTGTCTGTCTGTCTGTCTGTATGCTGTGCCCTATACACGTCCACGCGGTTTAAGATATTTTCATGAAAATTTGCATACAGTGAGTACTTATCTTCATTTAGTGAGTGGCATTGGTTGCGAAAGTCTGTCTGTCCGTCTTTCTGTTCTATGCTCGATTTTGTGTTTGTGTGTTTGTGTAAACATCACATGAATTGTATTCCAGATATTTGATTGCATTGTATTTTATTTTATACATTATCTATTAGTTTAGTGAATGCAATATTAAACATTTCTTTATTGTTATATTTAGTTGAGTTTCATGCTAAAACACCTGAGTAAGTATACTTAAATCAACCATAATTTGGTAGTTTTGGAAAAATTGGAATGTCTATTGAATATTACGATTACTTCGATTGCTTTACCAGTACTGCTGAAAAAGTAATTATTCCTCAAAAAAAAAAATTTTTTTTATGGAATTTCATTTCTGATACTTCATTTATTTCGAGTCTTATTTTTATTCTTTGCGCAATGAAAACGATTTCCGAATATTTGGGACAGACGATATTTTTCAATGAAACGAGAATGAACAAGATCGCGCGAGCAGTTATATTTTTTTCTGGTTCTTTCGCTCTGAATTAATTTCACATTTCTAAATTTTGTACACTTTTAGTTGTAAGTTGTGGCAACTGTGCGAGATCAAGAGATAAAAATGAATCACAAATTAATATCTTTAGAACAATTTTTTGCGACATCTTTTATTTTGTTTTACTTTGCTGTTTCCTGTTTTAAATATTTATTATTTTAATAAATGTGTTTTCCTCCTCATCACACGCAACAGCACCACAAAGTATTAGACTGAAAAATGTTAGGTAAGTCAGTATAAATTTTCAGTAAATTTTAAGTGTACTTATGCCATTATTGAAAGAATAATGCCGTTATTTAAAGAATAATGCCGTTATTTAAAGAATAATGCCGTTATTTAAAGAATAATGCCGTTATTGAAAGAATAATAATGTTTTTTAATCCAAACTGGAACTTTTTCCAACATTAAAAAATTCGTTGTAATAATGACAGGAGAAGATTGCAAAATTTCACAATGTCGCATACCGGAGGCAAGAGTGCCACAAGTAAAAAAATATTGTTTTGTTGACTCTGAGTGCGAGAGCACTCGCCGTAAATCGTAATTTTAATTAATTGAGTTGAACATGAAAATAACTTAAGAAAGGGAATTCCAAATCTTCCTATAAATCGTCTTTTTTAGTAGTAACCTTAGTATCACCTTTCGTCCTTTTGTAGCTTTGTCATACAGCAATTGTGCGATGTATGTGAAATGTATTACATGAATGGATATGCATGTGTAGGATTTGTGTCCAAAGTAAGTTGTAGAAAATATAAAAATGGCGAAAGATGTTAAAATAAATTTTTATTCTACAAAAAACGTAAGTCATTATATATTTTGATTATCTCTTCAATCTAGAGTAAACCAATTCAAACCGAGTAAGGTCGGGTATTTTGCTAGTAGTAAATAATATTCAGAAATGAGTTCAATTACTGGTACATCATTTTAGTCACATTGGATCGATGAAAACAAAACTTTTTCAATGCAATTTTGCATCTTCCGTGCGATTTGAAACATATTTTATTGTTGATTATTGTAATTTGATATGTTGTAAAATTTTTGCAGGAAACTCGGTCTTTTCGATTCCCAAAACGGTATTTCAAAAAATTTTTCCCCCTATTAATCCATAATTTGCTTGAAGAGTATTTAGAAATGAGTTCAATTAATGCTGCAGTATTTTATTCCTATTGGATCGATGAAGACTAAACATTCGGAACGATTTAGTTGTTGCAATAGCTTTTACATACGGCGCTAAATATATTTAAATGTTGGTGATTGCTAGTTAGGTAGTTAAGATATATATATATCGTGGTATATGAAATATACCGTAGCTCAGACTCTTCGTTCCAACTGCACATACAAGCTTCAGGCACCCCACTTCTTTGCGTGCGCGTCAATTTCATTAAAAATTAAAGTAAGGAAAAGTTTCTTTCAGTACGTAATTAATTGCGTCTCCTTTTCTCTGGGGAGATAAGTATCAGGACGGGAGCTAAAATTCCTAATTATGTTTGAAGCGGTGCATCTCATTTGAAGAAAATCCCTCTTCCTACTTAAACTTTATCTAACTTTTCGGTTTAAAAGGGAATCTATTTTTCGTCCCGATCTTTAACTTTTACATCCCATCTGTCTACTGACAACTCCAGAACTTCATTAGCCGCACAAAAGAACTGATCTGTTAATCGACGAGGGAGACAGAATATGGGCAGGTGATATTTCACTCTCACATGGGACATATTTGCATTCGGAAGCGGATTTTAAAAGCTGTATGGCATTTTATACAACAAAATCAATTTAACAAAAAATCAATCATACTAATAGTTTGCTACTAATCACTGAAGTATATGGCAGACACTTTTCATTCTTCAGTCTGGACAGAATATGGGCAGGTGATATTTCACTTCCACATGGGACTTATTTGCATTTGGAAGTTGATTTTAAAAGCTATATGCATTTTGTACAGCAAAATCAATCTAACAAAAAATCAATCATACTAATTGTTTGAAACTAGTGTCATTCATAAATGTTAAAGGGATACGATTATTTCTTATTTAGTCGGAAAAGAAAATATTTGAATGAAGGGTATGAGTTTTAAGGCGATTCAAATATTGGATACGATATTGAGACTTGTAAGTAAAATATTGAACAGGATTCTGGTTTGTCGTTGAAGGTAGGTAGATGGGTATTTTTTATTTACGTCGCACTGGAGCAACGGGCTATTGGTTTGTCTTTGAAAGATGTGAACTTCCTAGTATAAGGCATTTCTGCAATCATTGTGCTTCTAGGTTTTCAGTAAGCGATATGACTTCGCATATACAAACCATTGCTCACAATAAAGAAACTTTAGATTCGGAAGTAGAAATATACAAGAGTAAAATAAACTTTCCGTTCTTAAAATCATAAATTCGCTTAAATACCTATGAGCCGAAAATGGAGACAGATCCGATATATCATCAAGCGATCTATACTGCCTCTTATTAACCATCGGAGAAAATGTCATTTTTTGTCAATAACTTGCCAAATCTATCATTTTTGGCGTTACTTTTATTTGGCGTATTTAGAGCGCAATGGTTGTCATTTGTGAAATATTAATCATGGCAGTATTGATGGAAAATTTTTGCGCTGAAGATCCCATCTTCTCGTGGCTCGTCTCTGGTAGTATTGACGAAATTGCGCCCAATTCATCACCGGCAAAGGGATTGATAATTTTGCTTGCCCGGCCAGTAAATCTTTGAGAGTAATATTCTTTGATATCAATTTTTGAGACGTTACGAAATAATCGATGCTTTTAAGTGGATTTCTTAGCTATTAGAGGAATAGCTGTTTCTCTAGTTGGGATCAGCTCGAACCAGCCCGTACACGAAAAGCCGTATATGTATGATAAAGGACCATACATGTAAGATAAATAAGTTGAAGTGAATAGATTTATCTCATAGCGAATAGACCAGATACGACCCTACAAATATTTTTATCAGTTTCTCAGACTAGATACGGCCCTCGAACTATTTTAATCAGGGTACAGATACGGCACTTCGGATAGGTTTAATCGGCCCGCAGACCAACTACGATCCTCAAGATGCTTCATTAAGTCCGTAGACGAGATACGGCCCTCCGAATAAGTTTAACCCAAGGTTTGTAGAAGAGGGCAGACCGGATACCGCCCTTCGAAAAGGTTTATCTGGCCCTCTGTGCAAATACAGTCGGGTAATTATGAGGATTAAACGCACAGAATCGTTGCTGTGATTCATTGTTTGGTATCCGATGGTTACTTGGGAACTGTATTTTTATGTATTTGCTACAAAGTCCCGGCCACGAGAGGCCAGGGTATTGATAATTTTGTATGTATTCACTGTTCTTTATGTTTAAATACTAGTTTGTCGACCATCCTGGGGTCTTGAAAGTGAGCAACGCAGGAGGATTAAACTTGTTATTAGACACTATAATTTCAGTGCTTTGGTGTTCACTCTTACCTACTGGAGCATTGGTTGGTTTGAAATTATCCGAATATCTGGAGATAGGTGGAGAATGAGCCATGGCCTGTTACATTAAAAATGGGTCTTTAAAATGAGCAACGTAGGTGAATTGAGTCTGTGACGGACACTATAGCACATAGAGTTTTGATGTTCCCTCTTACCCACAGGAACATTGGTTGGTCTGATATAATCCGAATCTCTGGAGATAGCTGGGTAATGAGCTATTTCCCGTTACATTAAAAATTAGTCTTAAAAGTGAGCAACGCAGGTGGTGAGCTTGTAAGGGGCACTACTTTTAGTGCGTTGTACATTTATGTTCCCTCTTACCCACAAGAGCATTGGTTGGCCTGAAATTATCCGAATTTCTGGAGATAGCTGGGGAATGGGACGTGGCCTATTACATTAAAAATTGGTTTTAAAAGTGAGCAACGCAGGTGGATTTAAGCTTGTGAGGGACACCATAAGGCATAGTGTTTCGGTGTTCCCTCTTACCCACAGGAGCATTGGTTGGTCTGATATAATCCGAATCTCTGGAGATAGCTGGGGAATGGGTCTCATTTCCTGTTACATTAAAAATTAGTCTTAAAAGTGAGCAACTCAGGCGGAGTGAGCTTGTGAGGGGACACTACTATAAGTACATAGTGAATAGGTGTTCCCTCTTACCCACAGGTGCATTTTGGTTGGTCTGAGATAATCCTGGTCTCTGGAAATAGCTGAGGAATGGGCCATGGCCTGTTACATTACCGGACTAAACATCTATCTTTAATTCCGGTGTTCGTGGAAAGGATTTCATATACAGAGGATCATTTATGATTTTACTACCTTCCCCTCGAGATATGACCACCTGAGGATCTCAACTTTTTAACTCGACTGTAGAACATGTCCTTACGAAATTTTATATTATGGTAAGTCTCTGCCGGATATAAGACTAAGATAACGTTGAAATAGGTGGTCTTTTAACTCTCAATTCTAAAGAAACAGATTGAGATTTCCTTTTCTGTTAGCCAACTTAAAAGCAGTAGAGGTATATGTGAAAATGAGTGAGATATAACGGGGTATTTGTGCCTACGCACATTATTAAAAATTGTGAAAAGTTTTGCTTTTCCGATAATTTCGCGCTTCTGTTAAAATACATAAGTAATCAGAGTGATACAATTTTTCGTGTTTCAGCCGTATTGCGAGAACAAAAGACGAAACGAGTTTAGAAAATGGGCCTTATAACCGACTGCGCGATTTTAAGAGGTAACTGTGTCATCAAATTATTAAAAATCATAAAAAATTTAGCAAATCCGATAATTTTGTTATTTTGTTAAAAACACTTGAAGCAATCTGAAACAGACTCAATTTTTCGTCCTTCAGCCGTCTTACGAGAAAAATGAGCCATATAAATCTAATGCTCGACATAAAGAGGTAACTGTGTCATCACACACATTGTTAAAAAATATTAAAAGTTTAGGATATACGAGAATTTTGCGCTTCTTTTACAACACTTGGAGTAATCTGAAACAGTGATGCAATGTTTTGTGCTTCACCCGTCTTACAAGAAATAGCGATGAAATGAACATAGAAAAGCTGGATTCAGACCCTTTATCATTAAATCGCTTCCTTATGCTATTCAAGATTCAATCCTACGTGTTTCGAAAGTCGATGTGATATGGGGGTAGGAATAGGATGTGTTTCTTTGGAAAAAACTATTAAAATTTCCGTTTGTAAGATTTTATTACTCGTGCCAACACGGAAAAATGGGGATGAATCAAAAATTATTTACGATTTTTTCATTTCGGAATTCGCTGACAGAACTAAACACGTGTCCCCCTCCCCCGAAAAAGATTGCTCTCAACATCCTCCCCCTTTTGTTTCGCCTACCAAAAGTGTGAAACGTGAACATCATATCTATGAAAAACATGATCGACTAAAGAGTGGAAAAAATTACGTATTCAAGCAAGGAACCGGCACGTCGGGGAAAAAAAAGCGTTTAAAAAAGGAAAACCTCTTTCGAGTTTTAAAAAATAAACAGAAGTTTAAAGAAATGCTCAAAAACTGTTTTGTTTCCTAATCCAAGTTGTCTGGCTTCCGGTCTTTTCGCTCTCCGCCTTTCTTTTCCTCGTCCTATTTTTTTACGCCGGGAAGCGAGCGGTAGAATGATTGATACTGGCTGGATCGGAGTGAAGTGTCAGACAGCAGCCCAATAGCTCATGCATGTATTCATGCGCGGCTGCTAACATTTTTCGTGTTAGTTGTAGTTCCCTAGTATTTTTTTCCTCTCCCCTCCTCCCTCTGACAAATGGGTTCGTTGTAAAATAGTGCGAGCAGAGAACTAAAGTGAAAAAGAAAAGGAAGAAAAAAG
This sequence comes from Metellina segmentata, assembly GCA_947359465.1. Classification (NCBI taxonomy): domain Eukaryota; kingdom Metazoa; phylum Arthropoda; class Arachnida; order Araneae; family Tetragnathidae; genus Metellina; species Metellina segmentata. The sequence goes on from OX375884.1 coordinate 28,347,187, forward strand.
TCCAACTGTGTTAGCAGTTGTAAAAGAGAGTGTAAGAAAAGAGAATTCCCCTCCCCCATCCCTCTGCTCTCTTCTATTATTATTATCATTTTTACTTCTCGAGCATTTGGAGGAAGTTTCGTGTTACATATCTCGGTATCTTCATTCATTTTTTCTCCATTACGACATTTGTTTGAAAAGTTTGATATTTTTGAGAACTTCCAATCTCTCCCGCATGTGGTGACTTCATTAGGATCTGTAATGCAGCTAAGTGAGTCCTTGTTCGGGACATTTTTGACGTGGGACGACGTCTAACTCATAGTTTCCCAAAGTGGGCGGAAAAGCCCCCACCCACCGTGGATGCTGAAAGGGTCTTGAGGGGCAATGCTGGACCAGGGGAATAAGAGGGGCTTGAGCAGCGAAGGTGGGCAAAAGGCTGCAACTGATCACCAAAACCTAAGCATTCCCGGTTGAGGTCGGTTGATAGCTGGGTAATACTAGTTCGGTATTATACTAGTGATAGCTCTTATACTAGTAGTCTAGTGGGCAATAAAAGCTAAAAACTACAGCTGATAAGCAAAACCTAAGCACTCCTATTCGCGGTAGGTAGAAGAGAAGTTGACCTCCGGACTACCTTGCAATTTGGCAAATGCCTGTTGGTTTTGTACTAGTGGGTAATAAGAAGCCAAAAGCTATAACTGATAAGCAAAACCTAACCACTCCTTTTTGCGGTAGGTAGAAGAGAAGGTGACCTCCGGACTACCTTGCAATTTGGCAAATGCCTTTTGGTTTTGTACTAGTGGTCAATAAGAAGCCAAAAGCTATAACTGATAAGCAAAACCTAACCACTCCTTTTCGCGGTAGGTAGAAGAGAAGGTGACCTCCGGACCACCTTGAAATTTGGCAAATGCCTTTTGGTTTTGTACTAGTGGGCAATAAGAAGCCAAAAGCTATAACTGATAAGCAAAACCTAACCACTCCTTTTCGCGGTAGGTAGAAGAGAAGGTGACCTCCGGACCACCTTGCAATTTGGCAAATGCCTTTTGGTTTTGTACTAGTGGCCAATAAGAAGCTAAAAGCTATAACTGATAAGCAAAACCTAACCACTCCTTTTCGCGGTAGGTAGAAGAGAAGGTGACCTCCGGACTACCTTGCAATTTGGTAAATGCCTTTTGGTTTTGTACTAGTGGGCAATAAGAAGCCAAAAGCTATAACTGATAAGCAAAACCTAACCACTCCTTTTCGCGGTAGGTAGAAGAGAAGGTGACCTCCGGACCACCTTGCAATTTGGAAAATGCCTTTTGGTTTTGTACTAGTGGCCAACAAGAAGCTAAAAGCTATAACTGATAAGCAAAACCTAACCACTCCTTTTCGCGGTAGGTAGAAGAGAAGGTGACCTCCGGACTACCTTGCAATTTAGCAAATACCTTTTGGTTTTGTACTAGTGGGCAATAAGAAGCTAAAAGCTACAACTGATAAGCAAAACCTAAGCATTCCCGATCGTTGTTGGTAGATAGATAGACCTCCTGACCACCTTGTGATTTGACAAGTGCCTTTTGGTTTTGTACTGTGGGCAATAAGAAGCCAAAAAAGCTATAACTGATAAGCAAAACCTAACCACTCCTTTTCGCGGTAGGTAGAAGAGAAGAGAAGATACCTAACTGTTGGCATGAGCTTTTCGATTTTGTACTCGTGGGCAGTAAGAAGCTAAAAGCCACTACTGCCAAACCAAACCTAAGTCGCGGTTAGTAGATGAAAGGTTACCCTCCCATCTACTGACTAATATAATACGATAATGCAATGCAATATTTTTGGGTGCGTTTGACTCAAACTATCTTGGCCACCATCAGCACAACGTGATTGTGCTTGGCGTTGTTTTAACCCTTGGTGGTTTTCGATGTATATCGCGCGTCATTAGCAATACTGACCAGATCTTGATGGACGAGATATCTCGTTATTAGAAAAAACTAACTATAACTTGATGTCCAACATAAAAAAATTCAGCAATGATGGCTTGATATCTTGTCATTAGCAACATCGTTTTCATCTTGATGGACCAGATATCCCGTAAAACCACTTGGAGAGTTAAAGCGCTTAAGAAGATCTATTCGAATATACGAAGAACATTTGGCAGTGGCTTGAACTGAACTTTTAAAAATTGTTTTATTGTGAACATGTAAGCACTTTCACAATATCGCGCTTTATCTGGAAATCGTGAGCGCAAAGAAATGTCTTTTATTTCCTACCGGCCTGTCCGATTAATCCGCTGGCTTTATTAACCGATGATTTTAATAACCGTACTTACTTTATCACTAAATTTTTAGTATGAAATCAAACTTCCTGGAAAAAAGTCTTGCTCTAACGTAAATTTTACGGATTAATTTTAATTCAAATTTATTTTCTCATCAGTTTCATTCTCGTCCCAAAAGGTAATGAAATTTTAAAATATTTTTTTAAAATTGCGATGGATGGTAGAACATGGGTTACACAGAATTTGAAAAACGTGTCGATGCAGCTTTATTAAGATATTTTTATCTTGAGATTATAGTTTCTAATTGAGAATCACTGAATGAACACGCTTTGAATTATAGAGTTAAGTCTGAACCATAGAGAGTCAAACTTTTCTCACTGCAATTACTACAAAAGGTCGTCGTGGACGTCTGAAGCAGTAAAATTGAAGTAAACTATCTTCCGAATCTATTGGAATGTCTCAATATTCAAGAGTTCGTTACTATCAGGACTTGAGAGGGGCAAATATAATTCTCGTAGTTTCATAGCACAAGTTAAAGCTTATCGATTTTCACCCTCATTAGTTAATTACCTTTACGCAGTAGTTTCTTTAATGCTAATTTATGGGACAAAAGGCTGTAAATCTTGCGTCTTCAATTTGACTAAAAGCCTACTTTTCGTTTTTGTAAAATTAAAAGTAGTGTATTGTGCAATCATCACCAGCTTTGCAGTAATAATTTTTGTAACTAAAATGTGTTAGTTCCAGGATAATTGTTCAACAATAATGTGTTTCTACTGCCTGCATTGGTTACTTGGGTTCCATGGTGCAAGTGCCATACGTGCACGAAATACAAGATAGACAACGCATACAAACGCAAGGAGAATTTTAATCATATACTTGAAAAAAATAGACTAAGCCTTGCTGTTGAAAGGAGTCGGCCTATATGTCATTTCTCGACTTGTTTGGAGATACATTTTATGATAGGATAGATGTGTGAAAATGCATTTCAAGAGTGGCTACAAAAATGGTGAAATCGTCAAAGTATACTACTTTGTCTATGGTTTTAATGACACAGAAGAAAGGAAATACACTCGGTTAGTTACAGGAATCAAATCTTCGATCCCAGGAACTCACAGGTTAGGGCGCCTTCTCACAAAGGATATCGATCCCTCATACCGGTCGCCTAAGATTGTCGCCAGGAAATAATTTATAGATTCATTTCCTGCGTACAAACTATTCGAGGTAAGAGAAACGAAACAAAATTTTTGACTGGCATTCTTTAGTTCTTTTTTGTAAAATCGGGATAGGTAAAGATTTCAACGGTTTTGAAATCTGCGGAAAATTTTACACCTGATAGAACCTTGTATTTAATTTTCTTCTAATAAATAATATTTCAATTAGATAATTATATTTTCGCAAGAGTTTGTGACACAGTTGTTGTCACACCGATTGGATCTCTTCGCAATTGGAATTAGGCCGAATTTGAACAATGACGAGGCAATGACAGGCGTTGCCTGTGATGTTGGTTTGAGAAGCAAACCATAGTTCATAATATTCATTATTTGGTTTGCGAAGCAAACCAACACCACGTACAACGCCATGATGGCTGTTATTGAATTTGGCCACATTTGACAATGACGAGGCCATCACGGCGTTGCCCGTGGTGTTGGTTTGCAAAGAAAACCATAGTTCATAATATTCATAATTTGGTTTGATTCTAACCAAATTGGAATTCGCAGAAAATTCCTTCCAATAGGCTACGAATTTCGCAAACCAAATGAGAATTCGCAGCAATCACGGTGGGTTAGTGAGCAGTGGTCATACCTAACCCCACGAAAAGAACTGTCACGGGCAACGCCGTGCTGTCCACGCAGTGGCTAGTATATATAATATATTTTAAATCCAAGAGCAATCATTTTATCAAAATGAAGATTTACGATACACTCTTCTTTAACCACTAATTATTACTTTTTGAGCAGTGAAGGCTCCCACGTTTTCGGCGCCGACCAACTGGTATAGTGGTTGAGGTGTTAACCTCTAGATCGGAATTTCTTGGTTCGAATCCGGGTCCGGGCATGGATGTTTGTAAGCGTATGGTGTAGAGGCGGCTGGTGCACTTTAAATCTGTCGTGGTCGAAAGTCCTCACGTTGGGTTGGTTGGTGTGGACGTTTGGAGAGTGGGGTGCCAACTCAAGTGTTGCTTCGTCATCTGACCGTGGTTCAAAATTACGAGGCGTTGTCCTCGGATCTTTCCCTTAAGGGACTGATCCCGGACCGTCGTTAATAGCCCGTTGTGTTGCTCTAGTACGACGTTAACTGAAATTACCATTACCATTACCCACGTTTTCGGCACTATATTATAAAATAATGCAGGTCATTTTGCGGTTAATGCAGTTTATAGTCCGAGATTTGCCAAGCTGCGGAATTATGTTTTTCTTTCAAATTGGGGCTTTTCTGTATAAAAGCTTTGTTCGAGGATTTTTGTTTCGATTTATTTTACATGTACCGACATGAAAAAAGTGAACCATCAACACCGGTTCTCAGGGCCGCGTAAACGCACCTTATGTGAACGGGGCCTCGCTATCATCCCTGTTCTAATTTTTGTTATGTCTTCGTTAGTCTAAACATAAAGCCCGTTGTTCTGCTCCAGTGCAAGTCTAATCTAATTCCTACGTACCCTATAATTCTAAACATTCGTGTTTTCGTCGCCACGCTTCACAGAACACAGACAGAAGCAAATCGTTTCACTAGTTTGAAGATATTCAAAACAAACATGTCTTTTACATTTTCACACGACATTCCAAATCAAAGGTTTTTTTTTGTTTAAGCATTTTCTGGGCAAATAAAATTGAAAATACTTCGGTCTTCGAATACCACCGTGTCTGTTATTCTCCCACAAGTCTGGAAAAGGCTTTGTGAACCGACCAATCACAGAACCCCGTTTAAATAAGCAAACACATATCCTCTGTACTGTTATAAACTTCGAAATTTTTTTTTCTTTCCGAACGCCATTTGGACATCCAAACTTCCAGAACGTCTTCAGAACCTGAAGTGATCAGTCGCAGATTTCCTATTGTTCTATGACCCCTGTATAGCAGATCTAACTTTCACTCAAGCTTTAAGGTAAGTTTCTCTCGAAATAGTTGGTTTTAACGGCAAGGTTAATGAAGAACTTTCTTGAAATTGATTATTATTTAAATAGTTATATTAGCTATCCCTATTATAAAACGAAGTGTTTCTTTGTCTGTGTGTCTACAATCACAGTGTCCTGACGAATATATATGGCACTTACAATAATGAAATTTGGCTCACAGGTTGTTCTAATTTTTTGCGCTTTTTGTGCAGCGCCCGAATTTTAAAATTTAATCTACATTTTTTAATTAATTTTTTTTTTCACATTTCGTCCTCCTTTCCGGAATGTTACATCATAGCTACCTCGAATGAAGGAGTGGATTTTGCGATAGTTGACCGCTGACGTCACAAACGTTTTTCGTCCTAATGCCTTTGGAATCAGTTTTCCGATTCTAGCGTGTTTTTATTTACATCGTTGATAATCACGGCGTTGCCCGTGGAGTTCTTTTGCGAAGCAAACTAAATTTGAATACGTAACAATCACCGGAGGTTGGCGAGGTGTGGTCACACCTGGCCATACGAAAAGAACTGTCACGGTCAACGCCGTGGTGGCCACACAGTGGCTAGTGATTTTATATTTAAAAGCCAAGGCGTCAAGCTCAGTACAGACATAGTTTGGTTAGTTCATTGAATCGTGTTTCTTATGCTTACATTGGCTCGTTTAACATACAGTAGAACTCCAACTATCCGAATCAATTGGGACCAGACCCCATTCGGATAATTGGATTGTTTCTGATAAAAGGGTCTAGTATGTATTTTAATTAAATACTGTATGTATGTTGAAAATGGGAGAAAAAAAACTATTTTTAAAGAGAAAGAGCTTTTAATTAATTAAATGTAACGGCCATACTTTTACATGTTAAGCGTACTTACAAGTGCTATACATTAGTACAGTATGTACGTACCGTACTGTAAACGAAAGTCATTGTTTGCTGAACATCTCGGTTAAAGTAAGCTGTTTGACTGTCTACATCCGTTTTCGGGCAGCCAAGTCGCGCATCCGCTTGACAGTGAGAAGTTCCATGTAGTCACACTAAGGCTGACGCTCCATCCACTTCAACGCAGTTTTAAGGTTGGCAAATGCTTCACTAGCAGATGGTTCAGTGTCTGCTTCAACTTCGACATTAAGGTCATCTTCTTCCTCGACACTTTCTTCTCTCACACTTTCAATAAGTTCATCATCATTTAGAATTTGAAACCCAGAATCATTTTTTTGCGAATCGCAGTACGTTTCCGTCTTAATTTTATTTCAGAAATTCTGAAAGCGAAAATTCGATTAATCAGCGATTCGGATAGTTGGAGTTCGGATAATTGGAGTTCTACTGTACTTGCATTGACGGTTTTTGAATGATTTAGGCATGACTCATTATTCGATTATATAAATTGATTCATTGTGTTTTGTTCATTGTTTGACATCTTTCAAACCAGTGTTTCCTAAACAGTTTGGGATCTACGCCCCCTTTTAAAACATAATTTCTGGGGCCTCTTTGGAAAAGTATTTAAATTAACAACTAAAGTGCGCAAGAGTAGCAGTGTTTGTATAATTTTGAATTTCACCAATATATTTATGCAGCTATTGCTTGTAATTTTAGAATATCGAAAAGCTAGTTTGAAACAAAACAACTTGGTCGGTAGTTCATAAACGTCGCAATGAAGCAACACAACGGGCTATTGGGAATCGTCCGTGATCAAACCTCAAGGGAAAGATCCGACGACAACGTCTCGTAATTCTGAACCGCATTCAAAACCTGAGGTGACACCCCAGTCTCCAAACTTCCACACCCCGCCAACGTGAGAACATTTGAGGTCACGACATATTTAACGTGCATCAGCCTCCATGCACACGACAGTCTTTGACAGAACCGAGTTTTACACAAATACATGTATACATGGAATTTGTATGGGTCACCCCCACTTTTGTGCTACACCCAAAACATAAATTCCAGAAAAAAATCAGTGTAATTGGTTAATATAAATTTAGGGGTTGTGAAAATGGTTTGAAGTTCAACACTATAACTCTATATAACGCTAACGCGAAGCATTCACCGCCTCCTCTAATAGGAATAAATTGGAAATTCGGCGAAAAAAATACGGGGTTTGGCGAAATTATTTGGCGAATGAACCTTACCTCGTGTTTTCCGTCCAAATGCGCCATTTTAATTGGCGTCATTCTACTGGCACGCTGTGCCTCAAATTCTTACACAATAGAGAAATTTCAAACGCAAAATTTTAAAATGTTGTACGGTTATTAATAAATAAAAATCATATCAGAAGCTTCGTTTTAATGTTCAGTTGAGAGAGAGAAAGAGAGGAAATAAGGTAATAAAGCGAAGTTAAGCAATTAATTTTAAGAATTTTGAGGATTTCCCTGACCAACTCGTATTTAAACGTACACACTTCACATGCTAAATTTCAAAACCCTTTCGCAACCTCTAAATCTTGATGTAATAGTCTTATATTCTTTTTGGTGAGTTTTTTGAACATACAGAAAAAAATTAGAGGGTGACCCGCTAATAATAATAACAATAATTTCAACATTCATAAGGACCACATTGTATACTTTACAGTTTCTTGTGATTTGTGATTGATCAGTTGTAACTTGCAGCTTACGACATATAATTATATCGTCAATGCATCGCTGTAGTGAATGTGCCTGCTTAGTAAGTGTGTGTGTGATGGTAAAAAATGTAACTAAACAGCCGATATCTTTTGTGGCTAAATTAGCCAAAAAAATAATAAATTCTTTTACCGTTTCTGAGTCAAAAGGTACCTTAAATAACCGTTAAAAAATCTTTCGAGGAAACGGTTTTCTCGGTACTGAAGAGGTTAGTATTGAAATTACCAAACACTCTGATGGTTATCAATTGGCAGTTTACCTCTTCATTCTTGTGAATGGGCGAGCAGGGCCACAATAAACTGCTTTCCACAGGGTCTATAAAGCTCTTAAGACGGCTCTGTAATTGAGAACGCTGGTCTACAGTCGAGATTTATCTGATAGCAATCAGCATTGGACGTCCGCAAACATTCTCATGACTCGCAAACATCACGAAACTCGGCTACTCTCCTGCATTTACATATCCTATCGAAATGTACCGTTTTACCAATCCCATATAGAGAACCGAAATGTATGTAGCAGTATGGTGCTATAACAATGGTTTGGAACTCTGAACTGTAGATACACCATGAATGACAGAATATGATTGGTATGGTGACATACTTCTATTCTCTTCAGGGTGTAAATGAGTTGAGGCCCGAATTCGGATAATGCGATTACTACTAGGGATGCGACATCGATATCGATGTTTTTTAAACAACATCGATGTATTTACCATTGATGTATTGGATCCGGTGTTTTTGTAGCATCGATGTTTATACTTGTCGATGTTTTTACGATGTCGATGTTTTATTTTTAAATGAAAAAAGTACCGTTATAAAAATTTTAAAAATAACCAAGTAGCATAATCGGCAAAATTTTCATAATCGGTAAATTGAACATACTTTTAGACCAAAGTGGCCAAGGGTGAAGGATCTGAAAAGTAGAGATGCGACATCGATGTCGATGTTTTTAAAATATTGATGTTTTATAAAAAAAACATCGATGTATTGGAGCCGATGTCGCATCACTAGTTGCTAAACCAGTTTTAAGATATGGAGAAAAAAGTTTAAATACACTGAATTTTAAAAACATCGATGGTTTGGCGGCGATGTATTATGAACATCGATGTTTTAATTTTGAACATTGATGTTTCAAAACATCGATGTTTTGCTGTTGATGTCGCATCACTAATTACTACCCGTGGACTGCATAGGTAAAGATGCAAAAATTATAATATTGGGTAAAATTGTACACGACGTGGCCTTGGCGTGAATTATATTTTTCGTCAACAAGGCAATGCATAATGGTGGTGGTGGTGTATTTTGGTATTTTTTAAATGAACGTCACACTGGAGCAACATAACGGGCTATTGCTGACGGTCCTGGATCGACCCCGAAGGGAAACAGGACAACACCACGTAATTTAGAACCATGGGTCAGGTGTCGAACCCAGATGGTAGAGATGGGTGTTTGTTCTGATCGCAGTTTCAATAACTGTTAATGCGAATTAGTTGTTGCATATCCGTTTTCTGAGTCGTTGGAAAGAGTAACGGATTAGCAATAGGAAGGTTGCGAGTTCGATCTCTGTTCAGCCAAAGACCGTCGCGTACTAGGTCTGGTGCATGTTAAATCTGCCGTGGTCTCAAATGTCCTGACGTTGACGTGGTGCGGAAGTTTAGAGTGGGGTACCAGCTCCGGTGTGGGCCTCGTCATCTGACCGTTGTTCCAAATTACGTGTTGTTGTCCTTGGTTCCTTCCCTCGGGTATTGATCCCGGACCATCGCCAATAGCCCTTTGGTTGCTCTTGTACCGACGTCAATTAAAATACCTACTTTAAAAAGCAGCGTTATTGCGAATTAGTTGTATCCACTGTCTGAGTGATGTCACCGCTTGGTGATTTTGTACAGCTTTGGCGATGTCGATTATTTTATCGCTGTAAAGCTGAGAGATTCCCTTAAGGATTGATCCCGGACCGTCGCCAATAGCTCGTTGTGTTGCTCCAGTGCCATGCTAATAAAAATACCTACCTACCTTTAAATTAGACCAGCCGACCAACCGGTATAGTGGTTAAGGTGTTAGCCTCTAGATCGGAAGGTTCCTGGTTCGAATCCGGGTTCGGGCATGGATGTTTGTATGCGTATGGTGTAGAGGCGGCTGGTGCACCTTAAATCTGTCGTGGCCAAAAGTCCTCACGTTGGGTTGACGTGGAAGTTTGGAGAGTGGGGTGCCAGCTCAGGTGTTGCTTCGTCATCTGACCGTGGTTCAAAATTACGAAGTGTTGTCCTCGGATCTTTCCCTTACGGGACTGATCCCGGACCGTCGTCAATAGCCCGTTGTGTTGCTCTAGTACGACGTTAACTAAAATTAAATTAAATTAAATTAAATTAGACCAAAAGTTTGGTAATTTTTAATTGACATCGTACTAGAGCAACACAACGGGCTATTGACGACGGTCCGGGATCAATCCCCTAAGGGAAAGATCCGATTACAACACCACGTAATTTTGAACCACGGTCAGATGACGAGGCAACACCTGAGTTGCACTCCAAACGTCCACACCAACCCAACTTGAGGACTTTCGGCCACGACAGATAAAAGGTGTACCAGTCGCCTCTACACCATGCGCTTACAAACATCCATGCACTGACCCGGATTCGAACCAGGAACCTTCCGATCTAGAGGCTAACACCTTAACCACCAGACCGGTTGGTCGGCGAAATTGAACCAAAAGTTTGGTATAAATAACAGTGTTATTTGCGAATTAGTAGTTAGAGAGCAACTTATCGGAAATACTAACAGTTATCGATAAATAGCGATAGAGTGAAATCTGTATACGCCTTCTAATGAAATAAATAGACTAGTAAGTCGTTGAAGTCGCGGTGATGTACGATCTCTAAAATGCAAGTCACGCGGACCTGATCCGATTTGCCTTCGAAGCGCGGACTTGTGTTTTTTACCACCCTCGACAGTCTTGTATAGGTATTCGTACTTTCTTCAATAACTTGTGAAAATCCCCCAAATATCTCCAAACCGAGTGATCTGAAATAGTAACATGAAGCTGTGTGTACACCCTAAAAAAAAAACGGCTCACCCGATCGCAATTGCACAATTTACATCGCAGAACAAAACGGAAGGTAGCAATCGATAGGGATGAATGTTTTTTTCAAATATCAATATTTAAAATTTGCCTAAGGGGCCATCTTCATATTAAATTGGGTGCTTGTTCCGAAAATTTCAATACGAACCCCCATCTTTTATCACAAATTTGGATTCTACACACAATTTCTGGCGGAAATAAGAAAAAGTATATCAATTTTATTGGATTTTTCACCGATTTGTAAGTGTTTGAAAATTAGATCTAATGTTAATTTGGTGTTTCACGTTTTTTGTTATATTTGCTAAAAACATTAATTTTCCTTGGAAACTGTTTTTCCATCCTTTGTTACCCAAAAACCCAAACACAATCTATAAACATTTTAATTAACAAACTAAATTTTACTATATTTGATTAATTATGAAATTCATATTCATAAAAATTATGAATAGGCAAATTTTGACTCCATGCAATTCATCTTTTACTGAAGCATCGGAATTCCAAATTTCAGCTCATTACGTGCATAATTAGTAGAGCAGTGGACTGTTTTCAAAATTCGATGATTATTATCGCTATTGGGGATTGTTCCCAAAGTGAAAACAGAAATTTCTGCCAACAGATCCTGGGATTCAATCAGAATGAATTCTGACTTTGTCACCATCTTAATGGACTCCATACCAAGGCGCCTGCAACAAGTCATTGACTACAACGGCCACTCTACACTTCTTTATTAATATTTATAATGTGATTGAACTCTGAACATTTAAATGCTCCCTCAATGGTTTTTACGCCTTTTTTCATTATTTTTTCATCAAATCCGCCTGAAATTGTGTGTAAAATCCAAATTTGTAACAAAATGGTGGTTTGTTTTGACAATATCAGGGCAAGCACCCAATTTAATATGAAGACGACCCTTTAGACCAATTTTAAATATTGCTTTTTCTAGAAAACTTTCACCCCTATCAATTTCTACCTTTCGTTTTGTTCTGTAATGTAAATTGTACAGTTGCGATCGGTTGAGGCGTTTATTTTTTTGACGGGTGTACATATGCCGTCTATTTAATTAGTAGTTTGGTGTTAAACTGTTGATAGCTATTAAATCTAAACTGTTTTTAACAAATTTATTAGGTGATCTTGGTTTTTGACTGTCAACGAATCAGTTAATATTATTTAGGTATTTTTTGGGGCATTTTAACTAACGTTACACTTGTTCTTAATATTATAAGCAGATAAGTGCTATTGCAAATAACATTTAACATCGTTAGTGTTAACGTAAAACAACAGCTTCGTTCATCTCTACCAAATAGTAATTTGCTAAGACGTCTTCTCGGCAAGGGAGACCGCATCGTATATACTGGGATTTAACGTAATATTGAAGTATTACTAAAATATTATTAACTCTAACATGACTATATGAGAGCTGAGAAATCGAAACTTTTCTTCAAAATGACTTGAATTTTTTTAGGAACTTTTTATCCATATTTTTTTTTTTTTTTTTTTACAATAGGTAATCCTTTAAGACGATTTGCTTTTGATCCCTTTTTATATACGTTTTTTAAGTGTTTCTTTGTTCATTGTGTATTTTATTCCCTAGATTTTACACATTTTGTTTTTCTTTTCTTACAAATTCTGAGAACCTTTTTTAATGTCATTGTGTAAATCTGTGCGTTCATGTTTTGCCCACTTACTTACTCGACTTACGTTCTTTATGTAATGGTTATTTTGTTAAATATTTTATTTTCATAATGGATTGCTTTGGCGTTCCCTAATCCTTCTATCTAGAGACGGGTAAAATAAACTGCGAGGCTATTACATAAAAATAAAACTGTATTGATTTTACCAGCATTGTTGTTATTGATCTGGAATTGTGACATAGTGGATAAAAATCAGAACCCACTGCAAGAGGAAAGCAGTGGCCATTATATTGTTATTTAATCTACATGCAAATAATAAACTTTGATATAAATACAACATTGATATGCATTCCACGAAATTTGAATGCTTAGGATAAATTCATTGGCATTCGAATACTTAAGATGAACTTTTATATCCGAGTACTTTGGTATTCGAATATTTTGGATGAATAATAGTGTATTCGAATGCAACGATAAATAATCGAGTTTAACGAATACTTTTAAGTATCAAATACATGAGTACTTTTGTAATCGAATACTTATCTTTGCTTCTAACTCTACTGTAAGGCGGACTATTCAGCGGAAAGCCGCAATAATGAACTAGTGTCCCCCGCAAATTATATTCCATTCTTTCTCGTTGTATGCGAAAACATTATACTAAAAAATTATAAAAACATTTGAAATCTGTTATTTTTAGTATAATTATCATTTTGATATAAAAAATTTATAGTTTAAAAATCAAAATTTTTGTAGTATAGTATATTATTTTTTAATAAAAAGTATTCGAACACAACGTGAAAGAATCGAGTGCAACGAATACTTTTACGTAACATTCGAAAGCTCATATCTTGTAACTCCTCCGTAAGGCGGACTATGCAAATGAAATTCGCACCAATAAAAGTGTCCACCGACGGTATCCAATCCATCAAAAATGATAGTTATAGTAAAAATAACATATTAATTTTTTTAAATAATTTTTTAGTATAATGTATTCGCATACAACGAGAAATAATCGAGAACAACAAATTTGAATACAAAATAATAATATATCATGATTCGTTTTTCTAAGAAAATAGTGTCTAGGAATTTTTCCTAGAAGCATTTCAAATAAGAGCATTAATTTCGAACTGAAAATAAACAGTAATTGGTTGATTACTGAAATATCTTCAGGTATTCAATTATGCTGTCTGATTATAGAGTATCGTTGGTTTCGTGAATTATAAGGTGCCTCTTTGAAAAGGCTGAAATGTCAAGTCATATGATTAATCGACTATTGTTCGAGATATCTCGTTTCTGAGATTTCTTTTCATGTATCAGCTATGATTTTGGTTTGATATTTCGATCCGTATCTGAGATATTTTAAGCAATCAATCATAATCTACCTGAGTGGTGAAACAATGAATTAGACTGGGAATGTGATAGTTTTTTAGACTGCTGGAAAAAACAATTGACTTATAAGCTGAATTGTTTGGTAGTCGTCGGAAGTTACTGAATAACCACTAACGTTTGTTCCCCGAAATAAATATGTTGACTTGCATAGTCAATACATCAACCCTCTGAGCGTTACGAGTAGTCTTTTCGAGTAGTGCACAGGCCCTGATTTATCATTAGGCCCGTGAGGCACGGGCCTAGGGCCCCCATAATTTAAAGGGCCCCTAAGTTTCCAATGTATCTAAAAAATTTTAAAAGTTTTTAAGTAGTTTACATAAATTATTGGGTATTTAAGTAAATGTCCGTCGACCGTTTCCCCCACTATCACATTCTTGTAATTACATTAATCATCTAACTATTATGTTTTTAATTTTCATCTGATTTATTTTGTTTTGCCAAGAGTTGTAAGTAATGTCACGATTTTCTCAAACTTTTTGGTGACATCTGTGAAATGGTCAACAGTCAAATACGCAAGTACCAATTATTGTTATAAAATTAGTTTTTGTGATGAACAAATAACATGGGGGCCCCTTCCTGCGTGTTGTGCCTACTATACCAAATTTTCTAAATCGGGCCCTGGTAGTGCATAGTATTTTGCTTTTTTTATCCACCGGCGCAAGCAACGACTAAATAACTATATCTATTGGTTTAACGAATTCCAAGAAAGATTTTATTGATTAAGAAGAGGTCAAAACTTGTTAAGAATCATGTAGAAAGGATTGAATTATATGGTAGTCTTCGTAATAACCTCTACTGTTTGTTCACTCGAAATAAATATGTTCACTAACGTAGTCTATCATCAACCCTCTGAGCGTTACGAGTAGTTATTTCGAGTAGTGCGTAGTATTTAGCTTTTTATCCACGGCGCACGCAACGACTAAATAACTATATCCATTGGTTGAACGAATTCCAAGAAAGATTCCACTGATTAAGGACAAAACTGATTAGGAATCCTGTAGAAAGGATTGAATTATATGCTAGTCTTAGTAAGTAACTGAATCACCACTAATGTTTGTTCATTAAATATATTCACTAACGTAGCCAATACATCAACCCTCTGAGCGTTACGAGTAGTCTTTTCGAGTAGTGCGTAGTATTTTGCTTTTTTTATCCACCGGCGCAAGCAACGACTAAATAACTATATCTATTGGTTGAACGAATTCCAAGAAATATTTTATTGATTAAGAAGGTCAAAACTTGTTAAGAATCATGTAGAAAGGATTGAATTATATGTTAGTCTTCGTAATAACCTCTACTGTTTGTTCACTCGAAATAAATATGTTCACTAACGTAGCCAATACATCAACCCTCTGAGCGTTAAGAGTAGTCTTTTCGAGTAGTGCGTAGTATTGCTTTTTATCCACGGCGCACGCAACAACTAAATAACTATATCTAATGGTTGAAAGAATTCCAGGAAATATTAGATTGACTAGGAAGGTCAAAACTGGTTAGGATGTCACGTAGAAAGACCGCTGGTAGCAGAATGAAAAAAACTTGTGAACCCCTTAGAAGGTTAAATGGGTTCTTATAATGCTGATTCAAAAATATTCAGTTTATCGTGTAATTGTGTGTTGGCAATAATATTTTTCTAATTATGCTATGATTCAATTACATTTCCCTACACCTTCAAGTTTTGAAATAAATAATAATTCTGTAGATATACCTGTAAAAACGATCATTTTACCTCATAAAAATGCATTGTTACAGTTTTAAAGACGTATTTATATAATTCTGAACAATAATGTGTGTATTTATGTTATTTTACATAATTTACTACTTTATTATTTGTTTCAGTTTTTCGTGTTGTACAAAAACATTCAATGGAAAAGAGTATATTTTTTGTAATTTTGCTCGGATCCCCTTACCCTTACCTTTCACTTTTAAAATGTGAAAACGATATTCCGTACGTAAAAAGTATTAAAAGTTCCCTTTACCTCATAAATTCATTTTTACGGTTTTAAAAAGGGATATTTATAACTCTAAACATTAATGTAGTTATGATATTTTACACAATTTTTTCTGATATATTCCTTTCAATATTATCCGAGTTCATTCAATTTAATGAACAACGCAAAAATTGCCTTGAAATAGTCTACTTCACAAGTATTAACTTTTATAATTGCGTTTGGATCACGATAAAACTTTCTCTTGCTTTCACTTTTTAAAATGTGATAACAATATTATGGGCGTATGCGCGTAAAAAGCTCCTTTGATCTCATAAATACATTTTTACGATTTTAAAGGTATTTACGTAACTCTTAAATACTAATGAAGTTATGTTGTTTTGCATATAATTTATATATATATATATATATACCAATTTATATATTTTTTCAATATTCATAGAATGTTTAGCAAACTCATTAAACGAACAATCAATTTTAATCAACTACTTTGAAATAATATACCAGAAATATAGTTTTTATGATTGTGTGTTCAGATAACCTTTTAAAATTATCTTATGTTCACCTTTTAAAATGCGAATATTATGTGCCTTTGTATCTGATATATGAATTTTTATTTGCAAGAAATGATTGTATAAATTGTTAACATAGACTTCCCGATAGTAAAACTCTGCTTCCAATAAACAATTCAAAATATCAATTGTAATCTTGAAGCTATATTAAAAGTCAACACTCCCTTAATATGCAATATTTAACTAAATTAGAAAAAGAAACCTTTTAATTAATGATTAATTATTTTTCCTTCTCATCCATTTTACAAATGTGACAACTATTTCGGAACAAAATTCTAAGAATCAAATGTGACACTTTTAATATTAAGGGAGTAAAATGTAACCTTTTCAGCCCCTCTCCTTGACATGGTTAAGACTAAGCAGATAAATATGCTAGATCTGTTAACGCTGTGTGGTACGTTTTAAATATTCTCGGTACGTTAAAGCTACTGCTTAATATTAATATTGTAGGAATGTTAAAGCTTCTAAGATGTATAAATATTCTATATATATCGCACCTCGGCAAAAAAGTGACACAAGTCAAAAAATAAAAATTTTGATGTTATGTCATTGAAAAATATGTGATGCACTAGCGTGTTATATGACTATTCTATAGAATATAATAGAAGTTACCATCAAAAATACTTACCTAAAATTTAAAAGAAGCTTATACCATTTTAATATAAGTTTTATGGTATCCTTTAAGTTTGTTTCGCAAATTCTGCAATTTTGAATTGCGTCACTTTTCTTGCCGGGGGTGCGATATGGTAAGGCTGCTAAGATACATAAATATTTCCTCATTTGATATTCTATCAAGGAGTGTTCTAAATGGATGGTGAGTCATATAAAGGGCAGACACACCACCAATCAAGAAACTATAAAAAATTGTTCCTGTTTTGCGCAAAATACATTCATATAAGACGGCGATTTTTAAATTTTCAAAATTTTTTGCCTCATGGCACATTGACTAATTAGTAAAATTCTGCGCCCACCTGTAGATATGTTTTTTTTTTAATTTGTTTTTTTTTGCCGATCTAAAAAATCAGGTACAGTTTAGTTTGATTTACAAAAAATAATAGAAACAATTACCCTTGTTGCTCCAAAGTGGCTTTTTAAAAAATATACTAATTAGATAAGGATTTAATATATGTGATGTTATGATATGATGTCAACTTCTTGATCAAAATAATAATTCTTAAAATTGTTTATACGAGTATTGCTTGAAATTATTGGTGAACTCAGTAGTCGAAAGTTAATACTAAAACGTTGAAATAAACCTTTACCAACCATAAAGCATTTTGGTTGAAAAAATCTCTGATATTTTGATGGGTTTTCACTCATAAATAAAGACTGAAAAAATTGCCTTAAAAAAGCCTTTTTTAAACAATTTATTTCTAGAGTAGTGCCCTTCGAAAGCTTAAAAAAATTGACAAATTCTGGAAAATCACCTTAAATTCACCATTTCTATATCAATTGCGCTCTTATATTATAGTAGGATTAAGAAAGATGTAAACATCCCTTCCGAAAAAAAGAAATTCTGAACCGAAAGAAATAAAAATTTTCTGGAGAATCTCCTTAAAATATATCTTTTCCGTTTTAATTGTGCCTTCATGTTATAATAAGATCAGGATAAATCGTGTAAACAACCCTTCTTAAAAGATATATTCTGGACCAAAACTAAACCAAAAAATCGATAGATAGTGGGGAAAATCTTAAAATACACCATTTCTATTTGAATTGCGCCTTCAAATTATAATAGGATTAGGGCACATGCCATGTAAACATCATTTCTGTATAAAGGAGATATATTCTACACCAAAACTAAAATGTATGTTTCGTGGAAAAACTCCTTAAAATGTTTAAAATGAACTTTTTATTTCAATTGCGCCTACATCTTATGATTAGATTAAGAAACATGTCATGTAAATATCCTTTCGGAAAACGAGATATATTCTGAACCAAAACTAAATCGAAAAAAGGGGAAAATGCCTATTATATTACATAAATAATCTGAAAACCTCCACTAAAATGCATCGTTTCCATTTCAATATATATATATATATATAATCTAAATCAAAACTCAACCGAAAACGAGAAATATTCTGAACCAAAACTGAACCGAAAGAGAATCTGGAAAATCTAAAAAATACACCTTTTCCTTTTCAATTGCGCGTTCATATTACGATAGGATTAGGAAACGTGTCATGTAAACATCCTTCCCTAAGCCGGCTAAATGGGTGCGAAATGATCTGAAAATAGCCAGGTGGTTAAAATTAACCGTGAAGTAGGAGTTTAGAAATTGCGACACCGCTTCTAATGAGTATTCAATCTCTTCCTTTCTTCCCCAACAGGATTCGATCCGGTATCGGAGCTGCTGAAAAGAAAAGCCAGACGGCCGAGCCCGGGATCACCTTGCAGCTACCCCACACGGCTTTGGGTCAAGACGGCCCGAACTGAAAGCAGAACCCGCATCTCTACCAGCTGAATGGCATTCTCCCCCTCGTCGCCCATTGGGTGAGGACTGGTAGTGGGCGGAGTTAAATCCACGTGCTGCTGCACAGCGAACTCCTTCAAGAACCAGTCGGCGAAGTCGTGATTCCAGTCACAACAAACTGCGTTCTTCTGACCGACCGGCGTTCGCCATGTGCTGCAGGGGAAACGCACTGGTCCGGCTGTTTCCCGAACTGCTCCCCGGATACGGCACGGAATTCTAAACCGCGTGGCTGTGCCTTCGTTTCTGACAGTACTCCCGGACGGTAACTTGACTTGCGTTTTCGACTGGCACCATGGGCCACCACCAAATGTCTCGGCGGGTCCTGGCGCTTCTGTTCCTCACTGCGATCCATCCGGCCAGCGTCCTGACATCCGGTGAAGTCGAGTACGATTGCGTCGGCGACGAGATGGGCAATCCGGAAGAACTGTCCGTCAAGTGTACAGTGCAGAACCTGAACGACGTGTTCCACAATTTCTCGTCAATCCAGCCGGACCGAATCGTGAAACTGAGGGTGATTTGTGATATCCGCGCCCACGACTCTAGCAAACAGAGCTCTCGCTTTAGTGGCGACCTGGACAGCTTGGTGAACAACACCTTCGGGCTGATGAAGAACTTACGCGAGCTTGTTATTGAAGACTGTAAATTGGTTACGATTCCTCCCATGGCTTTTAATGGCGTATCCCAGCTGACGAACCTGACCCTGAGATCCAGGAACTCTCGCCAGGGCGATCTAGCTCTCCAGCTCTCTGCCGAAACCTTTTCCCAGCTCCAACTCCTCGAGAGATTGGATCTCGGCGAGAACAACATCAATAACCTGCCGCAAACTTTGCTGTGTCCACTTCGCCGGTTGGAGACCTTGAACTTGACTCTCAATAATTTCTCTGAAATATCCAGTGTAGGTCTATCAACTGGAAGCCGTGACAATGTGCTTTGCCTAGTGGATGTACAACGCGTGCGCTTGTCTTTCAACCGTATCAAGGTGCTAACCAACAAAGGATTTGCTGCTGTCAATCAACTGCGAGAACTCCGCTTGGACCACAATTCCATATCAAGAGCAGAAGAGTCTGCCCTTCATGGTTTGGACAAACTTAGAGTCCTTGATTTGTCCAGCAATCAAATAGTTGCTCTACCTCCCCTAGTGCTGCGAAACTGTGAGGAACTAAGTGAGTTGTACCTTCAGAACAATTCGATTAGTGTTTTACCTCCTGGACTATTCACTGGCCTACAGCAACTCCTCGTCCTTGACCTCAGCCACAACGAGATCACAAGTCACTGGCTTGGATCGGATACATTTGCAGACCTTATTCGCGTTGGCACGCTGGATGCCAGCTACAACCGTTTGACCCAAGTGGACTCCAGCATATTCCGGAGTCAGTACAGCCTTCAAATTTTGCATTTAGATCACAACGAGATTGAAGTGATTTCGGATCATGCATTCTCCACCTTGTATAAGTTGCATACTTTGCTTTTGAACAATAACCGACTGACCCGAGTGACACCTACCATCTTTAGCGGATTATCTGTGCTGACTATGTTATCCTTAAGTCACAATGATATTCATGATATCCACCCAGATGCCTTTCGAAATAATAGTGCTGTGATGGAAATAAGCTTGGCTAATAATAAACTGACTGCAGTACCCACTGCCGTCCAATCTTTGCAACTACTCCGTAGTCTCGATTTAGCCAACAACAAAATTGCGGATATTCATAATGCAAGCTATCTTGGTCTTGACAACCTGTACAGTTTAGTGCTGTCAGGAAATAAAATTGGAAATCTAACCAGAGGTGCATTTGAAGCGTTGCCTGCGATACGCATATTAAGTTTGGCAAATAATGAAATTGAGTCTATTGAAACGAGCACGTTTGATGACGTTCCATACCTGCATGCTTTGAGATTAGATTCCAACTTCCTTCTGGAAGTCAATCGTCTGTTTAGTAATCTGCACGATCTGATGATGCTAAACATATCAGCAAACCGAATTGAATGGTTCGATTATGCATTGGTGCCAATCGGGCTGCAATGGCTCGACATGCATGACAATCAGATTGAATTACTTGGCAATTATTTTGAACTTGAAGCTGTGCTTAAGCTTCGGACACTGGATGCTTCCTCCAATCACATTACTGAAATAGATTCATCATCATTGCCCAACGGTATCGAAATAGTTTTCTTAAACAACAACCGCATCAAAACCATTCACCCTTTTACGTTCATGGGTAAGCCGAATCTCACAAGAGTTGATTTGACTAAAAATCACCTCGAGAATTTGGAAGTCAATGCATTCCGATTAACCGAAGTCCGAAATAGGAAACCTCTGCCTGAGTTTTCAATATCTGAAAATCTCTATCTTTGTGATTGCAATATGGAGTGGATACTGCGAATAGGTTCGCTGGACGAGTCCAGGCAGCATCCACGTATGGTAGATATAGAAGACATTTCCTGCCAGTTGTCATTTAATCGCCAAAGGACAGCAGTGCCAATTGTGCATGCACATTCCTCCCAGTTCCTCTGCCGTTACAAAAGTCATTGTTTTGCCCTGTGCCACTGCTGCGAGTTTGACGCTTGCGACTGTGAAATGGTATGTCCAGAAAATTGTACATGTTTTTATGATCAGAGCTGGAACACTAATATCGTAGATTGTAGTTCCCAGAACCACATCTCTGTCCCTCGCCGAATTCCGATGGATGTCACCGAACTATATTTAGATGGGAATGATATTCCGTCGCTATCAAGTCACACTTTCATCGGAAGGAAGAACATGCGCGTTTTGTTTATGAACAATAGCAATGTGCACATGATAAACAATCGCACTTTCAATGGTCTCAAGTCGCTCCAAACCCTCTACTTGCAGCACAACCTCATTGTGTCCCTGCACGGCTACGAATTCGAGCGCCTTGTGAACTTGCGTCAATTGTACTTGTCGTATAATCGAATTGCAGTTATCGGGAATTCCACATTCATGCATCTGCGAGCTCTGGAAGTTTTACACTTAGACCACAACTACATCACTGAATTTCAGGTGTGGAATCTAAACCAAAACGTTAAACTAGTCGACATACAGCTGTCCAACAATCCATGGGCGTGTGAGTGCCAGTTCGTCGGGGACTTCACCTTCTGGCTTCAGTCGCGTACGGACCTAGTGCACGATGTTTATAATGTGAACTGTGTATATAACGAGACCTTCACTCTACCGCTGGTCGAGTTCAACATGACGACATGCACCAACTTCTCGGTCGCGTCTCCCAGCTACATCCAGTCCTACCGCGCCTTTGACTTCATGCCGATCTTCATACTGATCGCTTCTGTCTCCGCCATAGTGATTTTGATTATAGTGCTCGGTTTTGTGTTTCGAAAGCGGCTGAGCGTTTGGTTCTTCTCCAAGTACGGCGTGCGCATATTCAGCGCCGAGGCCCGTATACCAGACGACGACGACAAACTGTTCGATGCCTTTCTGTCCTACAGCAAGAAAGACGAAGCTTTTGTTGGACAAGTCCTCGCTGCCGAGCTAGAGTGTGGAAATCCACACTATCGACTGTGCCTTCATTATAGGGACCTTCCCATCGGCGGATACTTGTCCGATGCCATCATTGAGGCCATAGAGAGTTCCCGAAGGACCATCGTAGTTCTGTCGGAGAACTTCATCCGCAGCGAGTGGTGCCGTTACGAGTTCAAATCTGCGCACCATGAAGTCCTGCGAACATGCAAACACGATCTCATCGTGATCCTCATTGGGCGCCTCGCCCAACGTGATCTGGATCCAGATCTAAGATTGTGGCTGAAGACTTGCACCTTCCTCCGCTGGGGCGACAAGAGGTTCTGGGAGAAGCTCCGCTACGCCCTGCCGGACATCCGTAAGAGGAAGTCCGATCGATGCCATGCTAGTGACCACTCCATTTCAGTTCACATTTGAGCATAAATGTAAATAAGTTTCATTGTGATCATTGTCACTCGCGGGTGACACTCCAGCACACGGTCCCCGATGTGCAGTCACAGTAGGGAGTGACTTCTTGAGCAGAAGAGTCCTCCGACAGTCACATCTTGAGTATTTGAGTCCTTTTTTTTATTTCGTGGGTTTTAGTGCTGTTTGTGCGAAGGATACCTTTCACGCGCGGCAACTTCATTTAGCTGAGTAGGTTTGTATAATGATCGGTATTGTAGTACAGCTTTTGTGTCGATTGCATTTTTGCTTTTCCTTTACAAACGATATGTGATATTAATAGACATTTCTTCGAAATATGTGTGATTATTTTTTTTATTTTCTTGTCGGGGCAATGGTCTCATTTTTGATATAAGATTGTTTAACCTCTTTAAATGGTATTTTTCTTGATCATGGAAAATGCACTCCCAAAAATATACTTGAAGATGTTTGTAGAAAAAGTTTGATGCACCGTGGTTGGAAAGTTTAAGAAATCCATAAAGTTTACAGTGAGAAATGATATTCCATATTAAGAGTTATATTACATATTGTCCTATATCTAATGTTTAACCTTGCCACATGATGTCATCACTATTTTGTAAAAGAATCTGTTAACTCCTCCCTCCCCCATCGATGTGCATTCAATGTAAGGTGGTTTCCTAAAATGTTGTAAATATTTTAAAAATGCGTTACCAATTATGTTTCGAGTCATTTTCCAATATTGAAAATGTTGCAACTGTTTTTTTATATTTTCAAGTTTGATTTTCTGTAAATTTTACAAAATTGCTGTGGAAGTGGTTGAGATAGGAAATATTGAAATAATATTTCAGTCATTTACATTCGTTTTAAATTATTAGTTGCAGTCAAAAACACGGTACCATCGCCGAATTGGCAATAAGTACCAACGCCAATTGACAAGGCTAAGGTTTGCAGTATACATTTCACTTTACGCGCAAGTGGAAGGCATCCGATATGGCGGCTTATCCAAATAGCTATTTGGCGACGAAAATTTTTGTCGAAAGTTTGGCGAGGATTCGGTATTGTGTTCTTGAGTTTTACTCAATTATTACAAGTTTTTTCGTCTTTGTAAAAAGCAACACAGAATTAGAAAAATTTATCATCCTTCATTTGTAGCCTTTGTAGGTTGTGTGTACATTTGGCAGTCAACCAAAAAAATGTATTTTGAAATCACTAAAATGTATTTCAAATTTTTTTACCTTTCACACTAGCTTTCAGTTTTTGTTGATCAGTTTTAGAACGCATAGTCTAGCTCAGTTGTTCCCAAACTTTTCAATCCAAGGATCCCCTTGAAAATTAAAAAATTTTGCGGACCCCTTGAAATTATAACATTAAATGAGGCATATGAGACCTGTGTAAGACCATAAAGTTACTTATTTTTCACCTTAGCGACCATAACGATACTTATTTTTAATATTGATAATAAAGTATTTAGACTTGTTCAATAGATTACAAAACGTTAAAACTTCATATTAATGATTAGTGATGACAATTTAAAATTCCGAAACAGAGAGAAAACTTAAATAAACTAAATAGTTTATTATTATACAAACTCTTTTTGATTTATTGAAATGTATTAAAATCAAGACTCTTAATATGCTATAAACATCAAAATATATGTTTCAATCTTAATGTGAGAGATGGAGCTACTATTTAACAGTTAGCTCAGCAGTATTTGGTTTAATGTATGATAATTTCAATATTGAGTCATTCTCAACTTCAAGTATGTTTCAAATCAGCAAATACTGGAATTTATTAATTGTTTTGGATTCTAATATTTAGATTTTGAAACAAGACAGTCAGAGAAAATAATAGAATGTTTTATTCTTCCTTTGAAGTACCTCATTTTGGCATGTAAAACATTGCATTTTTTCGCGGAACACCTGAAACCTTTTCCCTGACCTTGTGGGAAGGTGGATCCATGGACCACTTTGGGAACACTGGTCTAGCTTTCAAGTTTTATCACATTCATAGTTACATTTGCCGTTTTTAATCGATAACATAGACCAAAGTGTTATGCTTGTTCTGACCCAGAGAATTTAAGTGAAGAAAGATTATTTATGAGATGAGTTATGTTTGAGATCTTTTTTTAAAAGTGCACTGATAAATTAGTCATGTTTAGTGCAATACATAATTCCAAAATGAAATGACTGTAAATAATGCATCGTATAATCAGTGCTGCATTAAAGAAACTCATCGCTATCATTTATGAGAATTGCTTATAAAATATGGTTGGTTTACTACGATAATTTGCGTCGACCAGAGCTATTATTAAATACTTTTGTTTTTATATTTCAAAATAATAATTCAGTTCAATAATGAGCTTAGAATGCAAAACCAAACTGAATCGTTTAGTTTCCGTAAACGGAGCGGCCTATACCCGGTGAAAATAGATATCTATTGGGTCAAATCAATCAGAAAATTTTCATCATATGAACTGTTCATTACTCATATAAAGACAATCTACTAATCGTGATATAAAAATTTTATAAAGCCGCAAGAGAGTGAGCAACTTAAATTTAAGTCAGAAATAAGCTTAATTGTGTAACAAAAAATTTTGGTTACAGAAAGAATACTTTCATCACAAGCCTTGATTGAAGAATAATACCAATCATAATCTGATTAGATATATAAAAACGTCATTTTTAGATACTTTTTTGCTAAAAGTATTACTTGAAAGGCGCCATAATTTTCTCTTCTTTTTATAATTTAAATTTCTTTGTCTTTCAGCTTTTGTTAAGTTTGCATGTCTTTTATTTAATTATGAATAAATTCTATAAGAACATTTAAGAAATAACAAAAATTGTCTGTTTTTAAAAGGTAAGTCAATTTTTGTCCTTTCGCGGCTTAAGTACATTGTGAAACTGCATCCCACAAACCATTTCAACTATCATTTTATTTTTACTTGAACCTGAAATTTCTAACTTGTTTTGCTGATTGAGGAGGTGCTAAAACGTGATCTTAATATCTCAGCCATTTTCACCGCAGTTTCTATTGCACATCATCACTATATAATCTGGTAGATTTGAATAACAAGTAGTCTAGTATTCACTGGTGTACAGCAAATTATTCTATTTAGCATACACAATGTACGAAGAATACACAAAACAATATGTAAAACATTGATATGATCTGTATTTTTTTAAGTAGATTGAATTCCACCTGTCCATGATGATTCTAATAACTTGTAAGTAGTTATTTATTTATTAAAATTTTGAAACACTATGCATTTTGTCTTTCTTTTTCATTTGTAATCCTTTACTTTTCATTGGTCACATACGTGGCAACTATTTATGATTTCTCTATACCTGATTTCCAACCAGTGTGCCGCAAGAAGGGCACTCATGTGCCATATGGAGAATGAAACGGTTTAAATTTATAAGATTTATTTCATTTCAACGGTTTAGTTTTGAACTTTTGACAAGTGTTTTCGCAAATCATTTCAAAAAGTACTTGTATTTTAAAAATCCGTATAAATAAATCGAGAATTATATTTTTTATTACAAAGTAATATAAATAGATTATTTAGAAAGTATTTTTTAGAATCCACTTTGGTGTAAAAAGGATAGGTAACTTTAATTATTTTTTGTTTTTATAAATAGCTTAGAGCATAATTTGTTTTGTTAGAAAGCCACTTTGGAGTAAAAAAGATAAGTAATTAGTATATTATCTTCTGTAAATCAATCCAAATTATACCTATTTTATAAATAGTTTTGAGTACAATTTTTTTCTTGCAAAATATGAATAAATTGTTTAAAAAGGGTTTGGAAACCATTTTGGAGCAAAAGAGGTACGTAATACTATTGTTACTTTTTGTAAATCAATCCAAATTATAATAATTTTTTTAAGTAGTTTTGAGTGTTACGTTTTTATTGTAAAGGATAAAAAATCCTTTCGAAAAGATTTTTTAGAAAGCCACTTTGGAGCAAAAAAGGTAAGTAATTACTATTTTTTTGTAAATCAATTCAAGTATTTTAGCTACTATGTAACCAAGTTATGGTAACTATTTTGAGAATAATTTTTTTTATTGAGAGGTTTTATTTATATTTTGCAAACAGATTTTTTAGGCAGCCACTTTGGAGCAAAATGGATAAGTAGTTACTATTTTTTTAAAAAACAATCAAACTTATACCTATTATTTGACAGATCTGCAAAAAGTACAGCATGTTTTTTGGTGTGTTGTAGAATTAGTTTATGTATGCCATGAAATGAAAAAGGTTGAAAATCGATGCCCTTTATAATGGATCCAAAACCAACCAAATTTAGAAGAAAAAGAAAAAATGTATTCTGTATCGAGTATTATGGAAAAACGTGTGAAAAACAGTGATTTCGGCAGCATATATATTTATAACTATAGTACGGGAAATCTGATAATATCACACAGGTTAAATACTATCTGAACTTTTAGTAGTAAAATAGGAAATTTCGAGGAATAATTTCTTAACTTGTGGAAAGCACTAAAATCTGAGATCCATCAAAATCAGTTTGAGAATTTTAATTAATTCAAAGTGCTTATTTTTTTCTATTCGATATTTCTAACTTATGTGATACTAATATTCAATACTTATACAAACAGTTCTCATTATAACACTTTTAAGTAATATATATTCATTTTTTTGTTTTTAAACTTACGAAACAAGTACAAGAATGTGTTAAATGTACAATTCTCAACTGATTTAAACAAAATGAGCTTGAGAATTTTGAATACATAAAAAAAAAACATATTTTAAAGAAAAGTTCCTGCTGTCAGAAGCTAAGAAATGATCTTCAAGAAACTTAATAGTTTTGCTAAAACGAGAAGATGCCCAAGAACCCCCCCCCCCCCCCATATTATCAAGCTGTACAGAAGAATCTCACATTTTAGAATAAAAACACATTTTAGACTAATTTTTCAATTTTCAGTATTAGACCTTTTTAAATTTTTAAATATGTGTTAGACTTTTAGGTGTTGTGAGCTTTACAAATATTAATACGTAAAAAAGTATCCCATAGAAAATGCTTAAAATTCAAAACAATACGCGTATAAAACTGTAATTATATTAAGATACATAAGAACTAAACTTAAAAGCAAAATTTCACTTGTTTAGGACAAAAACTCATTTTTGGTTGTTTTGCCAATTTTTAATATCAGACCATTTTAAAGATTGGTTCCCTTTTGGGTTTGTTTCAGTGTCAATAAGCTTTAGAACTATTAATAATAAGAATAATCCGAAAGGAATCACTTTCATTTCTGCTTTACCAATTGAGATTAAAGTAAAAATAACCTGAAAAGATTGCGTAGATGATAGATAAACTATATTAAAATAGTAAAAATTGAACCTCTCTCTCTGTCTCTCAAAATGCCAAATATCACTAAACACTCATTTTGTCAATTTCCAATATAAGATCCTTTTCGACTTTTTTTTGGCGTTTAGGTTTTGTTTCAATGTTAATAAGCTAAGTTAATGTTTAAAGCTATTAATAAATTAAAAAATCTCAAGGAAATCACTTCTTTTCATTTTTAATTGAGATTTAAGTAAAAATGACCTGAAGGGATTTTGCAGATTAAAGTGTAATTATATTTATGAGACCGTAGAAATTGAACCTTAATGCCAAATCTCACTTTTTAGGAATACAGGCTCATCTTCAACTGTTTTGCCAGTTTTCAATATCGGACCCTTTTAAAGATTTGTTTGGCTTTTAAGGTTTTGTTTCAGTGTTAATAAGCTTTAAAGTTATTAATAAGTAAAATACTCACACAGAAATCACTTCTTCAAAAAATAAACCTAAATGCCAAATCTCACTTTATTGGAATAAAGACTCACTTTCAACTGTTGTTGTCAGTTTTCAATATTTAAAGATTTGTTTAAGGGGAGTTAGTACCTTTGAGACCTTGCGTTGCTCGCGAAAACATACTTTTTTCGATTCATCATAAATAATTGAGTTTTGTATATTGTAGTATAAAATTGATACAGTTTAAAGATAATTGTATGGCTTTTAAAAAACAGCTGTCATATTTGTAATTAAAAATATTTTTTTATATAAAACCTAGCAAAAATTATACACAACTTCTTCGTTTTGAAATTTACCCACTTAACTTTCCCACAAGATAACTTTTGAAAGATGCACTGTAAAACCCAAATGTTTGCACCAAATTGAAGCAAATGAATGTCTTAATTCTGTGAACTAAGGAATTTGTGATATTTGAAGTACAAATATTTATAAAAATTAATAGTATTAAAATAAGTCAACTTTGAAATTTTTTTAGTTATGTATGGATCTATAAATAAAAAACTATAGCTCTCATACATAAATCCATAGTTCAGAGAACTAAGATCTTCTTTTAGAATAACCATACAAAATTTCTTAACTCTATGTTTATTAGTTTTTTTTTAAACTTGAGGGAAAGTTAAGTGGGTAAATTTCAAAACGAAGAAATTATGTATAAGTTTTGCTAGGTTTTATATAAAAATATTTTTTTAATTACAAATATGACTGCTGTTTTTTAAAAGCCATATAATTATCTTTAAACTGTATCAATTTTATACTACAATATAAAAAACTCAATTATTTATGATGAATCGAAAAAAGTAAGTTTTCGCGAGCAACGCAAGGTCTAAAAGGTACTAACTCCCCTTAACTTTAAGGTTTGTTTCAGTGTTAATAAGCTTTAAAGTTATTAATATAAGTAAAATTATCGCCAAGAAATCTCACTTCCTTTTATTTCTACTTTTCTAATTAAGATTTAACTAAAAATAATCTGAAAGAATTTCGCAGATGAAAGGGTAATTATATATTAAGATCATAAAAATTGAACCTAAATGTCAAATATCACTAAAAACTCATCTTAATTATTTTGTCAGTTTTCAACATCAGACTCAAAAGATTTGCTAAACCTTGGATTTTGTTTCAACGGTTTAAATAAAGATAATTAGTAACGATAAAGATTATTAATAAGTAAAAGAATTGCAAACGGAAATTCTTAAATAAATCCTTAACAGCTTCTTCAATTTTCTTTTTTTATCTAGATTTGAGTAAAAATTATCCAAAAAAAAATCGAGCGAAGGACCGGAGTAATTAATATATTAAAATACGTAAAAACCCAATTCCAATGCCAAAAGATCTTTATCTTATGGCAAGAGAACTCCAATCCAATAAAAGTTGCACTCCTTATCTATATCTGGAATAACGATCGATAGTTTTGTTTCATGTTTAGTTCCCTTTTACTTAACGACTATCGTTTTTTTATTCTCTAAGCAATTCCTACTTTTTTATTTTATTTAACCAAAAATAGAAAACAATTTTCATTGACCAATACAATTTTTAAAATTCAGAAACGTGAAACTAACAGTGAAGTGAATTGACCTTGAGATGACTTCTCTGGTGGCTGCCTCGACGAGGGATTTTGTCATTGACAAAACTAACCAGATCTTAATCACATCGTCAAAAATTCAAGTGTAATCAACTAATGACGAGATATCTCGTCATTACCAAAATTAGTCAGACCTTGATGAACGAGATATCTCGTCGAAACCTCTTGGTCGATTAATAATATAATATCTACTAATCATACATATACGCGTGTGAAAAAGTTAAACATACGTTTTATTTTTTTTATTGAAAATTACACTTATTGTGGTTGCAACACGTTTGTTCTCTTCAATTTAACTTCTAATTGAATAATTATTAATTTCTGCAATATTTGGAAAATACAGTAGCTTAACATGTGATAAATAATTATTGTTTTTATTCATGACACAGTAAACGTGTTATCCACAGTCATGATAGTCACAGAAAAGAAGACGACCATTAAACTGTGTTAATCCTCCTGTTGTTTTATCTTAGCTTCGAAAACTGCTTTCTAGTGGCCAGCCTTTGATACTCAGACTCAGACCTTCATTTCCTTGGAGTAATAGGGTAGTTATGTTTCGACGAGGTATCTCGTCATTAAACAAAAACTGACCAGATCTTGATGTATGAGGTATCTAGTCATTGGACAAAATCTGACCAGATCTTGTTGTATGTGGTATCTCGTCATTAGACAAAATCAGACCAGATCTTGTTGTATGAGGTATCTCATCATTAGACAAAAACTGACCAGATCTTGATGTATGAGGTATCTAGTCATTACACTAAATCTGACTCGATCTTATTGTATGAAGTATCTCGTCATTGTACAAAATCTGACCAGATTTTGATGTATCTTGTTGTTAGACAAAAACTTATCAGATATTAATTCCGAAATGAAGATTGGATATCATCGGTCTCTTTCAGGTGAAGACGACAGTGACAGAAGAAGCAGTCAACCAACTTGTTTTTCATCTTAGTGAAACACATCGTCCCTCCCAGTGGTTCAAAAAACCGTGAGGAGTGCAACAAAAACTGTTTAAAATTCATGTTAGTACTGTCTCGACGAGGTATCTCGTCATTAGTGAAACACTGAACAGATCTTGATGGACGAGATAACTCGCCATTACAAGAGAACCGAACAGATCTTGTTCTCGTCATCATGAAAAGATCAGCCACATCTTGCAGACAAGGTGTCTCGTGATTAGCAAAATTGATCAGATATTGAACTAGGTATCTGGGTGATACGACCTACAGAGCTATTTTACACGTCTGTACATATTTTAACATCACCTTTTTCTTTAATGATAGCAGCAATACGGTGTGGCAAAGTCCACAAGGTTTCGTAATGCATTATGGTCGGTGCAACAGATTAATAATGGTTTTTCTGAGTTGTATTACAGTTTCAGGCTTTCTTAGTGAGATTTTTAAACCGATAACGGAACCCTTGATAACCTTGAATTTCCACTTTGGTGAAGGTATGAGAGTTGCCGGGCCATGTTAGAACATAGATGTTCAGTTCTTTGAACAGGCTTCTCTAGTCTCAATCCAATACCTTATTTGAAATATTGAAATTTATGAAAAATTTTTAATAGTAGTTTACACTGCCGGGCGAAGAACTAGTTCAAGACAAGTGTTTAAATAAGAGGGAGGAAGGACTTTATTTTCGAGACAAATGTTGAAATAAGAGGTAGGAAGAGCTTTACTTTTGAGACAAGTGTTGAAATAAGAAGGAGAAAGGGTTTTATTTTCGAGACTTGTGTTGAAACTGCTCCAAACACAAGACAACATCAAGTTAAAAATGCTGTGAAAGGGATAAAGAGAAAGCAGGGAGATAGAGTAATGGGATGAAACTAGGATAACTTGGGTATCCTGGCCAGCTCGACCCCTGTGTTTACTAAAGACAGTAAATACCATGGGGGGGGGAAATAGAGCACCTCGTGTCCGTATACACGTATAGAAGATGTGCCCCCGAGACCACCAAAGGGGCATTCTATTGTCACGGAAGGGAATAATCACACATATTTTAACCATCGAAATTATGTCCATCCTTTATTATTTATAGAATCTAATCAATTATATATTAGTACCAACTTTATGAATTAACAATTTAACGTTTCAGCCAATTATTAAAAAGAAAACTTGCTAAACGGAATCCTTTCTATTTTTAAACACAATTTTAAATATATAGTTGGAAATACTGTTAGTTTCACAATTTCCTATATAGCCCCTATCTTGTATCGGTGCTCGAAGTCACAGCCTGGCATTGTTTGCTGGTTTTATTATATGGTACTGAATAGTAATTCAAATATAGGAGTCCTGCATAAATTTATTTCTTCAATAACGTATTTTCATACGTAAAGGAAAAGCGAAAATTAAAAATTGCTTGCGAAGACCTAAATGATGAAGTCATCAGGGGACACATTGTTCACTGTCAAAGATTCCAGTTTGAACTCACTTTTATGGGGTTGATTAAAGTAATTCAACGTCTGAGCCACCAGCACACTTACAACTCTATTTTTCAAAAATGGATTTACATATGTACAGGAAAAAAGGGGCATTAAAACTGATTATAAAAACCTAAATGATGAGATCATTAGAAGGAAAGAAAGTTTATCATTCGAGATTCCAGCTTGAACTCACAAAGAACTTCTTTGGATAGGACTGAATAAAGTTATTATTTGGTAGTGTCTCTATGTATATAGAAATATATTTTTTAATACGAATGTGCATAGTTGCAGAAAAAAATTGAAAACCTAACTGATATGTATAGGGATCTTTCCGGCTGGATTGGTACTTTGTTATAAGTCTATCTAACCTACATATTTTTCCAAAATCAGCTGACTGAAAGTAGGTAAAAAGGATATTATACCAAATTGATGAACAAAACGTTTATTTTAGCATTAGAAAATCAACTTTATTAATAATTATCCATAGGTAGGAAATAAATCACCAACAATCATTTATAGTAACTACTAGTAGTAAGTTTTAAACGGTTGATGAGGATCAGTCTTGCTAGTTTCCCCACCAAAAAACATCCGTTTGTTTTATACGTAGTACTTTTCTATTTGTCTAAAATTAAGTAGTCTCTATCTCTAATGTCGTTGAGCAAATGACATATAATTCGTAACCTAACCTTGTCTCATACTAACATAAAAATCTAATCTTTGGCAGTTTTGGGTCAACATAACAAACAAGGGAACTCTTAATTCTTCTTAATTGCTTAAATAGAAGTTATATAGTAATGAAAATCACTTTTGAGTTTGAAAGAACGATCTAAGGTATCAAATCGTATTAATTGTGTCGGCTCTCAACCTACTTCTCAATGAACTGCAAATATAACCAACGGCCGAGAAGGCGCTCTCAGCTTCGATACTAGTTGGTTTAGCCGTCATTAAGTTGTCGTACATAAGAGACAAATATTTTCTTGTGACTCCGTTTCATATGAAGTCATTTCTTTCTTCAGTATTTTCTCAAAATCTGTTTCTTTTCTAAAATTTGTCTTTTTGCAAGTGTTCATTTTCTTGCAGAATTTGCTTTTCTAATTCCTCTTTATTAAAAAAATATTATTGACAATTAAATTTATTATTTTTGCTAGAATTATCCAAACTGATGATTGAAAAATAGAAAATCGATTATTCACAGTCCATTACTTAATAAACGATTTTGCGACTTTAAAGTTGGCTTTGAATAATCGATTATTTAATTTGAAAATAATTCGGATTTGTCGAATCCGGTCCGGTTACTGGATCCGGTAGGTAGCCAAATGATACCGGATCGGATTGCAATCCCTAGATATGTATCATGATGATTGAACGCCGATATGTACCATGCGAGATCATTTGGTCAGCAGAAATAAAATCTTCGATGACTGTCTGGTTTGTTTACACTAAAAACGGTGTTTCGAGCAGTTGTATCAAATCTCACCAATTATAAAAAATCATCCATCTATGCTTCCTTGGGAACACTAATTAAATAAACTTGATAAATTTGAATGTTAGAAATAACACAGATTTATTAAGGGTTGGTTAAATTTCCAGGGCTTTCAACGACAATTTCACCCGAGTTTTTGAAACCTTTTTCATAAAGTCAAGAAAATAGTACCAAACTGCATTCCTATAATTTTAGATACTTGCGATGCATTACCCTCAAAAATTATTATAAGTCGCTTACATCACAACTCTTTCGAGAAATTGCACTCAAGTTTTTAAAACCTTTTTCGAAAATTCAAGAGTACAGTGCAAACTGCATTCCTTTAATTTAAATACTTTCGATATATTATCAACAAAAGATTATAAGTCACTTCATCAACCTCCAACAAGAATTACTCTCCAGTTCTTAAAATCTTTTTCGAAAATTCAACAGAGCTGTACCGAACTACATTCCTATAATTTAGATACTGCTCTGTATCATCCACAAAGAGAATTATAAGTCGCTTCCTCAACGTTCAACAAAAAGTATGCCACATTTTAGAAACCTTTTTATAAAATTCAATAGAACATTATACCGAACTGCATTACTATAATCTTAAAAGATATTGCAATGCATCTAAAAAAGAATTTAAGTCGCTTCATCAACTTTCAACAAGAATTAAACTCAAGTTTTAAAAGCTTTTTTGAAAGTCCAAGAGTATATTACAGAGCTACATTCCTATAATTTAGGTACTTTCGGATATACCATCCGCAACTTCAACTGTGAATAAGAATTACACTCCAGTTGTTACTTCGGGATTGATGTCGGACCGTCTCCAACAGTCCGTTGCATTGCTCCAGTGGCCCGTTTACTCAACTACCCCCACTCAAGTTTCTAAAACCTTCCTCGAAAATTAAAAAAAAAAAGTTCCGAACTGCATTTCTTTAACCTATACACTTGAGATGGGTCATCAACAAAGGAATTATAAATCGCTCTATCAGTTTCCAACTCAGTGAAACTGTATTGAGAAAAGAATGAAAAGGGGAATTAAGAACCGCTCAACCAAATTGCAAGAAAATTTAAATCGCAAATGCATCCGAGCTAGGGCGTGAGAATCCCAAACGTATCTGAAATACGCATTACAAAGCAAGCGAATCTCCGGATTCGAACAGGTAACGGAATGGAACTGTCAATACCAACCATGAGAGAAAAAGAATTCATCAACAAACGGGTTCCCACATCACAGCGTTGATCACCCATTCCCCCCGAAATTATCCCTCTCCAACTAAAACAAACAGCCGGTCTTCTTTTTCTGAGTATAATTCCCAGGCGTCGTTAGCCAGAAAGAAAACACCAAGGAAGGTGGAATTCATTACACTCGATCCACCTTGCAGTCCTACCGCCGTTTGTCCCAAATCGCAGGATGCGAAGACAAAACAGCTGAAAAGTCAATGAATAATCGGCATCCGGACGAAGGTGATTGAGTATCCAGATGCAAATTTGCATACATTTTGATATCGCGTCATCAGTATGTGGGTAATTGATTACAAAATGTTTTATTACTTTGTCAACCTTTATGGATCGAGCTGTTCATTCACAGCGGAGTCCATTTTGGTAAAATACTGATAAAAAGAACGTGAAGCTGAGCTCCATTACATTAATTTAATAGAAATCTTCCGATCTCTTATAACAATTAGCGTAGGCGAGATGGGATGTATAACTCAAGAGGCGACGTAGAGAGTAGCAATTAGGAGTTATAAATTCCTGTCCTGAGTTCGGACTATCTTTTAATGACTGTCATTGAGGGGAAGATAAAGAACCTTATGCCAAGTTTTAAATGAGATATGACAAAACGGTCATCAATCTTCGTGCTAAAGAGATGAATTTTAATTTTTCATTAGCTTTTAATCAGACCAATTTGAAGCTATCGAAACATGAGAAATTTGATACATAGGTGCGTTAATGACTGAATTATGAATTTTTGTGACGATATTTTCCCGTGGAATCTAATCGTTTCGTGTCGATTAGTGATGGGAATTTCTTCGCGACGTTAATGTCGCGAGTTGCGAAATGAAGATGAGATGATAGCATCGGTCTCCGTAAGTGAAGAAAGCAGGGTTCAGGACCGACTTGTTTTTCATCTCCGGGAAGGTTAGTTTCCAGCAGCGGTTCTCAAACTGGGGGGAGCACGACAATGAATGTTTAACCCTCCTGGTGGGGTCATCTTGATGATATACCTCGCCATTAGAAGGAAACTGACCAGAATGATCTTGTCACCATC
Organism: Metellina segmentata; assembly: GCA_947359465.1. NCBI lineage: Eukaryota > Metazoa > Arthropoda > Arachnida > Araneae > Tetragnathidae > Metellina > Metellina segmentata. The sequence continues at coordinate 28,383,687 of OX375884.1, forward strand.
AAAAACTCGGTAATAGCCTGACGAGATTTCTCGTCATTAGTAAGATTGGTCACATCTTGTTGGACAAGATATCTTGGATGGATAAGTTTTGCACGGCAGTATATCTCGTTACACCTCCTTTGACTTTTATGACACCATCAATAAAGTGTGACGAAGTCAATCAGGTATAGTTGCACATTCCGGCCGACATGCAACACGATAATAATAGCTGCTCTGAGTTGGGTAATAATTTCAGGCTTCCTTGATGACATTTTTGTAACGACAATAGTCTTAAGTTTCCTGGTCTGGGAGTAAATTTAAAATTGAAAAAATTAGTGCAATTGGTAAAATCTTGTTTGACAATATATCTCTTCGAAAACAGTGCTAAAACAAAGAAAAAAAAACCAATACATAGCTTGCATCTTTTGGACATTATTTTTTGTTAACCTGTTTCCCCAAAAAGAAGTGCATAAAACAACCGAGGCTCAAGTTAATTTTAACCGAAGTGAATACAGTAAATGTAAAATTTAGTAAAACTGAGATGTTACAAAGGGTGCAATAGCTGTGGAGGAAAGAGTATTTAAATTTTACGGTTACAATTCTGACTGAAAGCAATTTTGATTTTCTTCGTCTTTCTACAGTTTTTTTGTGCTTACACTGAAAAAAACTCCTTATGTAAGCGTCTCGTGTGTGAGAAAAAAATAAAAGTACGAAAGCGATTTCATGTCAGTTTTGAAAGAAGTGAATATACTGCATAAATTAAAAAAATAATTTGTCAAACCTTAATGGACAAGTTATTTTGTCGAAACCACTTCGAGGGTTCTTTCTTCGTTTATGGATAGTTAAATTATGATATAGTGTTCGTCAGTTATATATTGCTGCTCAACGCAATCATCTTTCTTTCCCATGAGGCCAGTCACCCTTCTTAGAGCCCACCATTGGTAGGTAGTTACTGCCACACTTTGGACACAAAACGGGCAATTGTCGAAGGTCCGGGTAATATTGGTAATTTTTAGTTAACGTCGTACTAGAGCAACACAACGGGCTATTGACGACGGTCCGGGATCAGTCCCTTAAGGGAAAGAGCCGAGGACAACCCCTCGTAATTTTGAACCACGTCGAAGGTACGGGATCAATCCTGAATGGGAAGATCCAGAGACAACGCCTCGTAATTTTGAACTACGGTCAAATGACGAAAATAACACCTGAACTGGCAATCCAAACTTCCACATCATACTAGCGTGAGGACATTTGATACCATGACTGATTTAACATACACCAGCCTACTTTGCACAAGACGGTCTTTGGTTGGATTCGAAATCGTAACCCTCCAGTTGCTAATCCGTTAATCTTTCAACCGGGCTATCGTGGCCCGAGAGAATAATGGGATATAAGAAAAGAAGATCACTTGAGTATCCCGGGCGTGGTCCCCATGTTTCAATTACCCGTGACAGTAAACACCGCTCAGTTAAATTACCCGTTTCTGTATACACCATGGGAGATGAAGGTCAGTAGAGAACCTAGGTCCGTGACGCCCGCACACAACTGAAAGGAACCATGGTCAGTTGATAAGGTCAACAACTGAGCTGGCACTCTCACCTCTTCAAACATCCACACCACGCCAACCTACTGACATTTGAGGCCTCTACAACGTGCAACAGCTTCCACGTACACGAGTTGGCGTGGTGTGGAAGTTTGGAGAGTGGGGTGCCAGCTCAGGTGTTCATCTCGTCCCCTGGCTGTAGATCAAAATTACTTGATATTGTCCTTGGATCTTTGCCTTTAGATTTTATCACGGGCCGTTGTTTAATAGTCTTTTGTGTTGTTGCTGTGTGATGCTAATTGAAAATACCTATCTACAGAAGAAAAAAGCTGCAAGTCAATTTTCAATGTAGATTTTTCGAAACTTTGGATAAAATCTTTATGAAATGTTGGAATAAATGAAAATTCACACAATCTGTAATTAAACCTCCTGGTTGTACTCTCAATGAGGCGTCCCGCCATTAGCAAAACTGACCTGATGTTGATATCGTCATCATAAAAAAAATCGGCAGAATCTTCATGGCGAGATATCTAGTCATTAGCAAAATCGGTCAGATCGTATTAAACGAGATATCGCCAAAACCACATTTGAAACGAGGTTTAAAAAGTAATAACCGATCCATGTTGCTTCTGTAACATGCAACAGTTGAACCTCCTCGGACAAAGAAATTCAAGAATTAATGTCTTGTATAAAATATCCAGCAATAATGGACCGGACGCCAGCGGATTTGCAATATGATTTGGTACTTGTTTGGGGATGTTTTTCGTGGTATGGCCTGGGATCTTTGCATATTATTCCTGGTAAATTGAACGCCGACGCCTACATGAACATTTTGGACCAATCGAGTTCTTCCTACGCTCTGGCAATTTTATTGAATGGACTGAATGGAAAGCACTAAAGAAAGCCAGTGATAACTTTAATAATTTCTTTTGTTTCACTCGAATCCGTTTCTCTGGAAATCAAAATGAATGAATCTCGAATCAAACGTAGGTCATTCGAATCGGAAGGTGAAAAAAACTTGGCATGTTCCAAAGGCTGACGTCAATAGTGACGTGAGGGGGGGAAAGTCTAAATTTTGATGCTTCTTAATTTCCGAAAAAAGAAAGAACGGTGAAAAAAACTATTAAATTAATTTTAAAATGTTATAGATTAAATTTTATAATTCGCCGCTACCCAAAAATTGAAAAAATTCGGACTACCTGTGTGCCAAATCCCATTACTGTAAGTGCCATAGATTCGTCAGAACTTTGCGGGCAGAAAACTAACAAACAAACACTTCCTTTTAAAATAGTAGAGATGATTATACGTACTCTGTATTCACACGATGGGTATTCGGAAAATAGCTGAGAGAATCAGCAGAGCAATTTAAAAAATCCATTTTATTATTAAAATTATTTGCAATATTCATTCCATTATTAACACTAGTTAAAAATTTTCTCGATCATTAAACTATTTACAAAAATTTATTGGATCATTAAAACTTTTTCAATTGTTTCCTTGATTTTTAAACAATTTAAAAAACGCATTCTATTACAAGAACCAAATAATTCATTTAATTATTAAAACTATTTGTAATATTCATTCGACTATTAAAGCTATTTGGAAAATTCATTCCATTATTAAAACTAGTTAAAAATTTACTCGATTATTAAACTATTTAAAAATTCATTGGATTATTAAAACTTTCTAAATGGTTCCCTTGATTTTTAAACAATTTAAAAAACGCATTCGATTAAAAAAAAACAAATAATTCATTTAATTATTAAAACTATTAAACAATTCATTCGATTCTGATAATAAATATAACATATGGAATAGCTACAATCTGTGAGAGACAAATACTCCTGTGTTCTTCAATTTTTTCATACTCTACCGAAATTACCTTCGCTTACAGCCTTTATATTACACAGGTAAAAGAACTCAACTGAAACACCATTCAGCTTGTTTGCAGTCCGCTAGAATAAACAGAACATAAACACAGTTACACTTTTTTCCTTGACGCATTTTACGCTTTTAGTGGCGCAAGAAAGAGGATGCAGACCTATTACACATATCTCGAAACAAAAACATCTAACAAACGAAATAAGGAAGATGCTGACAGGTGAAATGAGGTGAATGAAAAAACAGCAAAAGTGGCACGTTTGATTATCAACACAGCCACAAGTTAATGGCTATAAAATAAAATGAAAATCCCCACAAGGAGCGAACGCTAACCCTACAAAAACCAGCCCGTTTAGTTATTACGAATGATGGTCGGACTTTCGCCAGTTTGTATCATTTTTCATCGGAATGATATAAGATGTAATAACAGTCTTTGACTAATGCGATACCTTGGAGCTATAAGTACGACGCTTGTATTCTTCAGGTTTGCCGTCATTCCAAGCGGCTCTTTACTCCGACTATTTACAATTGGGCTCATTTGTTTCTTTGGCCTGCTTGTTCCCTCCGATACCTCGTCTGATAGGTGTAATTTCCATTTGTAATGTTTCCCATCTTCATCGTGGCACGCTAATGAAGAATACTCGATTCCGATTCTTTGATGCCTTTCGCCATGGCGGGACCTTTGGCGCTCCATTTCGAAACGTTGTGCATCCCGAAGACAACTGATTTGATATCGGATTCAAAAAATCCATTCGATAAGAAAAGTATTTAAATTTTTCATTCGACTATCAAAACTGTCTTAAAATATCATTCGATTATTGGAACTGTTTCAAAAATTCATTCGACTATTAAAACTTTCCGATTCTTTGATGCCTTTCGTCATGGCGGAAAATTTGGCGCTCCATTTCGAAACGTTGTGCATCCCGAAGACAACTGATTTGATATCGGATTCAAAATATCCATTTAATAAGAAGAGTATTTAAATTTTTCATTCGATTATATATATATCGAAACTATTTTTTAAAATAATTCGATTATTGAAACTGTTTCAAAAATTCATTCGACTATTAAAACTTTCCGATTCTTTGATGCCTTTCGTCATGGTGGAACCTTTGGCGTTCCATTTCGAAACGTTGTGCATCCCGAAGATAACTGATTTGATATCGGATTCAAAAAATCCATTCGATAAGAAAAATATTTAAATTTTTTATTCGATTATCAAAACTGTCTTAAAAAATCATTCGATTATTGGAACTGTTTCAAAAATTCATTCAACTGTTGAAACTGTTTCAAAAATTCATTCGACTATTAAAACTTTCCGATTCTTTGATGCCTTTCGTCATGGCCTGACCTTTGGCGCTCCATTTCGAAACGTTGTGCATCTCGAAGATAACTGATTTGATATCGGATTCAAAAATTCCATTTGACAAGAAGAGTATTAAAATTTTTTCATTCGATTATCAAAACTGTTTTAAAAAATAATTCGCTTGTTGAAACTTTTAAAAATTCATTCGATTATTAAAATTAAATAATTCACTCGATTATTTCTTTAATTCAATCGATTGTTAAAACTTTTCAAATAACTTATACGTTTATCAAAACTATTTAAACAATACATGCGATAATTATGTCAAATATAATTTATGTAACATGTTTATGATGGAATGGAATTTGTGGTTTTATGGAGAATTGTCGTGTTTTATGATCATTTGAATACAATTACACATTTTTGGACGCTCTGTACATTATTGTAAACCAAAACGACTCGAATAACTAAAACAACCTAAAACATTGGTTTCCAAATACATGGTTCCTCTAAATGAGAGAAATTCATTCGATATCGGATTAAAAATATTCATTCGATTAATAAAACTTATTAAATCAATAATTTTACCACATATAATTGATGTGACAAGTTTCATAACTTAAATTCAGTTGCACTTTTTGGAACGCCCTGTCTATTATTGTACACCAAAATGAATAAAATAATTAAAAGTAATATTTGTACTATATTTCGTCTGCTATGTGAAATTTTTATTTGCAATGTTTCCCATCTTCATCGTGGTACGCTAATGAAGAATACTCGATCCCGATTCTTTGATACCTTTCATTATGACGGGACTTTTGGTGCTCTATTATAAAACGTTGGGTTAACACAATTCATTCTGTTATTAAAACTATTTAAATAATTAATTCTATTATTATACAACACATAATATATGTAACACGTTTTATGATAATTTAAATACCATTACACATTTTTAGACGCTCAGAATATTATTGGAAACACTACTCGAATTAAAATAATAAAAGGTATACTCAGCAAATAAATTGATCGTTTAAACCTAACTAACTGAGAGAAATATTTGATAAAGGATTAAAATAATTCGCTAGATTATTAAAACTGTTTAAATTATCTATTTAATTATTAAAACTATTTAACACTAGAACGTCCGTCGGTTTCGATTCGACACTGGAGCCTGTTTATTTTGTTCTCCTTTCCGCATTTGTGAATTGAATTTGAAAATTTTTGGTGACTTTTAATTATTTTCCTAGATGAATACACTGTAGAACTTTCGTTGGTCTAGATTCATTTTTAAAATTTTACAGCTAAATTTACCTAGAATGTCCGCTGGTGTCGTTTAGACACTAAGAAGTGAATTTGTCATTCTAAATAGCTTCCGCTCAACCTAATACAAAATCATTCAGTAGCAAACATTATCAGCTAACCAAACAAATTCTTATGGCACATACGTTTGACTTTGAAAAAAAATGTTTACTACATGTTCTTAGCGGAAACGAATAAATAATACTAGTGTGGATTGGGTCTAAGTGTTTCGTCGTTTACATTTGTTTATTTGCTTATAAAATAAACAGATTCTATTTTAGAACTTTGTGTACGTGTAGTGCAGACAAAAAAAACGATGGCTCGTTGGAAAGGTCAAAATCCTGAATAAATTGCTAGTAATTTGTTGCGAGAACTTGCTGAAAATGAATTGGATGGTGGGGAGCTCTCTTGTTCGAATTTTGATTCCGATGCCCCCAATTTACATGGAAGTGAGTGCAAAGAATCTGAAGAAAGTGCAGATGAAACTGATAATATCCCAACTAGTCCGGATATATATACCACTAGGGACGGCACAGAATGGATACTGTCAATGTCACAGGCAGATTTGCTGCTAGATTTGTTTTACATCACAGTAGTTGTCCGATTAACTGTGCGCAACAAAACCTCAATGAATACTTAATTTGTTCGTGGTTACTTTTCATCCACAGTTACATATTCGAACGCATAATAAAATGCACAAATGTTGAAGCTAGATGAATTTTGAGCGATATCAGCTGGTCTGTATCCACTGATGAACAATGTGCTTTTCATGCGATATTCTATGCTCGCGGAGTAAGTGGTGTCAAGAACATTGAACTGCAGTCCCTAAGGTCTGACTCTTGGAGCCTAAACTGTAAAGAAACAATGGGTCGATGTAGATTTAGAGAAATCCCTTGATTTTTAAGATTTGATTTAAAATCCACACGTTCTCAGAGAATATGAGCCAACAATTTGGCTGTGATTTCGGAAGTTAGGGAGATGCGATTTATTTACCGGTGTCCAAATGACACCGGCGGACATTTAAGGGTAATCGCAATGGCGGACGTTCTAGTGTTAAGCGATTATTATACCAAATGTAATTTATGGAACATATTTTATTACCATTTAAATCCAATTACACATTTTTGGTTTCTCATCATTGGAAACCAAATCGACTCGAATAGTTAAAATAATGAAAACTGTGGCTCTCCAAATCCATGGACGTCTAAAAGAACTAGCACAGACAGAAACAGTCGATATCAGATTCAAATAATTAATTTCATTATTTAAACCAATTCAAACGAAATACGGTTGATACCATCTGAATAATTGCTGCATTATATGAACAAATTCACAATGCGAACGTGAGTTGACTCTCATGGCAGTACTATTAGCAAATCTTGATGACGATATGTCTCATCATTAGAAAACTGCCCAGATCTTGATCTCGTCATCATAAAAAATCGGCAAAATCTTGATGACGATATGTCTCATCATTAGAAAACTGCCCAGATCTTGATCTCGTCATCATAAAAAATCGGCAAAATCTTGATGACGATATGTCTCATCATTAGAAAACTGCCCAGATCTTGATCTCGTCATCATAAAAAGTCGACAAAATCTGGATGACAATAGATCTCATGATTAGAAAACGGCTTAGATCTTGATCTCGTCATCGCAAAAAAATCGCCAAAATCTTGATGACGTTATATCTCATGTTTAAAAAACTACCCATATCTCAATCTCGTCATCATAAAACAGTCGGCCAAATCTTGATGACGATATATCTCATCATCAGAAAACTGCCCAGATCTTGATCTCGTCATCATAAAAGAGTCGGCAAAATTGATGACGATATGTCTCATGATAAGAAAATTGCCCAGATCGTTATCTCGTCATCATAATAAAATCGGCAAAATCTCGATAACGATATATCTCGTTATTAGTAAAATTCATTAACAAGATATTCTGTCGACACCACTTGGAGTGTTAAACAGAAAATATTTATAAGTGTAGGCTTCAACAAAACATGCTCCAAAACTCATCTGAAGATTTAATCACTCAAAGCATTCGAAACTAAAAATATTGCTATTTTATGAACTACCAGTCACTCAACTTATCGTTTAAATACCCTCGCACCAAAAAAACATTGAAAAAATTACTCATGTATTAAAAACTCTCGCAGAAGTACGTATTAACGCCGGGTAATTTGGGACTTGCACCAGAACAGCCCGAAAACCGATTCATATACAAATGATCTCTTAGCGGCCTTATCATCTGGGGGAAAATTCAGGAAAGGGAATAAAAAATAATGGGAAAACGTAGAATTCACTCACGAAGCAAACAAAAAATAGGTAGGAAAGATGACGCAGGGAAAAAATGTAGTAAGAGAAAGCTTTTAAAGTTTTTTTTTTTTTTTTTTTTTTTTTTTTTTTGAGCGTTAACACTTTTGAATGCATCACAGAAGAGGCAAAAATAAATGAATAATAAAAATCCAAAGGAAAGGAGTGAAAACTACGCGAGATAGCAAAGAACAAAAACTCATTTTTGTGGATTGCGAGCCCTAACATTTCTCCATCGAATAATGAATCGACGGAATAATCGCATCTAAAAATGCTGTTCACTTAGCTATGCATATAGAGCGTGCTAGAATCATGCGCATTAGCTCAGTGTAGAAAAAATGGAGCTTCCGTTGACCATATTTCAGTCGCGCTGTCTTTATTTTTTCTTCCCGTGCTTTTGTGTAGGTGAGAGAGAAATTATACAAACAAAGCCGGTTTGTTTTATTTTATTATAACATAAATTTCGTCTCCAGAGGTGTTGGAGGAAATAAATTCCATCCAATTTTCGGAGGGCGGTTGTATAATGGAGCTGTGGTCAGGCAGAAGGCAAACATTGATCAAAAGGAATTTATTTGCATGTTTATTACATTTTGATCCTTGAGTGACCCTCCATGTGGTTGTCTCGATGAGGTTTCTCGTCTTTAGCAAAACGGAACCACATCTTGATGAACGAGATATCTAGGCACTCGAAGAAAACTGACCTGATCTTGATGAACGTGATGTCTAGGCACTAGAAGAAAACTGACCAGATCGTGATGAACAAGATATCTAGGCACTAGAAGAAAACTGACCTGATCTTGATTAACGAAATGTCTAGGCACTAGAAGAAAACTGACCTGATCTTGATGAACGAGATATCTAGGCACAAGAAGAAAACTGGCCTGATCTTGATTAACGAAATGTCTAGGCATTAGAAGAAAACTGACCAGATCGTGATGAACGAGATATCTAGGCACTAGAAGAAAACTGACCTGATCTTGATGAACGAGATGTCTAGGCATTAGAAGAAAACTGACCTGATCTTGATGAACGAGATATCTAGGCACAAGAAGAAAACTGGCCTGATCTTGATTAACGAAATGTCTAGGCATTAGAATAAAACTGACCAGATCGTGATGAACGAGATATCTAGGCACTAGAAGAAAACTGACCTGATCTTGATGAACAAGATATCCAGGCACTAGAAGAAAACTGACCTGATCTTGATGAACAAGATATCTAGGCACTAGAAGAAAACTGGCCAAATCTTGATCTAGTCATCATAAAAAAATCGACATCATGATGACGAGATATTTCGTCATGAGCAAAATTGATCAGGTCTTGAAGGACGAGATATCTCGTCGAAACCACTTGGAGCGTTAACACACATTTTCTTTAGGAAAATAACTGAATAATAGAAGTGTCGACATGAAGGTAAAATACGTATAATCTTAGGGAAAACAACAGTTAAACAGGTAGCCTGTCTGCATTCTTCTTATAGATTCATTTGATCACATCTTTAAAACTGTGTACCAGTAGTAGGACAACTAACTCCTGTAAAGTGTAATATGTTAGCACATATTTTCATGACACACATATCTTTCACTTAACTCACAGTATCTTGATGACGATATATCTCGTCGTGATCAAAATTGATCAGATCTTGAAGGACGAGATACCTCGTCGAAACCACTTCTAGAGTTAACACACATTTTCTTTGAGAAAAGGGCTGTTTATTGTATCGTTCGTCTGCAATCTACTTATAGATTCATTTATCACATCTTTGAAACTGTGAACTGCAGGACAACCAACTCCAGTAAATGTTAGCACACAGTATTTTGATGACGAGATATCTCGTCATGAGCAAATTGATCATATCTTTATGGACTTTATATCCCGTGGATACCATTTGGAGGGTTACTCACATTTTAAAAACTTAAACTTTACAACTAACTCCTGTAAAGTATAACATGGTAGCACACATATGGCACATAAAGTGTTAGCACACAGTATTTTGATAGCGAGATATCTCATGTGTTTGTTGTTGTTGACGTGTGCCTCCTGAACTGTGAAACACACAAGATCAGGCCCAGTGATCTGAAGTAGGACAGACACAGAAGAAGAATACAGGTTTTATTATTTTACAAACACACAAATTGATCACTGGTAAAGACATAGGGGGTGCAGCTATCCACTTTTGGTGAGGAACCACTTGTGCGGGAGTCTGACTTCTTCCTCGGACATCACATACAACCAGCCCTAGGGCAGTAGCCCTAGTCGGAAATCGAACCACGAACCCAAAGCGTGGGAGCAGAGTGCTTTATCCACTATACCGCTTGGGCGGCGAGAGATCTCATCATAAGCAAAATTGATCAGACTTGATGGACGAGATATCTCGTCGAAACCACTTGGAGGGTTAATTCACATTTTATTTGAAAAGTTAACTTTTAAATGTGTCGTATCCCCGTTTGTACTCTCTACATAAAGATTCATTTAATCATATTAAGAGTGCGTACTATTGGACTCCACATTGTTGGTGCTCTCTCAATATGCAAAGATAGGATAAGAAAACTACCGCATCGAATGGTTCGGGGACGTTTGTTCAATTCCGACGAGTTTTTCCAACTGAAATGTGCTATGGCCATTAAGCAATCCACATAGGAGGGAACTTAACGTCAGCCGCGCTAATTTATCAGGCGGGAAACTTTTTCTTTATCACGCAAACTCCCAAGAAAACCTCCGATTAGCCCAAACCAAACAAGTTAAAATCGACAGACAAAAAGTAAGAATCAATTAAAACAAAATAGCAGATTACTTCGAGTGCAAAATAAATTGTTTAATTTAGAGTCGTGATTCGATTTCCTTTTTCTTTCCCGGTGATTTCTTCCATTCTGTTTCCCCCTTTTTCCCCCTGTCGCGCTGCCTAACCTTTTGAAATATTTCCAAAAAAACAACTCTACTGATTGGGATCCAGTAAAAAACAGGAAAGAAATGTAAGCACAAAATCGTAAGAGATACTTGGGTGAAGGGAAAAAAATCAATCTAAAAAGACTAAAGATGATTTTTCTCTCCAGTAGATAAATAGATGGTTTCCCTGGGAGGTGCAGTCTATGTCCCTTATTCCCTACCCAATATATATGCATATGGATGCGAGTGTGGTGGGGTAACCTCGAGTTCCGAGCTCGTTTTGAGTTTTTAAATAAGTTTTAAAGTCGGCGGAGGCCTCAAAGAGATTACAAGCATACATCGATATGTTCCTTATCGTCAATACAATAGAAGACAACCGAGATAGAATGTATACACAGGAAATAGACAAGCGAAATAGGTCTCGTCTTTTTTTGAAGTGACTCTTTTGACTTTTCGGATAATAAATTCGAGATGAGACGCGATAAACAAGAGCGCCCACGGAACAAAGAATAAAGGTTAATGGGTTTTCTATTTGTTGCAGTTGGGTTGGTGCAGTTGGAAAGCATTTTTGGAATAAATAAAAACGATTCAACCGATTTGAAGGGACACTATGCTGAGAGTAGTTTACAAATACTTTATTGGTGAATTAAGTAAATATTTGGAATACATAAAGAGCATTTAACCCTTTGTGAAGTGCATTGTGATTGTTTGGCCCATTGAAGGGCCCACTATACTATAAACAATTTTAAAAATTTTATAGGTGAATAAAGAACGTATTTGGAATAAGTAGAAACCCTTTAACCCTTTGTGAAGGACACTATGCTACAAATAGTTTTAAAAACGTTTTGGGTGGAATAAGTAAGCATTTGGAATAAGTAAAAACTAGTCAACCTTTGAAGGGCGCTATGCTTAAAAATAAGTTTAAAAAATTTATCGTATACTTAAGTTCATATTTGGAATACTTTAAGAGCATTTAACCCTTTGTGTATGCTACATATACGGAGTTTAAAAATTTTTTGTGTAAAATAAGTAAATATTTGGAATAATAAAAACTATTTAACCCTTTAACCTCCTCAGACCCGACACAAAAATAATGACTGATTTTCCTCAGAAATATTTATAAGTTACTGTTCACATCATTGTAAGTTTAAAAAAATCAGTTTTATAATTTTTTGTTAGGGGGTAGGTTGGGGGCAAGTATCACATGTGATACTTAAGTGTTGATCTACTTCAAAATCAAAAATTAGGAATTGAAGGATTAATTTCAAATTACATTTTATTTTTACAAGTTACACAAATCTTAATACATGCATGAGAAAAAATTCAGAAACATGAGTATCACATAATACTTCTGAACTGAGTAGGTTAAAGGGCACTGAGCTAAAAAACAGTTAAAAATCCTTTATGAGTAAATTAGGTAAATATATTTGGAATAAGAAAAAATTATTTAACCCTTTATGAAGGGCACTATGTTATAAAGTTTTATAAACTTTTTGGGTGGAATATAAGTAGAAACCATTAACCTGATGCTAAAAATACTTTTTTTTTAAAACTTTGAGTGAAAAAGTAAATATTTGGAATAAGTAAGAACCATTTAACCCTCTGAGGGCCATTATACTAAAAAATAGTTTTAAAATTTTCTTGGATGGAATAAGTACAATTTGGAGGGAATTATGCCATAATTTAGCTTTAAAAATTTTATGGGTGAAGTACTCTCACCTTTTACACATGCATTTTGAACGAAAAATTTTTTTTTGTGTGTTTTTAATCTCATGAGCATCACAAGATTTCAAAGTGTAACTTTGCATTTAACCCACAGCATAATGATTAAATAATCACATCTATTGGGTGCAGGAATCCGAAGAAAGATTATGTTGGTCAAGAGGCCAAAACTGGTCAGATGTCATGGAGTTTTTCTAATGAAGATATAGTGTTTTATCCGTTAAAATCTGGTCAGTTTTACTAGCGATACCTCTTTGAGGTAACCACCAGGAAGGTTAAATCAGGGGCTGCAACCTAACTGGGCATACACGCAAAATCTTATAGATTAGATTCACCGCTAGAGCTCTTTGAATTTCGGGTGGGAAGTTACATAAACCACAGGGCAGGAATGGTAGTATTTTTCCCTGAACCCCACAAACAATAAATCACATTGCAAACATGAAAACAATCCACAGTATATATTTCCCCTACCATATAATGCAAACGCAACTGACAGAGCATTGGAAAGTATATTTAAAAATTCATCTGAACGGTAAGTTTAAACAAATAAGAAATGTAAACACATATTAGTAAAGTGCCTCGGAGTGCAACATGTAAAAAATTTAAATTATTATTGGAACTGATTGGTTCGATATTGGTTTGGGTTCGTACTTAGCCCACCTTAAGCTACCTTATAAACTTGAACCCTCCACGTGATTTCGACGAGATATCGCGTCCATCAAGATCTGACCAAGTTTGCAAATGACGAGATATCTCGTCATCAGGATGTTGCCGATATTTTTACGATGTCAACCATGAAAGGGGTAACTTACAGCACTTGTATGGGAGAAAAATATATCTCCAGCCTGAAGTAGTATTAGAGGTAGACAAAAATACACTGCCTTTGACGTCTTGCTAAACAGGCGAAGAGGTAAAGTCATACTTCACAATATTACACAACTTTTTGAGAGTAATACGACTCTTACAAACCCGTCTATCTCTTGGAAGAAGCTGAATTTGAAGTTGTTTCATCGAAGGAAATATAAAAATACCTGGAAACGTATGATTCATTGTCTGTCTAGATCTCCCTAGGAATTCAAGTTAGCCGAAAACCTCAAAAGACAGTTGGAAAACTCTCCAGAATGTATATGTTTCCATTGTCTGTAGAAAAAATAAATAAAAAGTTACATTTGAACATTTAGGTAAAAATATACAAAGTATCTTTCATGAAGTATTAGTCAAGTAACAAAAGCCACAAAATACAATGGTGAAACCCTCCAGGATGTATACGTTCCCATAGTTAAGATGAAACAAAATAAAAAATTACGTATGACCATATAGGTAAAAATAAGCAAAGTATATTTCATGAAGTTTTTGTCAAGTAATAAAAGCACAAACGATCAAACGGTGAAACGCTCCAGGATGTATACGTTTCCATCGTATGAAGTAGAAACAAAATAAAGAAATACGTATGAATATTTAGGTAAAAATAAGCAAAGTTTCTTTCGTGAGAAGGCCCCGTTCATATAAGACGAGTAAGACGCGCGTTTGGCGAGGCTATCAGGATTCCGCTCTTCAAGGTCGCAAATATAGACTTAAATTAGAGGAATAAATAAACATAATTTAATGGCGGGACCTTGCTAGACTCGCCATACGCACGTTGAAACTACTCATGTGAACGTGGCCGAAATATTAGTCAAGTTATAAAAACCACAAAAGACGATGGTGAAACGATTCAGGATGTATATGTTCCCATAGTTTTTGAAAAAAATAAAAAATAAAATATATATATATATATATATATTGCATATTAACATATAGGTAAAAATAAGCAAAGTACCTTTCATGAAGTATTAGTCAAGTAATAAAAACCACAAAAGACAATAGTGAAACGCTCCAGGATGTAGTATAGGTTCCCATCGTCTGTAGTAGAAAGACAATAAAAAAATTACGTATAAATATTTAGGTAAAAATACGTAAAGTATCTCTCACAGTATCATGAAAAAGTATTAGGCAAGTAACAAATTTTAATTTTCAAATAAATGTGACCTTTTATGAGATGTTTGGGAGAATTAGGAGTGTAACATTATCTTAACATAATTTTTCACATTGCAATAGATTCGCGTACTAACGACCTTAGGGAGGACGTTATATCGAATGGTCGTTCTGGTCACTTTTGCCAGTGACAAGCTACCTCGACTAGACAATCATCAAGAGGTTAATCTGTATCTGAAAAGCGTCATTTGAAATCGACCTGTTGCAACCTTTCAGGATAATGGATTTGCGTAATAACGATTTTAGGGAGGACGTGTGTGTGTTATTTCAAATGGTCGTTCTGGTCACTTTTGCCAGTGACAAGCTACCTCGACAAGACAATCTCAAGAGGTTTATCTATATCTGAAGCACGTCATTTGAAATCGACCTGTTGCAACCTTTCAGGATAATAGATTTGCGTAATAACGACCTTGGGGAGGACGTTATATCGAATGGTCGTTCTGGTCACTTTTGCCAGTGACACCTCGACAAGACAGTCATGAAGAGGTTTATCTATAACTGAAGCGAGGCATTTGAAATCGACCTGTTGCAACTTTTCATAGCACAGACTATCAGTGCCGAGCCTAAACGTGAAGGTGAATTTTTTTGAAATACGAAGAGAAATTCGAATACTAATTGATAGGTAGGTATTTTCACTAACGTAGCACTGAAAAACCACAACGGGCTATTGGCGACGGTCCTGGATCACACCCAAATGGAAGGATCCAAGGACAACGTCACGTAATTTTGAACCATGGTTAGTATACGAGGTCACACCTAAGCTGGCACACCACCTCTCCAAACTTCCACACCACGTCAAGATTAGGACATTTGAGGCTTTGACAGAAATAACGTGCACCAGCGTCTTTTGTACAAGACGGTCTTTGGCTGGATTTGAACTCGCAACCCTCCGTTTTTTAATCCTTTACTCTTTCAACCCTTCTACCTCGACCCTCTAATTGATAGGAAGCTTGTTCTTCAATTCAGTACATCACACTTTTATTTTTCACGTGTTATAGCGAAATTCTGTGACAAAATGCGCATATTTCACAAAAGGCTTTTAGCTGGGCTCAACACCGAGCCCAAATTAGTTTGATAAGTAGTTAGTTTCATGATGCGTGCCTTTCTCTAATCGCTTGATCTCCTTCTCACCCCCAGATATAATCGGAAGATCCACCAAATCCCTTAAACGATTATTCTCCGAACAGACTATAGATATTGCTTAGAAACCCACTCACTTATGAAAGGATCAGGGATTGCAGAGAGCCTCGAATAACCTTAGCTGAAGACACTTCAACGCAGGCGGCTGTTTCGCCCAGGGGTGGTCTTGGTGATTTTCTCCAGAACTGTAAACACAGGCTCTACCCGTTTTCGAATTGCGTTTGCGATAGAAGGGCATTGTTTGATACACGCACTCCTGAACCTTTATTACATACTTCGTAGCGTCTCAGTTTCACAGCCAATTCACAGGAATGCCAATGTGCTCATTTCTTTTTTAATTGATTTGAAGTGGTTTATATACTTCGTAGCGTCTCAGTTTCACTGCCAATTCACAGGAATGCCAATGTGCTCATTTCTTTTTGAATTGATTTGAAGTTGTTTACATACTTCGTAGCGACTCAGTTTCACTGCCAATTCACAGGAATGCCAATGTGCTCATTTATTTTAAATTGATTTGAAGTTGTTTACATACTACGTAGCGTCTCAGTTTCACTGCCAATTCACAGGAATGCCAATGTGCTCATTTCTTTTTGAATTGATTTGAAGTTGTTTACATACTTCGTAGCGTCTCAGTTTCACTGCCAATTCACAGGAATGCCAATTTCTTTTAAAATTGATTTGAAGTTGTTTACATACTTCGTAGCGACTCAGTTTCACTGCCAATTCACAGGAATGCCAATGTGCTCATTTCTTTTTAAATTGATTTGAAGTAGTTTACATATTTCGTAGCGTCTCAGTTTGGCTGCCAATTCACATGAATGCCAATGTGCTAATTTCTTTTTAAATTAATTTGAAGTTGTTTACACATTTTTCTATTTCACGAGACATTTAAACTCAGGGAGGTTTTCAGAGCAAACAAAGACTATCTGCACAAGAAGAAAGAGATAATATCTCCAGTTATACGAATTATTTTAAAATCTGAACACATGCTCCTCCAAAGCTATTGTACACATTGTAACGTCACACTTTTCTGAAATTTATTCAACGCATATACTTCTTTTCAAATTGGCTTGAAGTTATTTAGATATTTTTTATTTTTCATGAGATATTTACATTTACGGAGTTTTTCATTGCAAACAAACAGAAAGAGAGAGGAAAATACTTCCAGTTAATCCAGTTAAGAATTGTTCTGTTAAAATCTAAAAACAAGCCATTCAAGTACTGGTACATTTTGCAAAGTCACACTTCTCTGTGTGTGTGAAATTCATTTAATGCATATACTTCTTTTAAAATCGGCTTTAAGTTGCTTATATATTTTTTATTTTTCATGAGATATTTACTTTACGAATTTTTCAGTGTAAGCAAAACGAACTACACTACCCTACAATAATAGACCGGACGCCAGCGGATTTGCATAAAACTTGCATACTTGTTTGGGGGTGTTTTTCGTGGTATGGCATGGGACCTTTGCATGTTCTTCCTGGTAAATTGAACGTCTACGCCTGCATGAACATTTTGGACAATCAGGTTCTTCCTACTCTCTGGCAATTTAATGGAATGGACGAATGTTACTTCCAGGACGACAACACTCCATGTCATGCTGCAGCCTCTGTCAAGCAGTGGTATCAAGATATTGATGTAAAACGTCTTCCCTGGCCAGCTCAGAGTCCCGACCTAAACCCCATAGAACAATTGTGGGACGCGTTAGAGCGACTCTTACGGACCAGGGAACCACGTCCGAAATCTACAGCTGAGCTGGCGACATTTTTGCAGCAGGAATGGACACAAATACCCATAGCTGTGTATCAAATCCTTGTTTAAAATATGCCCAGAAGGGTTGCTAGTGTAATTGCAGCAAGTGGAGGGACCATCCCTCTATTAAAGCATGTATTCTTTCCCTTATACGATCACATCTTGTTGTCCGGTCCATTATTGTAGGGTAGTGTATAGCAAAGCGAAGCAAATAGAAAATATCACCATTTGAGAATTGTTAACCTAACATTTGAATACGGCTTCTCCGAAGTCATTGCGTTGTACAGGGGTTGAACAAATTATGGAAACACCTCGTGAAATGCATGCATGAAAATAAATGTTTATTTCTAGTGAAAT
Source organism: Metellina segmentata (assembly GCA_947359465.1). NCBI lineage: Eukaryota > Metazoa > Arthropoda > Arachnida > Araneae > Tetragnathidae > Metellina > Metellina segmentata. Next base: position 28,401,910 of record OX375884.1, read on the forward strand.
GTGTAGGTGGCGCTAGTGATTTCGCCTTCTGACGCCATCAATAATCGTAAATACGCTGCGCAGGTCAGTCGTTGTCGGGGTACCGTTCTGTGAAGTTGTAATTGCATCATGTCAGAGCTAACAGACTTCGAACGTGGGCAAATTGTTGGAGTTAGCCCAGGCCGCGTCTGGTGGGTGCTTCCGTAAGCAAGGTAGCCGAAGGGTTTAGTGTTTCAGAGGTACTGTATCTAAGACTTATTCCGCATATTTGAAAAGCGAAAAAACATCATACACAGCACGGACGAAAGTGTGTGTTGAGTGATCGTGACAGTCGATCATTAAGGAGAATTGTGACTAAAACTTAGAAGACCACAGCTGCAAAAGTTACTGCTGAAATGAATGTCGTGCTCACAAACTCTGTGAGTACCAAGACAATAAGAAGGGAGCTCCGAAAGCAGAGTATTTCTGGCCGAGTTACAATTCCAACACCATTCAACAATGATGCTAATGCCTGTAACAGGAAAAGTGGTGTTTAAGTCATGAAGCCTGGACTACGGAGCAATGGAAGAAGTATTTTGGTCGGATGAGTCTTGTTTCGCACTGTTTCCCACTTCTGGCAGAGTTTACGTCTGGCGAACGCCATCCCAAGCCTATAATACAGACTGCTTGTTGCCAAGAGTGAAACATGGTGGGGGTTCTGTGATGGTTTGAGCAGCCATATAGTGGTTTTCTCTGGGTCCCAAGATTACTCTATAAGGGCACATTAAGGCCAAGGATTATGTGAACATTTTGGCCCATCAAGTCCATCCCATGGTACAAACTTTATTCTACAAATGTGATGATGTCTTCCGAGACGACAAAGCCCCTGTTCACACAGCTCACATCGTCCAGGACTGGTTTTCTGAGCACGAGGAAACAAACTAAGGGAAGACGAAGAAAATATTTCCAGTTAAAAATTTACCTTAAATTTTGAACACGCCTTCCTCAACAGTTTTACATATTTTGTTTCATCTCAGATTTCTGAATTATATTCATTTCTTTCAAAACTGACTTGAAATGGTTAACATAACTTTTATTTTTCATGAGACATTTGCGCTATGAGAAGTTTTCAGTTCAAGCAAAGCAAACGATAGGAAGACGAATAGAAAAGAAAATATTTCCAGTCAAAAATTATTACCTTAAACTTTTGAACATTTTTTCCACCACTTTTACATATTTGAAGCCTCGTCTGAGTTTCCTGAATTTTATTTTATGTATTCAATTGGTTTTAATTAACGTGATTAACTTTATCTTTATGAACTTTTTGGAAAAAAGTTTTGAAAAAAATGCACGCTCTGTTTGGAGTAATTTTTCTTTGTTTTAACCCTCCAAGTGGTTCCGATGAGATATCACGTTCATCAAGGTCTGATCAATTTTGATAATGACGAGATATCTCGTCCATCAATGTCTGACCAATTTTGCTAATGACGAGATAGTTCGTCATAAACATATTACCGACTTTTTATACTGACGAGATGAAGATCTGATCAGTTTTCTTCCAGATATCTCGTTCACAAAGACCTGGTAAATTTTGATAACCTCGATACATATATTGTTTTTGAACGAAGTTATTTTGGGATCGTTAATGCTATAGGGAAATTTGTAGCAATATTTATGACGCAAAATATCTCGCCCTATTTATTCCAATGGCCGAGTGGTTAAGGTGTTGGCCTCTGGATAGGAAGGTTCCTGGTTCGAATCCGGGGTCAGAGCATGGACGTAAAATATGATGTCCTTAGTTAGGGGTAGTGATGGCCACCCACTGGGGGTCCCTTTACAATTGGCCATCGATTATGGCCTTGCAGTTGGCCAATGATTGAATTCATAAGTGCCCGCCATTAGCTTAAAAAATAATAATAATAAAATTTAAAAAAATAATAGTTATTCAAATGAAACCAATTATGATATCTATTCCAATAAAAAAATAGATTTGCATCGCACACAGAATTCGGTACTATAGCTTCGATCGCGTTACCCCCGCCCGACAACATATGGTAGGTACCTGAACGCAAATTAACCAATCCCTCGTGTTTTTATTGACGAAAAATGAACAATCGGGGTCTCCGCCAGAAAACTTCCGCGAAAGTACAACACGCAAACTAAGGCTAACGATACTCCAAAAACCCATCGATATCAATTATCGATAGAAGCAACGGAGGGGAAAAGCTGCAGCATAACAGAAAAACACTACCATCCAAAATTCAAAAAAAAAAAAATTTCCCATCAGCGGGAGAAAGCGAATACTCTCTCTTACCATTAGGCGGGGGAAAGCTCACGCCATTGACTGTGGCCAATGTATGAATCAGAAATAACCAAATAATAAAAACTAGCCCAACTGATCCAAGGTGGCAGAATCTTTTGTTTCGGATGGAATTGCGAAAGCGCCCTTTTGGCTTCACCGGACAATTATGCGTCACGAACGAAGCCACAGGTCACGTCATATGGTTTGAAGGTCACGCCAAGTCGCAACAGGCATATACAAAGAGAGAAATTAGGATCCTGTGTCTTTCTCCCCAGCTGCAATATTGCAGAAGTTGTCGAAAGCTAGAATCAGTCGAGCTGATGCATTTTTGTGGTTGGCTCAATGCGTCGTTATTGTGTGGTACATTTTTATCCATCTATATCCCCCTGTGTTTCTCTCAAGCTGATAAAATCCCTACAAGGATTTCATAGTTGTTACAATTTCTGAGACTGTTATTGGATGAGATGGAAAAAAGACAAAGCTGAACTTTAGTTATCTTCCAGTACAGTAATTGACTTTGAGGTTTGTGTTATTGATTTAATTGATGACACCCGTTTAATGAAACACGTGAAAAGAACATTGATTTTAAAATTAATAGTTTCGTTGTAATTAGCGATGCTTGTTTCAAGAAACTTGTAGATAGAACATTGATTTTAAAGCAAATGGTATAGCTGCATTTGGTGACACTCGTTTAAAGAAACACATGGAAAGAACATTGATTTTAAAGTTAATGGTGTAGCATTATTTCGTGACACTTGTTTAAAGTAACTCGTGGACACTGATTTTCATATCATTTGTAGTTTAAATTAGCAACGCTCGTTCGAGGAAGCACGTGGAAAGAACTTTGATTTAAAACTTAATAGTACATCTTTATTTGGCGACACTCTTTTAAAGAAACACGTGGAAATAACATTGATTTCAAATTAAAATGGTGCAATTTTAATTTGTGAGCTTGTTCGAAGAAACATGGAAATAGCAATAATTTTTTAGTTAATGGTATCGTTTTAGTTAGTGACTCTAGTTGTATAAATGTGGACAAAACAATGATTCTAAAGTTAATTGTAGTATTATAACGTGGATTTAAAAATGTCAATTGTAGTTAATTGTACACTCATTTGAAGAAACATGGAAACAACATCGATTTTTAAGTTACTACATAGTTTTAGTGACGCTTTTAGGAAGAATGTGGGAAGAACATTGATTGTAAAGTTAATGGTATAGCTTTATTTGGTGACACTAGTTTAAAGAAACACATGACAAGAACATTAATTTTAAATTTGATGGTACAATTTTAATTTGCGACACTTGTTTGAAGAAAATTAATGATATAGTTTTAATTAGGAGACGTTTTTTACAAAAACGTGTAATTTGGTGAGGGTTTATTTTCTTGAAAATTTTACTTGCCACCTCTAAAATAGTCTTATACAAAGTGTGTGTGTGTGTTTGTGGTTAATGATCTATAACTTAACATAAATAAGAAGGAAGAAGAATGTGGAAAGAAGGCTATAAGAAAAGATCTTTATTACATTTTCTCCACAGTAAAATTACTCTATTGTTGTGGCAATTTCATAAAGGCATAATTTTTTAAGTTAGAACGGTACACTAGGGAGAAGGTTCCATCTTTTGTGATGTTGATATAGTCCATCTTTTTTAGTTGAAAACCAAGCATATTGTTATCAAAGTTTGAATAATAGTCATTATTGACTCTTTGGAGCAACGATTCCATGAGCCCATGTTTCATCTATTGTGGTGTTGTAATGTTCCATCTTTTGTGATGTTGAAGTGTTCCATCTTTTGTGATGCTGTTGAATGTTCCATCTTTTGAGATGGTGAAACGTTTCATCTTTTTTCATTGAAAATTCAGCTTATTTTGAATATTTGAGGAATGGTCTTTATTGAATTTTTGGGAGCAACGATTCCGGGAACCCATATTACATCTTTTATGATGCTAAAATGCTCCATCTCTTGTGATGTTGTTGAAATGTTCCATTTTTTGTGCTGTTGAAATGCTTCATCTTTTTGTGATGATGAAATGTTCCATCTTTTGATATGTTGTTGTAATGTTAATTGAAAAACGAGCATATTCTTCTGAAGGTTTGAGTAATAGCCTTATCCTACTCTTCGGGGGACAACGATTCTGCATTCTAAGCGACAGCACTTTCAGCAAAGTATGTATGAAATACTACGTTCCCCAGTACGCAATTTCCAGATAGAATAATTTCCGTAAATTTTCATTTGGGATTTAGAGGGTACTTAGCTCCTCAATTCACCAAGAGGTAAAAAAAAATCCCGGAAACTATTTTCCGCTGAAACCGCGGGAAGTGCCATGAAAGTGACAAAATGTTGCTGAGGAAAACTGAAATATTTTTCAAGACAAAAGCTGTTTAAGCCGCCAAGGGAAATCTACGAATTTTCTCATTCGAACTAAAAAGAAAATATAAATATTTCAGAGACCCTTTGTGAAAAGGGTGGATAGAAACATTTTTTCCAGTTGCATTTGTTTCCTAAATAAATACAAATTTTATTTCCAAAATGGAAAAACTATGCGCGCGATGTTGTAAACTTTATTTGCAGCCGTATTTGCATAGCTTGTTATATTTTCCGCTGCTTTAGAGGTGGTAGCTTTGCGTTCTAATCTCAAGTTAAGGTGCCATGCATGACTGTAACTCACTCGAACACCGGCTTAGTATACTATATTGTTTAACTACAGCGAAAAAAAAGAAGTCTTAAACATTTGCGTGCGCTACGCTGTAAATTGTTAAGGTCTGGTGTGAAAAGTTTACTCTCTCTCTCTTAGTTTTGAATGTTTCAACCTCAGAGGAAAAAGCTTGATTTATGAAAAGATCTTTGATACATGCATTTAGTATTCAGATTTTTGAGACCTTTTCTACTCAATAGTTTCCGAAAAGTAGTCTTAAACATTTAAATGCGCTAACTTTGTATTGTTTAGATCTGATGTGAAAAGGACTCGATATTTTCTGAAAAGTAGTTTTAAACATTTGATTGTACTACGTGCTTGCTTAGAATTGGTGTGAAAAGTTTTCACTCTTAGTTCAGTTTTGAAAGTTAGAATCTCAGTTACAAACGTTTGATTTAGCAAAAGATCTTTGATACATGCATTTTCTATTCAGATTTTTAAGACATTTCCGACCGTCGTCTGTGGTGTCTACCTCAAGTTAATGCTTAACGAAAATTTTAAATTCAATGTTAACTCTTAACCCTCCTGATGATTATCTCGATCAGGAATCTCGTCATTAGCAAAACTGACCAGATCTTGATGGACTACATATCTCATCGAAACCACTCGAAGGGTTAACACCAGATTGTTTCTTCCTGTTCAAATAATTTAAAGACAAAAGTGTACAGCTACACTCTACGTTTATGAGCGGTGGCAACGGCCTTGGCGATTTTTTTTTGCGCACTTCTAGTAGCGAGTTACGGTAGATTAAGGCAACCCAACTGTCTTTATGGTAATTGTAGTTTTCATGGCAACCTCGGCAAAAGGTAACTTTGAATTTTTATTTTGAATATTCTAGAAAGTTCTTACAAAATCCGTTAAAGTCGTTTGATTTCATTTGTTCGTTTGAAATTTTTGTTTTGCTTCCATTGGTTATTTTGATTTTAAAATATCCTTTGATTGCGTCGTCAATAGCCCGTTGTGTTGCTCTAGTACGACGTTAACTAAAATTACCATTACCATTACCTATGATTGCATTGGTCCTTTAAAATTTTTTTTCTGTGATACCATTGGTTCATTTATTTCTATTTCTAGTTAAGGAATTTTTATATATTATAACATTTTTCACGGATCGTTTAACAGTTTTGTTTTTTTGCCATTTGTGGAATTTTCGTTTTATTACTTTCCCCAGAAATTTCTGACTTATCAGGTTGTATTATTTCTTGCTTTTTTTCTTTTAAAAATCTTTTTCTTAAAAATCTTTCTTTTAAAGAGCCTACTGTATTTAGTGTAATTGATAAGTTTCAGGGTATTCTTACCCAAAATTAGCAGCTGCAACATTAGCGGCTGGTTTAAATGTGTTTTAAAATGTGTTTAAGCTTACTATTTTTTGCGAAAGTTTTTTTTTAAATGTACTTTTCAAAACATTCTCACGTGTGTTTTCAAACTTTCATTTTCCGTTGTAAATATAAAAATATTTTTGAAATTATTCTTCCTTGTCGACTTTAGAAGTTCCCCAAAAAAATCGCCAAGGCCGTTGACACCGCTCATAAACGTAGAGTGTAGCTGTACCGATAAAAGCATAAATATGCAAACCTGGTTGAAATTTCTGTGTTGTTTACTCAAGAAGTTTTGAAAATATTTGGTTTTTTTTTTCTAAAAACGTTTAGTGCTTTTTGATTTAGTAAAACTGACAAAATGTTCCAACCCATCGTTCATTTCGTTCCTAAGAAATCCTGAATAATTTATTTAGATGGATATTAAAAACAAACAGAAAGATGAAACGCTATTACTGAACTCTAAACACCTATTTTTCAAGGAAACAAACTTCAAACATGTTTGTATTCCATGTTATTTAGATTGGATTTCATGAACATCTATAATTTATTTGGTCGATACATGCTGGGAGTTTGAAATTTCGTCAGCATTACTCAGTTCGTCTCTAGTCCATTAAAATTCCATTCGTCCATAATTAAAGGAGCTTTAGCAGTTTAAAACTGAGCGCGTTCATGGCTTAGATAAATTTACGACCGTAGTTTGGACTAGTACCAAAAGTGTAGAAGCCTCTAGTAAGCACATAGGAGAGTAATAAGGGATGCATCACAAAAATATTCAAATGAGAAGCAGTTTCTCTCTAAAACGAGCAGTGCCAAAAAATAAGTAGCTGAACACACAGATCATGTACGCAATTCATATTCAGCATTCAGTGGGTATGGCATTAGTTCTTATTTCCTTTTCCTCTGAGGAATAAAATCAACAAAATTAAATAGTGAAAGAAATGAAATTCGCTTTTTTTTTCATACACAAACTTACTTAACCCCCCCCCCTGGTGAATGTCTCGACTAAGTATCTCGTCTTCAGTGAAGCTGGCCAGATCTTGATGAACGAGGTATCTTGTCACTAGAAAAACTGACCAGATCTTGATGAACGAGGTATCTTGTCACTAGAAAAAACTGACCAGATCTTGATCTCGTCATCAAAGACATCGGTAAAACCTTGATGACTTTTTTCTTGTCAATAGTGAAACTGGTCAGGTATTGATCGACAAGATATCTCGTCATTAGCAAAATTGGTCAGGTTTTGAGGGACGAGATATCTTGTCAATAGCAAAACTGGACAGGTATGGATCGACAAGATATCTCGTCATTGCAAAATTGATCAGATTTTGATGGATGAGATATCTCGTCAAAACCAGTTGGAGGGTTAACTTCGCTAGTTTATTAGTGACTATAAGACTGATGAGCTGCCTTCTGAAATGGAGGGACATATGAGAACTGGAGAATATGGGAAGACCCCTTTTGAATTCCTGCCCACAGTATCTTACCGCGCTTCTATCCAAGACAGGAGGCTACTTATATTTTTTCCTGCTCTTTATTATCCAGCAATTTTTAACACTCTATCATACTTAACTTCACCAGTTTATTAGTGATTCTGAGACAGACAGTCTCCCTATGGTATAATGGAGGGACATATGGAAACTTCTCTGACTTTTTAAGACACTGTAAAGTTTATTCTTGGAACCCCAACAACCCTGCCACGTTTTGTTCTCCAGAGTCGCACTCGTGGTCTGAAATCTCTTCGCTTTCAGAGGTGAATCTAGCGTTAGGAAATATCAGAAATCGCAAGGTGTCAAATCCATGTTGTAGAGGTGAGTAATTTGACGTTATACGTGATTAATTTGACGTTATACGTGAGTAATTTGACGTTATATGTGAGTAATTTGACGTTATACTTGAGTAATTTGACGTTATACGTGAGTAATTTGACGTTATGAGTGAGTAAATTGACGTCATACGTGAGTAATTTGACGTTATACGCGATTAATTTGACGTTATACGTGATTAATTTGACGTTATACGTGAGTAATTTGACGTTATATGTGAGTAATTTGACGTTATAAGTGAGTAATTTGACGTTTTATCAAAAAATCCTTCACCAGACGTGATCAATGGGGACCGCCACAAGTTTCATGTATCACAAGTCCCTTCGTTATTCTGAGGTGTCCAGCTCGTTGAAGGCATTTCAGAACGTGGATGACTTCAAACAGATTCCCAGCCTCCTTTGAAGTGATTGTTTAAAATTGTTGTTTGTGCTGCATTACATCGTGCCCAAAAGCCTTTGTAATCATCTGAATAATTTCCAGACGAATTTTCAAGTTTAACGCAAAATTCGATGCTGATTCCCTGCCCTACTTGCACGGTCATTGGGAATACGACTTAACAGATAATCTCACTCCAGGGCATCTTGCACCTAGTTGATTAGTTAAAAGAGTTCGTGACTTTTCACTTATACACGTCAATGTCCTTTCTCCGTGGTTGCCAAGTTCCAGTAATGATACCTGTATTGAGTGAGGCTGGATAACAATGGCTGGATACAAAATTGACTAGATCTTGTGGACAAGATGTTTCGTCGCTATAAAAACTGACCAGATCTTGATCTCGTCATTATAAAAAAATCTACAGTATCTTGATAGACGAGATATCTCGTCGAAACCATTTGGAGAGTTAGCATGATTTTTGTTGTTTTACAATATCGAAATAAGGGTGTAACTAAATATAGTATAACAAGATATTTAACAATATCAAAGGTAAAGTTTAGACATTACAAGGGACAAGTACAAGAACAAGCCTAATAATTATAAGGTAACTATTTTACTGTGTATTTAAGATGTTTGTCACTCTGGCATGTTAAATTATAGCATGCATGCAGTAAACTAGTAACACTAATAGCGCACAATTTTAAGACAAAGCATGGATAAAAAGTTTTATATGCTTTTACATTTTTAAATTTTCAAATATTTTACATCATGCATCTGTGTTCAAGTTAAAAATATTACGCAACATATTTTTTTTACGAAGACAAATAATCTTCGTACGTTGTTGAAGTTTAACATGCCTTTAAAACAAATCATGAGTGAAGCGTTTCCTCTTCTTTTATTTTTATATGCTCCTAACGATTGAAATTGTGTCGATATGGAAATATTTAAGAAGATTTGAGGAAAACGTTATATATGTAATGGAGAAAACAAAAGGTAAAAAAAAAATGTAATCTTTTCAGGTCAGTAACTCACAGTAAAAATTTTGAGGAAGGGAATTCCACATTTTAAATTCCATCAGAGCAATACGCCGAACGCAAAACAGTTACCAGCACTCTCTAATACCACGCACTAGAAAGAATAACGCAAGTAGAAAATTGAATATTTTTAGATTATGTGCTTTTAGGAGAAACAGGGCTCAGACCTTATCATGAGGAATTAATGGATCTTAACTTGTTTTTCCAAGAATAGGAGATAAAAACTTTTTTCTAGCGGATGGAAAAATATCTGAAAATCGCTTTTGTGTATTACGTCTAAAATCGGCCTTCATTAACAGAACTTAAGAACCTACAACGCTATTTTCATATAATGTTGGTTATTCACATTGCGACATAGTTGTATGAACGTTAGTTTAAAAGAAAAAAGACAATTACTTTTGATTATTTCAGCACGCGGCGGGTAATTTTGGGATTCCGAAAATTTGTTACTAGTTTACATAATTTTTACCGAAAATTTGTTACTAGTTTACGTAATTTTTACCGAAAATGTGTTACTAGTTTACATAATTTGTACCGAAAATTTGTTACTAGTTTACATAATTTTTACCGAAAACTTGTTACTAGTTTACATAATTTTTACCGAAAACTTGTTACTAGTTTACATAATTTTTTTAAGACTGTTCTCTCAAAAATAAGGGATGAAAGTAAAAGCAATACTATATTTAAAAAAGAGTTTCTACATTAATTAAGTAACTACTTAATCCTCTAAGTGGTTTCAACGAGATATTTCGTCCATTAAGACCTGATCAATTTTACTGATGACGAGAAATCTCGTCGAGTATCGTCAATAAGTGCCGATTTCTGTTATAATGACGAGATTAAGATCTGATAAATTTTTCTAGGAGGATTATTAAAGTTCGCCCATATCCATTCCGATACATAAATTCACACGAAACGAAACACACTCGGGTAAAAAAGCACATTGAGAAAATTTACCGATGTCCAAGTTTTATTTACATTCAGATTCAACTAGCCAGACTGAATTCCTGCATTCCTAAAAGAAACTGCGACGCGGGGCGTAATTCTCTTAATCGAATAAGACTATCGAAATCCCCGATGTGCTGCGGCTTAACTCTACATTAACCTCCTGCGCATTAATTGAATTTAAAGCTTAGCTTCAGTTTCCAAAGTCCAGATAAAAATTTACTCAGCAAAAAAAGCGTATTGAAAATTTCTGTCGAAGTTCACCACTCCAGAAGTGAGTTCTTGTATTACCAAAAGAAGTTTGGATAGCGGGATTAATTCATGCAATAAAATGAGAGACGCAAAGCACTCATCGAAATCCGTCCGAAAGACGGTGAATTAACTCTGCATTAACCCCCTTGTATGTTAGTCAATATGCTAATTCAAAGTTCAACTTTCTGTTCTCTGCATGCAATCTTTTTCAGGCAAGAAAATGAACAAAAAAAATGTATCAAAGTTCACCAGTCTTATTTGCATTCATATTGATTGTTAGTGATATCTTGCATTATTAAAAGAAGCTGTGATACGAGGCCTAGTTTACGCCATCGAATAAGATACGACGAAGCACTCATTGAATATCCCCCCCTGCCCATTAGGGATACGACATCGATGTCTTCAAAACATCGATGTTTTTAACATCATTGTATTGGAGTCGATGTTTTTAACATCATTGTATTGGAGTCGATGTTTTTAACATCATTGTATTGGAGTCGATGTTTTTGTAACATCGATGTTCATACTTGTCGATGTTTTCACGTTGTCGATGTTTTATTTTTAAATGAAAAAAGTACCGTTACAAAAATTTAAAAACTAACCAAGTAGCATAATTTTTATAATCAGCAAATTGAACATACTTTTAGATCAAAGTGGCCAAGGGTGAAGGGTCTGAAAAGTAGGGATGCGACATCGATGTCGATGTTATCAAAACATTGATGTTTTATAAAAAACATCGATGTATTGGGGCCGATGTCGCATCACTAGTTGCTTAACCAGTTTTAAGAAATGGGAAAAAAAAAGTTTAAATACACTGAATTTCAAAAACATTGATGTTTTGGGGGGTGATGTATTATCAACATCGATGTTTTAATTTTGAACATCGATGTTTTGCTGTCGATGTCGCATTATAACTCCCCATCAGGGTCGTATTTCTAAATAGGCTAAGTAGGCTGCAGCCTAGAGCGGCAAATTTTTTAGGGGCGGCAGTTTGGTAATTTATTGAAAAGTTAAAATGAAGTATTTCAAACGTTAATAATATTTTCCGTATGAATTTAAGAATACATGTTACTTAAAAATATGTTTTAGTCCTTCTACGTAGCCTACTTTATAAAACTATAACATAATACAAATTCACAGAAAGTAATCTTGTATTATAACTTTCTTGTAGTGCAATCTAATTTGGTTTGACAACACTGGCACAAGCGCAGCGATTCGATCTGACAACACTGTAGCCGATCTGGCAACACTGTTGGTGGAAGGCCCAGTGGCTCCGCTGTCAGTAGTGTAGTGTCAGTCTAGTCTGTCTGAGTCTGACGCTGTCATTCATGTCTATTGGTGTGCACAACGGGATCATTGATGATTGTGTTGAGCGAGGCGTGTTCGTGTTGTTTGTTACGATTTTGCCTTATAGTTTAGAGTATTCCAATACATAACGTACAGTTTTTATCAAGTAGGCTACTAGCTATTATGAGTGACGGTAGGAAGAGACTCAGTTGCGCTGAATACAAAAAACGAACAAAACTGAAACTTCAAGAACAAGAAAGTGTTCTGAAACAAACAAATAAACAATATTTGTTTTTTTAAATTCATATTTGCCAGTGGAAGAAAAGAACGATAAAGAAGATAAAGGGGAACCTGAAAGTGCTCGTGCTGTTTGTGATGGTTCTGTTGGGGACGACAGTGCTTTCTCTGGAACGAGTTGTTCCAAAACAGCCATGTTGTTATCAGAACCTACTGAAACACAAGTAAGTTCTCACAGTGAGATTGCACCTGATAGATTTGATGTTAAAAGTCAATCTTTAACAAAAAATAAAGAGCCAACATTAGCAAACTCTTTAAATAAGGATCCAGCTTTGTGGATCTTAAATGATGCTACTAGAGATCTAATAGCAAAAAAATGGCTTTGACCAAAGCATAGGATTAGGTTTCACTAACAGATTAAGAGCGTACAAAGATCAAAAGAGATATTTGACTAAATCTCTCTTTGAACGGAGATTAAAAAATGGAGAAGTTCATGAAAGGAAATGGGTGATTTTCTCTAAAAGTAAGGGATTAGTTTTTTGTGGCTCTTGTTTAGTGTTTAACACAAAAGAACGATCACAATTTGACGACAAAGATGGTTTTAATGACTGGAAAAATCGAGAAAGTCGTGCATGTCACCATGAAAATTCCCCTATACACAAATCTGCTGTTATTACTCTAAATGCAAGAGGAATTTCTCGTAACCGTGTTGACAGTATGCTAACTTTACAACTAGACAAAGAAACACACTATTGGAGAAACGTTTTAACTAGAGTTGTAGCGGCTGTCAAGGCCCTGACATCAAGAGGCCTCGCTTTAAGCGGCGACAACGAGATATTTGGTTCTTACAGGAATGGAAATTTTCGTATGGCTTTATAGCTGATATCTGAGTTCGATCCATTCTTAGCAACACACATCGAAAAATACAGTAATTGTGGTTGTGGCAATACAAATTATCTCTCTTCCAAGACATGCCTTAGAAGAGTTAAGAACTATCTGCGAACTAGTATTTCTGAAACAGGGTTAAACTCACTTTCATTACTTTGTATTGAGACATATACAACAAAAACACTTTCATATGAGGACATTATTAACGAGTTTACCATTAAGAAATCTCGTAAGAAAGTTATGTAAATTTGAACATGAAGATTACGTAGGGTGAGTTGTTTTAGAGAAGTTTGTATATTTTTTCAACAAATAAACCAGTAATTAACTACATTTTGTGTAATTCCGTGTAGAACAACTTAATTCAAATTGAACACAGTTCTTCAATTACGCAAAAGATAGTCATTAGCATCAAAATATAAAAATATGTTTAAAATAGTGATCACTGATCTCCAAGAACAAATTAATTAATTAAGTTCGAAACCCATTTCATTTTTTAACGAATCTTAAAGGAAGTAAGTAAAAAAAACAAGTAGATAACTAATTTGATTATATAATTTATTATGTAAACCATTAAAATTGTAATTTTATCTAAAGTAAATGAACTTTATGTTTAAAAAAGATGAAAACACCAATGAACTACTATATCCTTTTGTTGTATAAAACAAGGTGTATTAAGCAAATATGAACTATAAAGGGGGCGGCAAATGAACTTTAGCCTATAGGCGGCATACTATTAAATCCGGCCCTGCTCCCCATACCGATGAAGATGCAAATAAGAAACACAAATTGTCCCTTGCCCAGAACTGGTCACACTTTTGAATAGGTTTATGCACCAGAGGGTAGCTTTTGGTGGGCAGTTTTTAATTCGGAAATAAACCACTAAAAGGGTTAACTTTTAGCCTCCTGCACAAAAACTGAAAAGCTAATTTAACCTTGCTTCAGTTTCCAAAGTCTTTATGTAACCTCTTCCAGACAAATGGAGGCATTGAAAACATCGATCCAACTCCACCAGTCTTATTTACATTCAGATTGATCTCTCCAGAGTGAATAAATGCATTACTAAAGGGAGCTGTCATACGGGGAGAAATTAGAGCAATCAAATAAGATGCAAAGCACTCATCAAAATCCTCGATGGGAACAGAAGATTAACTCTTCATTAACCTCCTGCGCAAAAACTGAAAAGCTTATTTAACCTTCCTTCAGTTTCCAAAGTCTTTAAGTAACCTCTTCTAGACAAATGGAGGCATTGAAAACATCTATCCAAGTTCACCAGTCTAATTTACATTCAGATTGAGCTCTCCAGAGTAAATAACTGCATTACTAAAGGCAGCTGTCATACGGAGTGTAATTCAAGCAATCAAATAAGATGCGAAGCACTCATCGAAATCTCCGATGTGAACGGCGGATTAACTCTTCATTAACCTCCTGCGCAAAAATTGAAAGCTTATTTAACCTTGCTTCAGTTTCCAAAGTCTTTATGTAACCTCTTCCAGACAAATGGAGGCATTGAAAACATCTATCCAAGTTCACCAGTCTAATTTATATTCAGATTGAGCTCTCCAGAGAGAATAACTGCATTACTAAAGGCAGCTGTCATACGGAGTGTAATTCAAGCAATCAAATAAGATGCGAAGCACACATCGAAATCTCCGATGGGAACGGCGGATTAACTCTATATTAACCTCCTGCACATAAACTGTGAAAAGCTAATTTAACCTTACTTCAATTTCCTAAGTCTACATGCAACCTCTTCCAAGCAAAAGGAGGCATTGAAAACATCTATCGAAGTCCATCAGTCTTATTTACATTCAGATTGATCTCCCTAGTGAATTCCCGCATTACTAAACGTAACGGTGATATGGGGTATAATTCAAGGAATCAAATAAGACGCCAAACACTCATCCAAATCCCCGAGGGACGCCGGCAGATGTTAAATCATCGTAAACTAGGTGAAGTATAATCGCAATAAAAATAAGTAGGAAACAAAAAAGTCGCAGTCTAGTTCCCCGAAAACCAACCTTCCAGTCTCGTTTACTGAGTACCCACCAAACCGAATGCCGCGATTTTCTTAGGAAAGTCGTTAACACAAGCACTTTACAAATGACTACACGTCACGTTTCACACCAGAAGGCGATTGTTCTCTCAACTCCAGGGTTACTCTGCGGCGAATTATACCTGATGATTTCCTCTGGTTTCGTGTCTGTTATCTTGCGGAGGATGGTTGACGAAGATGTGCGGAGATTAAGTTGACTATTCGGACTCTTGGTGTTTTGGAGTGCCAAATTTTACTACACAATTTTTTTCTGGGTTTCTGCGTCAGGTGACATCATCTCAGGACTTCGAAACTGTGTTTTGTATTAATCCAAAATGTTAATAAATTGCATAAAAAGATTTAAAACGCGACATACGAAAAACTAAACAAAGAAAATGTATGTAATATTTAAAAATATTTTTTTTTGTTACCCCTCCTGATGGTAGTCTCGATGCGGTATCTCATAATATCAAAACTAACCACATCTTGATCGACGAGATCTCTTGTCATTGGAAGAAAACTGACCAGATTTTGATCTCGTCATCATCAAGAAATTGGCAATACCTTAGAGACGACGTAGTATCTCGTCATTAGTAAAAGTGGTCAGATCTTTATGAGCGAAATCTCTCGTTCAAACCACTTGGAGGGTTAATCAGTATCTGCATGGCGAGAGTATGAGTATATGCGCCGGGAAAACCTATTTAGAAGGCTGTATCGGGCCGGCGGGTCGGGAAGATCTCTCCGGAGGGTCGTATCTGACCTGGGGGTGAATAAATACAGAGGTTGTTCACACATTTTTTAGACAGTGTATATTGTATTCACAAAACTAAATTACATAAAATTCTTGTGTTTTAAATGTTCTATTTGATAGCCCTAATTCTGAACTATCTTTCGACACCGTAATTTCCAGGATAATAATGCCTTTTGAAGTGTCAGAAGAGGTATTCTATCCCATTCCTCCTGGACAGGTTTCCAGAGTCCTGTAAGGGTTGTGGGGCGACGTTTGGATAATGCAGATTTTTAAAGTCCGAAAGTACAAAAATCCATAGGTGATACATCAGGAGATTTAGTAGGGATATCAGTGAAGGGTATGGCCTTGATACCGGTTTTTTGTTCCATTTCTTTTAGGAAGTTTACAGTGGATTTTGATGTGTGACTGCTAGCTTTGTCTTGATGGAGTTTCACAGATTGATGACACTGTGGGTAAAGCGATGCTTTTTCATTCAGAAAAATTGGCGATGAAATATGTTCCTGATAGTATTTGGAGTTAATCTTGACATTTTTTTCCACTCTTTATTTTTAACTTGCCATTATATGAACAATCAGCAACAATCATTAATCCCTTAGAAAAACTTTCTTTCTATTCTGTGAATCATGTACTTAAATTTTTTTCTCCCCTTTTTATAATAATAAATGGCTCTTTTTTTGCTGCAATCATTTAAATACACCCATGATTCATCTATTGTGCCAATTTTTTTCAATTTTTCTTTTTATAAGTGTTTATCATATAGAATTCGGCAGCGTGTTCTGCGTTCAGCGATATGCTTTGGAGAAAGACGATGCACATTGCGTTTTTTCGCTTTCTTAAGATTTAAATCAACGTTTACCATTTTGTTTACAGTGGACACCGAGCATATTAATGACTTTACAACTGTCCTTTGAATAGGGGGATTTTATTTTAACATTAAACAACGTACCTTTGCAATAGTCGAAGATGTCCGTTTCTTCCTTGGATACTTGTTTGGAATTTTTGTCCCACTTAAAGCTCCAATATGACGTTTTTTTACTTTCTTATTGACGATATTACCTATCGACGCTTTAGAAATCACAAAACCATGACTCTCACATCGTTTTTGGATAACGGAATATGAATATTTCTCTTCGGAAAGCATAAATATAGCCTTCGAAACACTGCTTCGTTAAAAACGCCATTTTGAATAAAAACAAACCTCTCAGGCAGCAGACAATAATTTTGACTTTTAAAAACATAATACAACTGCAATTAATTGTTTTGCAGCAAACGATTTTTTATTACAGCTAACCAAAATAGTCTAAAAAATGTGCGAACAGCCTCTGTACAGTACCCTACAATAATGAACCGGATGCCAGTGGATTTGCATAAAATCCGACAACTTGTTTCGGGGAGTTTTTCGTTGTAAGGCCTGGGACTTTTACATACTGTTCCTGGTAAATTGAACGCCGACGCCTATATGAACATTTTGGACAATCAGGATCTTCCTACGCTCTGGCAATTTTATGGAATGGATGAATGTTACTTCCAGGACGATAGCGCTCCATGTCATGCTGCAGCCTCTGTCAAGCAGTGGTATCAAGATATGGATCTAAAACGTCTTCCCTAGCCTGCTCAGAGTCCCGACCTAAACCCCATAGAACATTTGTGGGACGAGTAAGAGCCACGCTTACGGACAAGGAAACCACGTCCGAAATCTACAGCTGAGCTGGCTACATTCTTGCAGCATGAATAGACACAAATACCCATAGCTGTGTATCAAAACCTTGTTGAAAGTATGCCCAGAAAGGTTGCTAGTGTAATTGCAGCAAGTGGGGAAACCGTCCCCTTATTAATGTATGTGTTATTTCCATTATACCATCACATCTTGCTGTCCTGTGCAAATTCACCTTATTTTCAAGAAACCAGTCCAACATACGTTTTGCAGTATGACATGGATCTCGATCCTGTTGGAAGAAACAACCATTATCGCCGTAGTATTATCATGTGTAGGCAAGGCCGAATTATCCCGATTGTCGAGGCACACGTCAGCGTACAGGGTACCAGGTACATAAAGCAATGGTCCGAGTCATAACCAGGAAAACATCCCCGCACTAAGATGGATGCACCTCCAAATTTCTACAGTGTCCAAATACTTTTGTTCATATAGTGTATTTATTATAGGGAGAAAATAGAAAAGACCCTAACAGTGGACAGAACAATGTAATGATCATCAGATTTAACACACTTATTGTTAAGAAATATGCTGGGGGAACGAAGACTCCATATTAACCCCAGTTCCATAAGTCTTGGGTGTACAGAGGTGGCTAAGAACAATTCGAAATCCTCTTAGGAATAACATTGAGTATTTTTGCTATCATTGTCTGACCAATTCACAGCAAATTTGTTACCTTCTTGATTTAGAATCATGCTGGAAAATAGTTTTTATATTAACCCCGTTTCATATATCCTAGGTCTGCACAAAGGGTTAAAAGCAATCCGAAATCCTCTGAGGTATAACATTGAGTAATTTTACGATCATCGTCAGACCAATTCACACCAAATTCGGTACGTTCCTTCTTTAGAATCATGCTGGTAAAAATAGTCTGAATATTAACCCCATTTTATTTGTCCTAGGTTTGCAGATAGGGTTAAAAGCAATCCGAAATCCTCTGAGGTATGACATTGAGTAATTTTACGATCATCGTCAGACCAATTCACACCAAATTCGGTACGCTCCTTCTTTAGAATCATGCTGGTAAAAATAGTCTGAATATTAACCCCATTTTATCTGTCCTAGGTCTGCAGATAGGGTTAAAAGCAATTCGAAATCTTCTAAGGAATAACATTGAGTATTTTTACGATCATCGTCAGACCAATTCACACAAAATGTGTACATCCCTACTTTAGAATCATGCTGATAAAATAGTCTTATATTAACCCCATTCGATTTGTCCTAGGTCTGTAGAGAGGGTTAAAACTAATTCGAAACCTCCATAGGAATAACATTGAGTAATATTGCGATGAATTATAGACAGTTCAAGCAGAGCAACGCAGGGTAATTCAGCTAGTATTTCATAAAATAGTCCGAAGTAATTAACAGAAAGATTAATTTTCTAATTGTACTAACTTAAGTTCAAAATATAAAGTCAAATCAGCAGTTGTATTTCAAATACAAAACAATAATATATATTCTGGTATGTATGAAAGAAAGACGATTCGTTTATGAAATATTTGCAAAACGTTTGCTAAGCTGTCATTCATAAAATGGTTCAGAAAAATTAAAATACAGAGTACTTTCCTTTACAATTTTGTTCTTAATTTAAAATCCGGATGGATTAAGCAGACTAAACCATTGGATCAAAGTATAAACCAGAATAAGCTATTGGATCAAAGGATCTTGCAGGATTAACCAATGGATTTTAAATAAAAACTAATAAAATATTTGTACAAAAATCAATCTTTGAGATTTTAAGAGGAGACACCGGTTTGTCTATGAAATATTTCCAAGTATGTTTCCTAAGAATAATATTTGGGCATCGGTGTAACTAGATAGTCTCTATAATCTCTACTATAATAAAAGAAGTGTTTGTCTGCGTGTACGCATTGTCCTGGCGAATCTATGGCACTTGTAGGAATCAAATTTGGCACTCAGGTAGTCCGAAGTTTTTTCAATTTTTGCGTGAGCCGGAATTTTAAATTCAATCTAGAACATTTAAAAATTAATTGAATGACATTTAATATTTTTTTGTTTTCTTTTGAATGGCAACAGCATAAAGAGATGACACATTCTAAATTTATTTTTTACATTTCCGTTTGATTTGGCAGAGGAACGATTTCAGCCGTCGAAAAAAAGAAATATAGTTTTAACTGGAATTATGTAGTTCTTTTTTCTATCTCCTAAATTTCCACGAGAAATTTCAAGCATACCAAAAAATTTTCCATGAGAAATCAATCCGACACTTCTGAAAATAAAAAGTTTCTTTCATAAAATATTCGCAAATATATCCATTATGCTTAACGCTTGGTCACCAGAGTAGCTAGGAAGTCATAATTCACGAAATGATCCAGGATCATTAAAAATAAAGCCAAGGTCTCCTTTTTAAAAATATTAATTTGAAATCAAAATTGAAGTCATTAGATTTCGAGTAAAGAAATACCAAAACATTTCCCGCGATGAATAAATCCGGAACTTCTGAAAAAGATGCAACCGTAAAGTCACGCTATGTAGCCGAAACTCAAAATATTTTCGATGTTTCTTCAAAGGACCGCAGTTCCCGTTGCCAAATGGTCCAATCACCTTCTCTATGATGTGAGGCTTTACTTTTCACTCCTGAGAAATCAATTCGCATTCACCTCTGAAACAGATTTCCTGATTTAATTTCGGAAGTAAACATCAATGATAGACGTCTTCTTTAAGAGAAGCGGTGGAAGCAGTTTTCTTCTTTAATGCCATTTAAAACGAGTTAATAAAATGCAAAGCGGGTGCTAATTTAATAAACTGAATTAAGCTCTTTGAATGAATTCAAAAAAATGTGAATGGATCGATAGAATTTAAGGATTTTATTCGTTCGTTGCACACAGCTGAAGGGAGATAATGATGAAAAAAATTTGTATGTGAAGTTTTGCATTCCAATTTTAACTCGAAAAATTTCACAGATTTAGCATTGACTCAGGGAAGCATTCAGATGGGGACTTGGAATCAAAATGTTTTTGATGTTAAAAAATAAATTTCGATGTTAGCTTAACCCTCTAAGCGTCACAAGATTTTCTAGTAGTTTAGTATAAATTTTAAGGAATTTATTCAATTTTTCACACTGGTATAGGGAGGTAGGAATTAGAAAAATGAAATTGTATGAAGTTTTCCATGCCCAATTTTAATTCGTAAAATATCACAGATTTAGCATTGACTCAGGGATGAATAAGGATGGGGACTTGGAACTGAAATGATTTTGATGTTATTAAACTAAATATGGATGTAAACTTAACCCTCTTTGTGTCATGACATTTCCAAGAAGCGATGTACGAAATGCAACGATTCATTTGTTACACACTGGTGTAGGGAGATAGGAATTAGAAAAATGAAGGTGTATGAAGTTTTCCATGCCCAATTTTAACTAGTAATGTATCATAGATTTAGCATTAGTTCAGGGATGTATTAAGATGTGTACTTGGAGTCGAAATATTTATAATGTTACAAAAATAAATGTACATGTTATCTTAATTTTCTGATGTTCACGGGATTGCCAAGTAATGTAGTACAGAATTTAAAGATTAATTTTCGAAGTATTGTCATTATTTTAAGTTACCATAATAGTTTCAATACATATAATTCAAACTAACTCGATTCGTCAACATGCACCACTCTAATAAACTCCAATCTCTCCATGTAAATCTAAAAAATTTGTGTTGTAAACCATTTAAAATTTTGCAAAAATATTTAGGATGAACAACAACTTAAGGAGACCAATGCAGTTCTATCTCCGTAATGTTAAAATGGTAAAATTTTAAGGAAAATTTTATCAGAAACATTCATGTGTATTGATTTGAATTTTTTTATACAGGATTTGAAGACACTTTTAAACACTTTAACACAGTGATTTTTAAAAAACTAACCTAAATTTGAAGTTTTGAGATATTTGTTTTCATCTCCTATTTATTTTTGAAAAATGACCAATTTTAATCTTTTTTGACAGCCAAAATGAACTTTTCTGAGCAGATAGAGAAAAAAACCTGTGTTAAAATATGTTATGGGGTAGGTTAAATTTGTAAACCAACTTTTTTTACATTTGCTTGAATGGATTTTGAAAAAATGTTCCTGTTATGGAAAAAAAACTACACATTTTGAGATATTGAAGATCAAAGTACAAAATTTACCTTAATTCAGATACGTTCAGGTATTTTTCAAAGAACTATTTAAAACATTGGGTCGGAAAGTTATGAGCGTTTTTTAAGATTAATACCAACAAAGCAGTACAAAAACATAAAATTTTTTTATTGAATCACATAGCCCCAATTTGTTCTATGACTTTTTACGATCTTTCTGGCAGTTAGAGAATTCCTTTTTTTTAAAAAATCATTAGACTTATTTGTAAAGAAGTTATCGAGGTGCTGTTTGACAGTCTCCAAAGATTTGAACTCCAGGCCGTTCAAAGAATTTTGAAGTCACCTAAAGAGGTGAAAATCTGAGGGGGCAAGCTCTGGTGAATATGGGGTTGACACAAAATATCCCAGCCGTACTTAATACGGCTTTGTCTGACATTCAGCGAAATGTGGGGCCGAGCATTGTTATGCTGGAAGACAACACCTCGACGATTGGTCAGTTCTGGCATCTTTGCTTCGATTTATGCTTTTAATACTGCCATTTGAGAACAGTATTTTTCCGAATTTGTTGTCTGATTTTGTGGCAACAATTCATAATAAACAATTCCTTTGTAGTTCCACCATACAGAAAGCATTTCTTTTTTGGGATGCAGTCCCCTCTGGATGTTACTTGGGGAGGTTCGTTTGACTTACCTCATGGTCTTTTCCTTGTAACATTCTTGTATAGTATCCACTTATCATCTCCACTAATGAGCCATTAAAAAAAAAAGAGCTTCTTTATTTCGTTTCATCAAAGAATCACATGCCGCAATTCGAGCAAGCATATTCTACTGCGTTTAAAATGAACTTTCTGGTTCTCAATGCAACAAAAATTATGCCAAAACACATGCTATAATTATGCAGTTTAAGCAGAAAAGATGGAATTTAAACATCTGCTTCAATCAAGGTCACTCCATATCAGTGGTAGAAAAATAATAATAACAAAGCTAGATTCGATTTGAAAACGCGCAGAACTTTTCGTATGACCCTACTTCAACTCAACGCATCTCCACAAATGACACATAATTTTAATCAGAATTGTCTAAACATTTATTTGTATTTATAAAAAAAAAAATCGACATTTTGAAAGATTTTTGTGCATTGGTCCCCTTTAAACCACCATCTGACTGTGGTTCCAAATTACGATGTGTTGACCTCGGGTTTTGCCTTCGGGATGGATCTCGGACCTTTGCCAATAGCACGCTGTGGTGCTTCAGTGCAATGTTAAGGTATCTGCGCGTAAAGGTAGCAAGGTTAGGTAGTTATCTGCGCAATGTTAAGGTAGTAATTTAATATAATTTTTATAATTATTTTTGTTCAAAATTAATTTTACACTATCAGTAATTAAAATTAAAAACATATATTTAACAAAATGTGAAGTTTTGTGTGTAAATGTGAAGTTTTTTTTTCGAAATTTTAAAAAATGGACATACAATTTAAATTAGCAGCAAAATAACATGATCAGAGTAAACTTCTTGATGTTATCTAGTGCTTCTACTAGAAGTAGAAAGATATTAAAAAAAATAAAGGTTTTATGACTCATTGAAAAATTGTTGAAGGATTTTTGACCATTTTCAAACATTGATATTCAAATGCAAGTTCATAAATAAGAAAAAAATAAAGATATCAATTTGATTCTAGTGCATGCACTAGCAAATATTATTTCGAATGTGTATAAAAAATTTTATAAATATACATCAATAACTTTTTTAGTTATCATTTCTGGAATTCAATGTTTATGTCTAAAATGTAATTCCTTGAAAAATGCTTGTAAACGAAATCCAAGAGAGTAAAAAAAGATAATGCGAAATTCTTCTAACAAATAAGTGAATTTAATTAAAAAATTGTAGTGGCCAATATATCGAAACATGATTATTATTTGTTTTAACCTATTTAACAGATAAAAGGTAGAAATTATGGTAAAAATAGAATATTCTTATTATTAGTTCCGGTTTTGTTATGCTACTTCCTGTATAATTAACGATTTCGTTCAAATTTTAAATTGACCTAACCTTTTTTCTATTAGTCGCACATTGAAAGTTTAAACTGTTTTAGAAGCACAAAAGTACAGGAAATTTGTTAGTAGATAAAAAAAAATTGCTAATTTTCGTCAAAATTGGCTTTTTTAACGTATGCAGATACATTAATTAATTACCTATTAATTATACATATTTTTACGGGAAAATATGGGCTAATATTGCAGCTGAGATAAACGAATTTTAAATAACGTGCATATTATTTACGGCTGAAGGCTTTGTGACGTTAACCGTGGGAGTTTGGCATCATTTAATTTTTTAAACTCACCATTCTGAAAACTCGATTTTTTGATCGATTTTGATGATTTTGAGAGTCTACTGCTACCTTGAAATTCAGCATGGTGACTAAATCCAAGCCGTAAGGACTAAATATTTTAAAGGCAATAAATCCAGATCTTCATTTGAGCACAAAAATTGTATTTTTACCTCGATTCCCTCCAAAATGACTTCCTTGGAAAACGCTTCTGGCCAACTCCATACAGGCGGACTGATCAAGAAAATAATTCCCTCCAAGAACCTTTTTTCATTAATTCATCCGAAGATAATAATCGACTGCCATCAAAAGTCAAAATCCTAAGGAAGACTTCCTAATAACGGTTTCATTAAAAACACATTAACCTACCAGGTGTGTGCAAAAGCGAACGAAGTGGTCCGTGCAGGAATGGAATAATAAGAAAAATTGCACCGACTATATCTGCACCCCCTATCGCAGGACTTAATTAAAAACTACAGGCCATATCTTGTTCGCATGACGTGTTTACTGTTGCGCTGAAATGAGCCCATCTTTCCTTTATTTGCAATTTCAGCTCTGGTGCCAGTTGGGTTGGCTCACCGTACCATATTGTTTAGTGATTAAAAATAAACATTTCATGCCGAGGGCCTGTGCTTGGAGAGGTTGCTGATCGAAATCAACTAAGTAGAACACGTAAGGGAAGGCAAAAACAAAATTAAAAACCGTTCAACATTAATTAAATATACGGAGAATACAGTCACCTCTGTGCTATGCCGAAGAGGCGAATTTGCTTTACACGCACCTTCACCCCCCGCTCAGTCGAAAAACACTGCGATTTGATTTTACGCTTTTAAATGCGTTTCAATTCAATTCGCCATTTTAGTTCTGTCTCGTTCACGCGTCGCTTGAAAAAGTAAAATAGTCTCTTAACTGAATTACAATTAGGATCTGAAAGGGGAAGTATTTTATCCGAAAGAATTCAGGGAAGGGATTCTTTATTTTGGATGTTTTAAATCTTTCGGGGCTTATGAGTGGGGAGAGAAGGACGATGGAAATAGGTGGAATTGTGATCGTTCCATAGATTTTTAAACGCCTCGGATTTTTGGATCAGGTTGACTTTGTAACTTACCTGTGCGAAACAAAATGGGAAAAATTCTTCTCTGCTTTTGATGGAACAGAAAAAACTATTAGATTCCCCAGAAGTAGTTGCACTTGGCTTCGGTTCTGTTTTCCTGTTCACTAGACAATATATGTTGGAACTGTGATCGCTGAATAGATTTCGAAACGTCTCGGTTTTCTGTTGACTTTGATACTCGTCTGCGAAACTCAACTCTTTGGTTTTAGTGAAGCACAAAACAGATTTCCAAGAAGTAGCTACACTTAGTTTATGTTTCCTTTTCAGTTAGTTTAATGATTAATATTTAGGGGAATTGGGATAGGTTTTGAAACGTCTCAGTTTTGATCACTTGTTGACTTTGGTTTTCTCATCTGCCAAACAGAAAGGAAAACTCGAATCCTTCGGTTTCGATGAAACAGTAAACAAATTAGATGTACAAGAAGTAACTACACTTAGCTTCTTCGTCATTTTTCAATTATAGCTCGTGTTCCACCTTTTCGAGCTATTAATATAGCTCGAAAAGTTTAATTTTCAATGACCTTTAAGTTTCGTTTTCTGAGGCGGAAAGGAAGTAAGTTCGCTTGAGACACAAAAACATCTATAAGCACTCGAAAAACAATCCGATTTGATTTTGCGCATTAAAATCCTTTTCAATACTGAATTCGCCGTTTTAGTTGTTTCGGTCGGCGACGCTTGAAAGAGGGAAAGTTTTTTAATTGAATTACAATTAGCATCTGAAAGAGGAAGTACTTTCATTCGAATGAATTCGGTGGAAGGGATTCTTTTTGGTAATTCTAATCTTTCGGGTTATGAGTGGAAAAGAAGGACGATGGGAATAGGTGGAATTGAGATCGCACGAAAGATTTCGAAACGTCTGTTTTGATCACCTGTTGACTTTGGTACTTCTATGGGCTTAACAAAATAAACTACATTTAGCTGCTGGGATTTTTTTGTGTAATGGGCAATACAGCTTTGAGTATCTTTATTTTGAATTGTTTAAATATTTCGGTTCATGAGTGGGAAAATGCGAACGTGGGAACAGGTGGAATGGTGATCGATAGATTTTTAAAGGTGGTTTTGATCATATGTTGACTTAGGTATTTGTCTGGAGGAACAAAACGGGATGAAATTGTAATTGTAATTGTAATTTTAGTTAACGTCGTACTAGAGCAACACCGGGATGGGCCGACCAACCGGTATAGTGGTTAAGGTGTTAGCCTCTAGATCGGAAAGTTCCTGGTTCGAATCCGGGTTCGCGCATGGATGTTTGTAAACGTATGGTGTAGAAGCGGCTGGTGCACCTTAAATCTGTCGTGGCCGAAAGTCCTCACGTTGGGTTGGCGTGGAAGTTTGGAGAGTGGGGTGCCAGCTCAGGGGTTGCTTCGTCATCTGACCGTGGTTCAAAATTACGAGGTGTTGTCCTCGGATCTTTCCCTTAAGGGACTGATCCCGGACCGTCGTCAATAGCCCGTTGTGCTGCTCTAGTACGACGTTAACTAAAAATTACCAATTACCAAAACGGGATGGAAAGTAAGTATTTAATTTACGGAAGCACTGAAACAACACAACGGGCTATTGGATACGGTCCACTTGGCCAACACCAGGATCAATCCCGAAGGGAAAGAGATCAGAGAAAAACACGTAATATTGATGACGTCACATCTGAGCTGGCATCCCACTCTCCTAACTTCCACACTACGCCAACGTGAGGACATTTGAAGCCACGACATATTTAATGTGCAGACCCTTTGTACATGACAGTCTTTCGTTGGATTCGAACTCGCAACACTCCTGTTGCTAGTCCCTTACTCTTCGAACTGAACTACCGTGGGGTTCGAAACAAAACAGGAAACTTCTTTTCTCTGGTTTGAATGTAACAGAAAAACCAATTACCTGTCTTAGAAGTCTATACTTATCTTCCGATGCATTTTTCAGTTTAATGGGAAATGTTTGGTGAACGCTCGATAGACTTTGGGACGCATCGGTTTTGTTGACCAGTTGACTTTACATGTGTCTGTATCAAACAGAATTAGAGATCCTTTGGTTTCAATGTAAAAGCTAAGCAAATTAGATGTAGAGTCGCGGAAAAAAAACCGAACCGCCCTTCTTCATTCGAGCAATTTTAACAGTAGAGCAAATTCAAAGATGGCGTTTGACAGGAACTAACGCTTTCTATTAATTCCCGTCGATTATATTAAATAGAGCATTAACATTTTAATTTCAATTAGGAACACCCTATTTTGATATTCAATTTCGAATCTGTATCACATTTTAACTTCAGATACCAAATTTCATGTCATTGGGACGTACCGTTTCGAAGTTATGAGGACAGAAAGATTGGAGCTCGTAATGTTAAATCAGTGAATTAGACTTTTATGGATATATTTCTAAATAATTTTTCTATAGCGCTGATATTTTGTATCCTGTTACTGTTAAACAACCCAAACACAATTCACCTAGTGCAGGGTGATTCATAAGTAAGTATACAATTTCAACGCACTATATAACAGTGACAATGTAAGATATTTTATGTTTCCTGTTACAGAAGTGTAGGAGAATGCTTCAAGTTTTTTTAGAGACAGTCACAGGTGTTTTATGTGTGCACCCTTAGTCACACTACACACATCGAACCGGTAACCCATTTCAGCCCAGGTGCGCGTTATGGTATCTGAAGCAAGTTCAGTGATAGTGGTTGCGATACGTTGTTTTAACTCAGCTAGATCAGCAGGAAGAGGGGGGTTAAATACGTTACCATTTATGTATGTCCAAAGAAAAAGTCACATGGGGTTAAATCAGGGCATCTGGGTGGCCATTGGGTTAGTGGCATGCTGTAGTTGGCGCTTCGTACAATCCATCGGTGAAGAAGATGATGTTAATAGAAGTAATTTTGCATGTCACCTGACCAGTATGGTGGTGCACCATCCAATTGGAGAATAAAGTTTTTGACTTCATTATCCATTTGGATGAATAAAGTTTTTGACGACATCTGCCAATACAAGCACTCGGTCGTCCGGGCTTTGGAACTGTGCACAAACAGCCCGTAGTTTAAAATGTTTTAGACCAATCGTAAATAAATTTTCTGCTTTGAGGTTCTTTTCCAAATCGTGATCGAAAATGCCATTGCACAATGGTGACAGATTCCGTTTTTCTCAATTCAAGAACACAAAACGCCTTCTCCACTGCAGACGCAGCCATTTCCAATGACTATACTCTGTTTCACCTTAACTTGTCAGTAGAGTAAAGGCTACGTTGACCGCATCACAGCCGTTGTCGTAGAAACTAGGGTTACAATGTCAGAAGAAGTCAGCTATAAGCGAGGAAATTCGCCCTTTTTGGCAAGGAGAGATAAAATGCACGTGGAAATTCTATACGTTTCACAGATCTTTAATTTCTAATGGCTCTTGCATTACATTTGTTAATTAAACAAAAAGCTACTCTATGTTAATATAAATGCGTTTTGATTTTTCTAAATGAGTATTATTTTTAGTTATTTAAAAATATATATATTTAAAATTTTTTTACAATAAATGTTGTTTAAAAAAACAGTCTATTTAAAGATGTGATGAACCATAAAATTCATTTTTTGAATTTACTTACCTGAAAGCTAAACACCTTGATTAATACTTCTTTTTTCAATTTTAATAATTTTATTAAAGGAAATTAATCCAATTTAATTACTCCTTTGGTCTTACATTTGGTTGGACAAGGTAGGGGAGAGTGCGTCGTCTGCTAAAATATGTGTTTTTCTTAACAGCAAAATATAGTCTCCAAATTAAATCAAATTTATTCTGATATTAAAGAAAGTAAATAACAAATAAAAATACATATAACATAGAGGATATAAAATACATTCACAATAAATAAATAGAATATAAAAAATACAAATATAGTGAATACACATACAATAATAAAAAAAATGAAACCATTTTAAAAATTAGAGTTAAAAAAAATAAACCTTATATGTGTGAAACATATTCTGAAACTCGCGGAACGGTGTCGGGTTGATTAGTAGTAAATTATTAATTTTATGAATAATTTAAAATAGTTTACAAGAAAGTGTACAGAAGAAACCAGTTAGTTAAAAATTAGAATAGTAGTTACAATGAGAAAACTATATTTACGTTTTACTTATTCACATCACATGCATTTATACATCATCAATATATGTAAAACATAGCAAACATCATAACAAATCTATTTACATTATAATATACTTATTCATCACATGAATTTACACATCATCATCACTTAACATTTCCGAATCGCTATCAGACTCACTATTAAAAGAAATTACCAAGTTCTTACTTTCCCAAATATCATCCACAAGTCCATCTACTTCCCACATGTATTTCTCTTTTTCAGTAACATGGTTTATGCAGTTTTTCCAATTTTGTACAGAGACCTTTTCAATCCCTTGGATGACTAAATCCTTCACATCGTTCAGTTTAAAAGTCTTGTTTTCCCTGGCAACGTGTCCTTTTACTTGACTCCATATCATTTCAATGGGATTAAGCTCACAGTGATACGGGGGAAGTCTCAAAACCTTATGTCCAAATTTTTCGGCAATTTCTTCAACTCTGTATTTATCAAACATATGTTTGATTTCGCTAACTTTTTTCAACAGTTCAATCTTGATCATGTCCTGGTTCCACGTAATGTTTTTCAACGATAGCCATTCTTGAATTGCACTTTTTTTCCAAGATGTCGTCGGAATTTTTTCTTTCTTCACCGAGTGATAGGGGGCATTGTCCATCACTACAAAGCTGTTTCGTTTCAATTTAGGCATGATATCTTCAAACCACTTCTCAAAATGGTTACCATCCATTTCTTCGTGGTAGTCACCGGATTTTTTTCCTACAAAAATGTCAGCCGCATCAGGTACAAATCCTTCATCACTTCCGATATGGGTAATGATGAGTCTTCTTCCTTTTCCTTTTGGTGCAGCCAAGCCTGTTGTCAAACTTGAAGAGGAAGCTTCATTGGTGCTTTTGATGTTTTTGTCTTGCCATACTCGACTTTGTGAGTGTCCTTCATTCACCCATGTTTCATCTAAATAATAGATTGAAGCATTTTCATTCTTCAGTTCTCTAATTTTTCGTAAATAATTTCTTCGCCATAAAATTATGTCGTGTCTTTCTAAAAGCATAGCCTGCCTTTTTCGCTTTTCAAAGGAAAATCCCAAATCTTTCAGTATCCTGTACAGTGTACTTCGGCTAATGTTTGTCGAAAAAATATCCTTATCATTGTTAATTTCATTTAGAACTTTGTCCAATGTAGGAATTTCATTTCGACGAAAACAATCATGAATTTTTCGTCGGATGCACGATAAAGTAAAGTTGTCATATTTCATCATTCTTGTTCTTTTTCCAACGGCATAAGGTCGTTTTTTTCCTGGAGTACTCAAAGGACTTGTCGTCTTCTTTTCTTTTTTCAAACGAAAAACAGTTCTTTTGGAAACACCAGTTAGTTGAGACACCTTTCCGACGATTTGGTTAATGGAATCACTATGGTTTTCTTCTCGAAGTCTAGAATAAACATTCAATATGTTCCTGCGAGCTCCACTACCAATTGATTTTCCTTGCTTTGATGGCGTATACAGCTTGGATGGTGACGTTCCTTTTTCAGCCATGTTCAGAGTATCAAACACACTCCAATAAAATAGCACAAGAGAGATATGAACGTAAATACATACGCTAGCAAAGACGCAGAGCGAAATGGCGCAGACTTGGCCGGAAAGCGTATTTAGCTCGCCAGAAATGTTACCATGGAAACCGGTTTAGAATTCCGTTTCGGATATATTCATTCGCTTCGGTCAAAAAAAAAATGCTTTTTACAAATAAATAACCGATTATAAAGGTTCAAAAATCACTCCTTCATTGTAGGACAATTTTTACACGTTTATATGCATTTTCTTTATTTTAAATTCCAAATCAAGTTGGAATTATTTTTCATGCGGATGAACATCATTTCTGCCTTTCCCAATACTGACAAGTTAAGGTGAAACAGAGTATAGTCACGTGACACGCTCGCTGTCGCCTACGACACTTCGCTCGGGAGGGGGACACAAACTTTATGAGTATACCTAGCTAACAGTTCGCATTTGGGGACCGTGTCGTAAACTGTTCCTGTTTAACAGCATCTGGAAACTGTTTACGTACTTATGAACCACCCTGTATTTTATTTTAAAAATAGCTTTTAATATACAATAATAATTATCAAATTGATGTATGAGAAAAAAATGAATTGAAACCTTATTACATTTTTATGAGATCGATTCAAAAGAACTTCTAGTATGGCCATGTAAAATTTCAGCTTTTTCCGATGATTAGTTTTTCAGCTAAATTAAATTTTCCTA
Source organism: Metellina segmentata (assembly GCA_947359465.1). Classification (NCBI taxonomy): domain Eukaryota; kingdom Metazoa; phylum Arthropoda; class Arachnida; order Araneae; family Tetragnathidae; genus Metellina; species Metellina segmentata. The sequence goes on from OX375884.1 coordinate 28,433,392, forward strand.
ATAATGCGAATGTAGGGACAAACCAAAAGTTTATAAGACGCCTTGACAAACCTCGCATAATAGTTCTCGGATCATTTGCACTTGTATAGTAAATATAATAATATAATTATCAAATACTTTGCCACATGCACGGTTATTGTTTCTCATGCCTACACTGGCAGACCAGAGGAGTGCCAGGCCCGTCGAAGACGGCAAGAGGCGAGGGGGTGCGCCTTCCATGTTATTGAGACCCATTGGGAGGAAGTCCAACTTTGCTCGACATACATGACACATCCGTTTTACAGGAAGGCCCCTTTCATACATCCATTTACGCACACATAGCGTAATTTAGATCCCAATCAGAGGCCGATAACCCCCTGATCAGGTACCCCCAGAGGTTTGGTATGGGAACATGGGGGGACTTTGTGACCACGACCTATTTAACGTGCCCCAGTCACCATTAGTGAACACGACGGTCTTTAGCCAGGTCGAAGCGCCGATCTCGCAATCATCAGAATTGCAGGCTCCGCCGAGGACAGAACAAACAACCCTTCTGATGCGAGCCCGACGCTCTACTGACTGAGATACCGCGGCTCACATGCATAGTAGTATTGGATTGCAGAAAAATGAGTTTGAAATAGTGTCAAAATTTCAAATTCGGGTAGCGATAGCTGCAATTAATCTCAATCTACGTGTAGCGTCTTTCTATGCGGACATGATCTCTGAAATTGAAACTAATTATAACATTAAATAATTCGGGATACATTGATAGTCAAGTCATGACATTTTATATTTAGACTAATTTAACAATGCAGAATCTGATCATCGCATCAAAACACGGTGTTTCTATTAGAAATTTTGTTGTTTACGTAAAATCTGAGATGAAGACGTCTCCTTATGCAACGCTTTTGGATTTGAATTTGTAGAGGATGTTATTCTCCATTGAATGATACCTTTTAATTTGCTCTAGTATGAATAGTGCTGAAAATAAAGGAAATGGTTCGTTTTTTTCCGCGACTGTATAAGAAGCAGCTACACTTCAATCTAATGGACATTATAGCCTTGAATGTCTTTATTTTGAAGGGTTTAAATCTTTCGTTTTATGAGTAAGAAAATAAGTGGATTCACTTCACACGCACCATAGTGATCAGACAAAACAGTGCGATTTTATTTTACGCATTTAAATGCGTTTGAATTGAATTCGACATTTTACTTGTTTCTTTCACGCGTTGCTTGGAAAAGTGAATTGGTCTCCAAATTGATTTATAATTACCATGTGAAAGAGAAAGTTCCTGGGAGGTACTGGTATTCGAAAGGACTCGGTTGAAGGGATTCGTTGTTTAGACAATTTAAATTTTTTGGCTTTTTTAAGAGTGGAAGAATAAAGACGACGGGAAAAGGTGTAATTATGATCGCTGGATTGATTTTGGAACGTCTAGGTTTTGATCACTTGTTTGCTTTGGCAATTGTCTGTGCAAAACAAAACAGGATACGCATCTTTTGTTTTATGTAAAACGAAATCAAAGAATAAGTCTTTCATTTTTCTACACTTAGCTTCGAAATCTACACAATGCTTCTGTTAATTTTTTCAGTTTGATGGGAAATAATTCATGGAATTGTGATTTGGCGATATATTTTGATACGTCTTAGTTTTGTTAACTGACTGGTGCGTGTCTGCGAAACACAGAGTAGGAAACTTTAATCCTTTGGTTTTAATGTAACATTAAAGCAAATTAGATGCCCTAGAAGTAGTTACTCTTAACTTCCATCTCACTTTTGAAATCTAATGGGTAATACAGCCTGGAATATCACTATTTTGAATGGTCTAAGTCTTTCGACTCACGAGGAAAAAAGCAAGACGTAGTAGTTGGTTGATAAGCAGGAAAAATGCAAGAATGGGAGTGGTTGGAAATTTGATCGATTGATGGAATTTAAAACGGCTCGTTTTGATCACCATGGCTGTGATACTTATCAGTGCGAAACAAAATACCCTACCCTTAGCTCCATGTCACTGTTCAATCTAATGGGCAACATAGCTTTGAATTTCTTTAATTTTAATGGCTTAAACCTTTTGATTTATGCTTAGGAAATGAAGAACGATGGGATTGATAGTATCGGAATCATCTCAATAGATTATGAAACGTCTCGGTTTTGATTGCCTGTTGACTTTTATACTTGTCCTTGCAAAACAAAATGTAAAACTTACATCCTTTAGTTATAATGTAAGAGAAGAGCATGACAAATACGCAAGAATAGTTTTACGAAACTTTCATAACCCGGCTCCAGCGAGTTATCATTCGAATCACGGGGTTTTTCGTGAACAAATTCATAAAATTAGCTCTCTAGTTAAATGTAAACAATTCCCTCCTTCAATTGGCGTACTATGCATGCTTTCTGGTACGACGTTTATCGTTCGATGCCACAAGCCAAAGCAGCGATGACGAGTTGGGAAATAAATAATCTCCAATGACTGTCACCTTCCAGGATTTAGAGTACGACAACCACCTTCGTACCTTTTCAAGGGCCATCTTTCTTCTCACCGGAAACTCACAACATCCCACTCTTCAGTCTAATGAGCTGTATATGTATTTAAAACATTTGAGTGAACACCAAACATTTAATTTATTTATAGCATTATTCTATTAAGTTGTTTGTAAATTTTAAACTGGAATCACTGGATTGTAAACGTTATTCCAAACGACCTGAATGCGTTTACCTTTTTACATGAAGACTTTAGTTAGTATTGTTTTCCTACAATCTTAATTTTTTTTAACAATGTATTTGAAAATTCCAGTAAGACTCGCTTTTATAAGTTGCACTTGAAGATGCGTGTTGAGGTGTACTTAATACGATTAACTAATCGCTTCTAAGCCTTTTCTGGACCCTGGTCTTTTTAGTTGTGCTCTTGCACTGGAGCCAACTTGCAGAAATTATTGGAGGGGAGCAGCACAAGAAAAACTCAGTTGCACACAGGGTATAACACTATTTCACGGGGTTGCACTTGACTCACAATATTGGATATGAACACTTCTTATTTGCTATGTGATTCATTGTGAATGGGGCATGTCATTTCATTCCCGACCTCTTTGGCCTGCACAATCTCCTTGCCGAAATCCGCATTCCTGTTGCGGTGAAACTTATCTATACGCTCTTCGGAATCTTTTCCATCTCTTGGCTGGCACAAAAAAAATAATTACTAAATATCCGAGGGTACTCCAAAATGTTTTTTTATTTTTTACCGTTCATACGAAAAGAAGGTATAATTTTGATTGTTTTACTAAAAATAATGATAGCTACTAAACCTTTATTATCAGATGTGGTTTCTAAGCAAATCTTGGAAGCAATTTATTTAATATTTTGTAAGAAAAAAGTAACTCGAAGTTATATACCGTTACTAAAATAATGAGCATCACTTGAAATGATTTGTGAACACACTCGTCAAGAGCTCAAAATTAAACCGTTGAAGTGAAATAAATCTTACACACTGTGCACAAGACACACCCATGAAGGTAAGTGTATTTTAAGTAACGTCGCACTGGAGCAACACAAAGCGCTATTGGCGACGGTTGAGGATTAGGGATGCGACATCGATGTCGATGTTTTCAAAACATCGATGTTTTTTAAAAAACATCGATGTATTGGGGTCGATGTTTTGGTAACATCGATGTTTATACCTGTCGATGTTTTATTTTTAAATAAAAAAAGTAGCATTATAAAAATTTAAAAAATAACCAAGTAGCAGAATTTTCATAATCAGCAAATTGAACATACTTTTAGACCAAAGTGACCAAGTATGAAGGGTCTGAAAAGTAGGGATGCGATGTCGATATTTTCTAAACATTGATGTTTTAGAAAAAAACTTAGATGTATTGGAGCCGATGTCGCATTACTAGTTGCTAAACCAGTTTTAAGAAACGAGGGAAAAAGTTTAAATACACTGAATTTTAAAAACATCGATGGTTTGGGAGCGATGTATTATCAACATCGATGTTTTAATTTTGAACATCGATGTTTTGCTGTCGATGTAGCATCACAAGTTGCTAAACCAGTTTTAAGAAATGGGGGAAAAGTTTAAATACACTGAATTTTAAAAACATCAATGTTTTTTGGTCGATATATTATCAACATCGATGTTTTAATTTTGAACATCCATGTTTCAAGACATCGATATTTTGCTATCGATGTCGCATCCCTATTGGGGATCAAACCCGTAGGAAAAGATCCGAGGACAATTCCACGTAATTTTGAACTACGGTCAGTTGGCGATTTCACATATGAGATGGCACCCCACTCTCAAAACTTCCATCCCACACCAACGTGGAGTATGACAGATTCACCAGCCCCCTTACTTCACTATGGTCTTTGGTAGAATTCGAACTGGCAATCCTCCGGTTGCTAATAGGAATGCGACATCGACAGCAAAACATCGGTGTTCAAAATTAAAACATTGATGTTGATAATACATCGCCCCAAAAACATCGATGTTTTTTGACATCGCTGTTTTTAAAATTCAGTGTAATAAAACATTTCCCCCCATTTCTTAAAACTGGTTCAGCAACTAGTGATGCTACATCGACAGCAAAACATCGATGTTTTGAAACTTTGATGCTCAAAATTAAAACATCGATGTTGATAATACATCGCCCCAAAACTATCGATGTCTTTAAAATTCAGTGCATTTAAACTTTTTTACCCATTTCTTAAAACTGGTTTAGCAACTAGTGATGCGACATCAACAGCAAAACATCGATGTTTTTTATAAAACATTGACATCGATTTCCCATCCCTACTTTTCAGACCCTCCACCCTTGGCCACTTTGGTCTAAAAGTATGTTCAATTTGCTGATTGTAAAAATTATGCTACTTTGTTATATTTTAAATTTTTATAACGGTACTTTTTTATTTAAAAATAAAACATCGACAAGTATAAACATCGATGTTACAAAAACATCGACTCCAATGCATCGATGTTAAATACATCGATGTTTTTTAAAAAACATCGATGTTTTGAAAACATCGACATCGATGTCGCATCCCTAGTTGATAATCGGTTATTACTGCTGCCCCCAAGGAACGCCCATAGAGGAAATACAAAAGTAGAATGAGTAATGGTGTGACTTTCTGTGACCAAAAAAACAAATAGCGTGACCATTAGACTAATTTCGACTGACGGGCGGAAACAAATTTTCATCATCTGATTGGTCCACGGAACGGGAGAAGATGACTGTCCATTGATTCATCATCTGATTGGCCTGCGCGATATTGTTGTGGATTTTTGAGATTCTACTATATTTGCCAACGCTTTATAGAAGTGCGTATTCACGCATCTACTCTGTCTTAAGATGGTATATCACCAAGCGCGGCCATAAAATACCAAATAGGCCAACCAAGTCAATTTTTCTTAGAACGGTCATGTACTGTCGATATCTGTCAGATATTTTGCAGCACACTAGCTAAAATAGCTTCTATACGTAATTTTCACACATACACAACCCTAAAATAATGGATTGGACAGCAAGATGTGATGCTATAAGGGAAATAATACATGCTTTAATAGGGGTGGTCCCCCACGTGCAGCAATTACACTAGCAACCCTTCTGGACATACTTTCAACAAGGGTTTGATACATAGCTATGGGTATTTATGTCCATTCCTGCAGCAAGGGTGTAGCCAGTTCAGTTGTAGATTTCGGACATGGTTCTCTGGTCCGTAAGCGTCGCTCTAATCCCACAAATGTTCTATGGGGTTCAGGTCGGGACTCTGAGCAGGCCGTAGAAGACGCTTTACATCCATATCTTGATACCACTGCTTGACAGGGGCTGCAAGATGACCCGGAGCGTTGTCGTCCTGGAAGTAACATTTGTCCATTCCATAAAATTGCCAGAGCGTAGGAAGAACCTGATAATTCCAAAATGTTCATGTAGGCGTCGGTGTTCAATTGACTAGGAACAACATGCAAAGGTCCCAGGTCATACCACGAAAAACACCCCCAAACAAGTATGGAAGTTTTATGCAAATCCGCTGGTGTCCGGTCCATTATTGTAGGGTACTGTATACCTAATTTTGTTTTTGCACTTATTTGTTGTACACGAATTTGATTTAACACGAATTCCAAATAAATATTTCACTATCTTTTGCGAGTTGTTTTGATTTAACACGAGCGGGCCCAGCCAATTTCTAAGAATTTTCTTGTCTAAATTCTAAGAAAATTTTGTTTTATTTGTGTAGTACCATTTCTATATTACACGCACTAATGAGGATCACACTTTGAAGTTTCAACGAGAACTGAAGTTGTTGACAACCTCTTACAGAGAATTATGTAACGGTCTTATCAAAACACGAACGCAACGATTAATAACTGCATTTATTTGTAAAACCGGTGGAACACCAGCAACAGAGGAGATTCGTTCTGGTTTTGTTCAAGACACCACAGAAAGAAATTCATTAATAGAGAAAGAAGACATGTCCAAACATTTCTAGTGAAAGTAGTGGTATTCCAGTCGTATGCTCCTTTTATTATCAGAAAGTCAAAATGAATAAAATCGTGTTATAAGTAAAACAGATTTTATATGTTCGTGAAGAATTTTTTTCATTTGAAATGCAAATTTACTTTAACACATTTTCATAACATATTGTTACATGAGTATTTTGTCGAAATAAAATAATAAACTTAACACAAATATTTTCATACGATTAAAAATTTTTTTAATCAATTTTTTAGGTCCGAAACCAATCTTTTTTTCTTTCGTATCTTCACAATATCTTTTTTTACACGCATTCTTCAGGACGGTATCTATTAAAAACAGAATTCAGTGTGCAATTATTTTTGTGCGTAATTTAAAGTACACTCCATGTCTTGCAATTTTTTCAGGAGCGTTTTCAGGGGGCGAATGGGTACTCAAAATTCTACCTAATTCAACTCGAAATATTTTTGATGTCCAAAGCAATAAAACATGCACTTTGAAGCAACTTTTTTGTTGCATAGAAAATGGGAAAAGTTGCATTTATCATTCTCTAAAGTTGCATTTATGGAAATAAAGTTGCATTTATTTCTGATACACTAAAATCTAAAATAAATTATTCGTAAAAAATGAAAAAATTCGAAATATATTGACAATTTTAGTCGTGTACAACAGTATTATAATACATCATTAAATACAGAAGAACGTTGAATGGCCGATCTTTGGCCAGTAATTTCTTTAACATTGAAAAAATGCGTCAGCCGCAGTCATATAATGTGCTGTATCGGATAGCAGAAGCGCAAAATCCTTTCGCTCAGCATTCAGAGATTTTAAAACGTCATCTACAAGGCGAACAACATATTGATGATCGGCACTCGACTCGCAAACTCTGCTGTCGATTACACAAGTTTCATATGGATTATCAAGAGTGCCAACCAATGTGTTAAAAGTTACTTCTTGCCATTTATTTCACTTTCGTCTGTTAGGACGAACACCTTCTTTTCAAGAACTTCTTGTATGATCCGCATTACTTCGGCGTTCGCAGGATCAGACACGTGATCGAAGGGTTGGTTCAGAGGGCAAAAAATGAAATAGTAATTTTATATTAATTCATTTTAAGCTACATTTTAAAAAGTTGTAGGTGGTTGCATTTATGCAAAAAGTTGCATTTATGTTGCGGTTATAACTCACTTACAATACACCCCATGTAAGAGGAATTTTGGTTTTAGTACTTTACATGCAGCGTAGAACGTGTGAAAAAAAGTTGCATTTGTTTTGTAAAAGTTGCCCTACTCATTACACTTAAAATTAAAGTTCGCTAATCGCATGGGTAAGATACACAGAGATCGTCTTGGCCCTCCTGGTAACTATCTCGAAGAGGTTTCTCGTCATTAGCAAAACTGACCAGATCTTGATTTCGTTTTCACAAACAAAACAGGCAGTATCTAGAGGACGAGATATCTCGGCGTTGGAAAAGATAGTCGGATCATGATGGACGAGGTGTCTCGTCAAACCACTAGGGGAGATAAGCTGTCGTAAAAATTATTAAACGCAACACTCATGTTACATGACACATCAATCGAAATACGGAATCGAAAGAACAGGGAGAAAGAAGACTGGGCCACCCCGAAACTATTTTACCGAACACGTGCCTGTATTTCCGCAGCTTTTAAAGTGATAACACTTTTCAAAACGCAAGTTTTTAACGTTCCCCCATAATTTGAAATATCACAGGTGTCTTCTGGACTCTTGAAGGATCGGACATCCATGCAATGCGTGTGCCAAAATGCGTTTATAAGAGCCTTCAAGAAACGACCCAATTTCTTTATGAGGACGACAGCAATAATATTTCAAACTTGGCAACCCCATCTCCGTATTACCTGAATCATCCAGACTGTGACATTAGGGCGTGAAAAAATAAAAAATATATAAATAGAGATATACTTATGCTTACAAACCCCGTTTCCCCCAACCTGCAGAGTTGCGGCCATGCGCCTCTATTATCAACACGTTTCCCCGAAGTCAGTTTCGGGGCACGGCTACTTATTGCAAAATTATTATTTCATGTGAATGGCGTTTGAAGACAAAGCCCTCCGTTTAAAAGAGGAAGGGAAAAATAGTTATTGACGGTTGTTTTCAACTTATATTTCTGATCACCTAACAATTTATAAAAGGATTCAAGTGTTTTTTTTTTTTTTGTGCTTTTCATGTTTCCCAATGGAATAAAGCTGTTCAAAAGTATAAAACACCCTTGCGTTTTTTGTCGCGTTTTCTACACAAGTCGCACTTATTTAACCGTTAGAATCATGAACCTAAATGTACAACTAAAATCCACACAAGAATCATTCAGTGGCATCAGGGAGCGCAAAATAAGATATGATAATTATATTGCTTGTAGTCCCCATTTATCGCAATTTGAAGAGGTCCTGTATTATCAAAACGTTTCAAGGGATTCAAGTATGTTTTTATTGTGCTTTTCATATATCTAATGAATAGGGAAACTTTTTTGTTGCAGTAAAAATGGGAAAAGTTGCATTTATCATTCCTTAAAGTTGCATTTATGGAAATAAAGTTGCATTTATTTTTGATACACTAAAATCTAAAATAAATTATTCGTAAAAAATGAAAAAATTCAAAATATATTGACAATTTTAGTCGTGTACAACAGTATTATAATACATCATTAAATACAGAAGAACGTTGAATGGCCGATCTTTGGCCAGTAATTTCTTTAACATTGAAAAAATGCGTCAGCCGCAGTCATATAATGTGCTGTATAGGATAGCAGAAGCGCAAAATCCTTTCGCTCAACATTCAGAGATTTTAAAACTTCATCTACAAGGCGAACAGCATATTTATGATCGACACTCACCTCTCAAATTCTGTAGTCGATTACGAAAGTTTGCTCTGGATTATCAAGAGTGCCAACCAATGTGTTAAAGTACTTCTAGCCATTTATTTCACTTTCGTCTGTTAGGACGAACACCTTCTTTCCATGAACTTCTTGTTTGATCCGCAATACTTTGGTGTTCGCAAGATCAGACACACGTGATCGAAGGGTTGATTCAGAGGGCAAAAAATGAAAAAGTAATTTCATATGAATTAATTTTAAGCTAAATTTTAAAAAGTTGCAGGTGATTACATTTATGCAAAAAGTTACATTTATGCAGAAAGTTGCATTTATGTTGCGGTTATAACTCACTTAGAATACACCCCATGTAGGAGGAATTTCGGGTTTAGTACTTTATATCAGATTTTTACATAGATTTTTTACAGATACATAGATTGTTTAATGCAGGTGCACTTTGTGCACCTAAGTTTTTAAAATAGGTGCACAGATTATATTTTAGGTGACATTAAAAAAACGTAATGTAAGAGCATTAACTTAATGTAAACTACTTTATTAGTTCGGAATGTTTAGATAGGTTAGTAATAGATAGTAAATAAAAAGTATTTTACAATTTTTTTTTTAATCTGCGAAAATATTACTTACAAATATTCAATCATCATCAAGCATTGGTGGACAAAAAACTCATAAAAAATAAACGAGTACACTATATTTTAAGCAGATAAAATCTGAGTTTAAAGATAAATAATGAAAAGATTTGTTTACGATATGGTAGTGGCTAGACAATTCTCAAGAATTCCTACGGCCTTACACTTTATTGAAACACGAAGTGTTTACAGAAAGTCGTGATGATGCCTATCGTTCGCGGGTGTTCAAGTGATCTAAGTTCTCCTTTACGCTGTCGCGACAGTCGCTTCAACAGAACAATCTGGAAAAGGTTTCGACCATCGGAAAGTTCTGGTAGCAGTGACATCAAGTAAACCTTCCTCCTATATAAACCCGTTACGACCCAGCGATTTTGTTTTTGCATAGTGTGTATTTAGGAATTTTAATTACGTTCCTTTAGAGCAAGAGAAGTCGATACTAATATTTTTTTTAACATCAAAATAACATAAAACACACTGTGTGCACCTGGCGGGAAAAAATTAGGTGCACAATTTCAATTTCATGTGCACAGTGCACCTGTGCACCCGGGTATTTCGAGCCCTGCTTTACATAAAACGCAGAACGTGTGAAAAAAGGTTGCATTTGTTGCAAAAAAGTTGCCCTACTAATGAAATAAAATTGTTGGAAAATATTAAAACACCCATTTGTGTTGTTATTCATGCTTTGTTCATGTGCACAACGCGTGCTTTACAATTATGCTTCTGAATGCTCACCCCAAATTCACACCTGAATCATTCAGTGGTTGTTTGATTTTTTGATGTATGGTGTAAAATCATATTTGAACAAACTACGCCAAACGCAAGTCTTGACTTCAAAGAAATCATTCAGTGACATCAGGACGTGGAAAATAAGAAATGCAGATATATGCTTATTAATTATGCTTACAGTCCCCCATTTTACCACAACCTGCATGTTCCTCTATCATCAACACGTTTTCCCGAAGTCAGCTTTGGGGCTTGGCTACTAATTGCAAAGGTTTATTTCGGAGTTTTTGAGCAGTGTCGAAAAGCAGAGCACTTCTTTCAAAACAGGAAGGAAAGATTATGGTTCTTGACAGTTGATTACAACCCATTTTCTAATCACCTAAGCATTTAGGGATTCAAGTACGGGTTATAAAAACGACAAGGGGAATTATGAGAAAGAAGACTGATTATCCGAGATTACTTTTTGAACTTGAAGGGACTTGTTGAAAATCAAGTTTTTTTTTAATGATGGTTTGCTGAGGTTTGTTTATACATCAGCAGCTCGTACTTTAAGAATGATCCTGCTTATATTCTATTCACCAAACTATTTATGGTACTTTTTGATACTTTTGTGATTAACATCGTACTAGAGCAACACAACGGGCCATTGACGACGGTCCGGGATCAATCCCTTAAGGGAGAGATCCGAGGACAACACCACGTAATTTTGAACCACGGACAGATGATGAGGCAACCCAAACTGTTTATGATAAACTCAAGTATGTTTTTATTTCGCACTTCATATTTTCTTACACATTAAAAGGAATCAAAAATATAAAAACACCATTTGTGCATTTTAGTCCTGTTTAATTCGTGTTTTTTATAAAGTGTGCACATCTTTAGTCATCGACAGAAAGACTGTCTAACCTTAACAAAACATGTCCAGCAAGAAGTTATCGATATTATTAATTTTAAATTGATTCGTTATTTTTAGGTTCATTTTGTGATTGTAATAAAAGAACTTATGGATCTGCACATTTGTTTTAGATCAAAATCCTGGGCAGGGGTGAATTCGGTGTGGGGAGAGAGCAAACAAGGATCAAATTTTGGAATGAAAAGGCTACATATATCAGAGTAAACCGAAGCTTTGTTAATCCCACGGGCAAATTTGTCTGAATACTTCAATACTCAGGAAACAGTAAAACGAATTCCGAAAAGCTCAATGCTCATTAAACGTTGGCTTTTCTGGAAAGGAGACAAAGGAGACACACCATCTATTGCTATTTTCTGAATGTGTGCTTGATGAAGGGACTTTTTTAGAAAGTCATTTGGTTTTGAAAAGAGGGGCTGCTTGTTGAGGTTTGAGCAATGGCTGTTCATAACTTAGGAACGACCCTGCCCATATTCTTTATATAATGCATTCAAGTATGTTTTATTTTGGATTTAATATTTCATAACGAAATATGAAATTCAATATGTTTTATTTTGAATTTCATATTTCGTAACGAAATAAAATTAAATCAACAACAGAAATCGCAATTGTGTGTTTTTTCAGCCGTATTGAATCGCGTTTAAAGTATTCCAGTCAGCTTCGTGGAATAGCTACTAATTGCGAAAGGTTTATTTCTGAGGTTGCGAACAACACTCTGTTTAAAAGAAATATTGTTCTTGACATTTGATTACACTCCAACCCATATCCTAATCACCTCATCATCAAGATATAGCCTATTTTTTTTTATGGTGACGTGATCAAGATCTGTTTTTTTTTTTTTTTTTTTAATGACGAGATATCACGTTCACCAGGAGCTGCTTCAGTTTTGACTGTAAACATTGTCGAAATAAACGTCTTGAGGTTGATGAAATCAAATTGATCAAAAATATAAAAGCACCATTTTGTGCGTTTTTTTTAATGTTTATTCAGAAGATGTTTTTTTAATGAAGTATGGTAAAATGTGCACTGCTCAGTTTTTTTTTTTTTTTTTGCAATATCCACTTCAAATGCATACCTGAATCATCCAGTGACATCATAAACACAAAATATTTAGAGATATATTAATTAATTATGCTCACAACCCCCGTTTCACCCAACCTGCAGAGTTGCGGCATGAGCCTTTTATTATCAACGCGTTTCCCGAAGTCAGCTTCGGGGCATGGCTACTAATTGCAAAAGGTTTGTTTCTGAGGTTGCGTTGGAGAAGAATAGAGCCCTCCGGCTATTAGGGGAGAGAAAAGATTATTGTTCTTTATACCTAGCCTTAAATTATCATGATGATGTGATGGCCGCAGATTTAACGATATTCATTAATTACGCTCTTGATTTGGCAAGGGAAGAGGCTGTTTGAGAGGGCCTTACTTTCAGATGATAGGTAGTCGACTTGGCCCGTCGAAATGGATGCAACATAAATATTTTTTTAATCGAGAAAAAATAACAGGCGCTGTAATGAATAAATTATTGAATTTTTTTTGGTTGGTTAATGTAATAAATAAATTAACGGTTCCTCCCATTTCGCGGGTTAACGTATCGGTATCATTTCTGTTTGATGCCTTGTGCTTCATCACTGGAAGTAATACAAGTCAAAACACGTTTGTCATGGACAGTCAAAACACGTTTTTTGCTATTTGGAGAAATAGCTGTTGTTTTCGTCGGGACAGGTTTAGCCAGCCATAAGATAAAAGACAGTACGCATAAGGAAGATAAGTTGTAGAGAATAAATTGATCTCACACCCGGGAACAGATACGGCCATCCATTTATTTTTACCAGGGCCGCAGGAAACGACACTCCAAATAGGTTTAACCGGCCTGCAGTCCAGATCCGGCCCTCCAAATATTTTGATCAGGCTTCCTGAACACACACCATCCCTCCAAAATAGGTTTGAAAACGGATTACAGGCTTGCTGGCCGGATATGATCCAAAAAGGATTTTCTGACCTTCATAACAGATTTACCAGGCGCGCAGACAGGATATTACTAGAGGAAGAACTATTAGAGAACTTCATAAAAATAAATATTATAAAAGTAGAAAATTGGAACCTAGCGTTATTTCGCAAGGAGCTACGTTGAAGTTTGCGCAAGCAGATTTATGCATGTATTCTTGCTGTAACGTTTCGAATAACTGGATGAAATTTGGCACGTTAGTTGACTCAATCGCATAAATCTCATAAACGAATTTTTGAATAAGATATAGAGTAGTTTTGTAAGTTTTAGTATTTTATTTGTTACGCCATTGGGGGTGGGGGGGGGGTCAGGTCTCGACTGCGTTGCTGCTCATTTATGCCCCATTGGCAATAAAAACTCAGCCTTCTGCTCACTCTGCGAAGAAAATGAACCTATGGACAGATCCCACCTGCTTCTTTGTGAGCCACTCGATGGTGATTCTGAGGCATCTCGATATTGGGAAACGAGATGACTTTTTGGGCGACAACCATCGGTTGTTTCTTGACGTTTTCTTCGATTTTATTTGTTTCTGTTTGTTCTCAATTGCATTTTGCATTGTTTGTTCTCAATTTTATTTTGCACTTGTTCTCAATAGTAATTTGCATTTATTCTCAATTGCCTTTTGCATTTGTTCGCAATTGTAATTTGCATTTATTCTCAATTGCCTTTTGCCCCTTGTTCTCAATTGTATTTTGCATTTGTTCTCAATTGTAATTTGCATTTATTCCCAATTGCCTTTTGCCCCTTGTTCTCAATTGCCTTTTGCCCCTTGTTCTCAATTGTATCTTGCATTTGTTCTCAATTGTATTTTGCATTTGTTCTCAATTGTATTTTGCATTTGTTCTCAATTGTATTTTGCATTTGTTCTCAAATTTATTTTGCATTTGTTCTCAATTGTACTTGACATTTGTTTGTTTTCAATTGTATTTGACATTTGTTTGTTCTCAATTGTGTATTGCTTTTGTTGGTTCTCAATTGTATTTTGCATTTGTTTGTATTGTTATTTTGCATATTGCGGTGTGAGGTGGTGTGGTCTCGCATACTTTTTTACATTTTTCGTCAACTTTAGAAATGGCCTTCAGGGTATTTACGAACAAAACCTCTGATATCAAGTTTTTAATTATACTAGCCACTGCGTTGCCCGTGCCCGTGATGTAAGGTATTAATCTGGTGTAAAATTTCCCGCTGATTCCAAATCTGCTGAAATTTGAATCTTTTTTAGGGAAGCGAAAGTTGACGTGACGTCACAATCTTCTGCGAAAATATAAAAGATTAAGTGAAAATCAAGCGTATAAGGTATATATCTGGTGCAAATTTTCCGCAGATTTCAAATTCGTTAAAATTTTTATTCTACCTTTAACAATCGCTGAGATTGAAAAAAGCACTGAAGAACGCCAGTGATAACTTTAGTAATATCTTTTGCTACACTGGAATCCGTTTCGCAGGAAGTCAAAATGAATGAATTTTGAAACAAACGAAGGTCAATGGAATGTGTTCGCTCCCATTTTAGAGGAGAGATGAAAAAAATTTTGCTTGGTTCCAAAGGCTGACGTCAAGGTGACGTGAGGGCGAAGAGTCTAAATTTTAATGTTTCTTCATTCCGCGGAAGAAGGAAGAATGGTGGAAAAAACTATTAAATTCATTTAAGTTGTTCTAGATTTAATTTTAAAATTCGCCTAGCCACTAAAATTGCAAAAAATTCGGACTACATGTGTGCTATATCTCATTACTGTAAGTGCCATAGATTCGTCAGGACTTTGTGAGCAAGAAAACAAACATACAAGCAAACAGACAAACACTTCCTTTTATAATATTAGAGATGTACATAAAATAGGGTTATTTGACTGCGAAGAACAAACATGCAGTAACTTTGAGGCTTATGATCGTTTCTGATTATTTTCAAATCTTTATAACGCACGTTTTAGATTTGTAGACCCAAATCATAAAGAATTTTACATTCACAAATGTGACAACAAAAATAATAAATAATTTTTGTCCTAAATTAAAAAGGATCTCAAATGGTGTTAATTACGTCCACTTATGACATCTGTGCCTGATCCAAGCGCTGTCATAGCTGGAGCCTGTCTTATAAGACAGAAAATGAGAGAGAACAATTTGAAAATGATAGACCATGCTCAATGACCCTTGGGTCATGTTATCTGGACTGTATTCTAGCCTCAGTAGGAAGCATGGGATCGGGGAGAAGAGCCTGTACTTTAAGTACCTGTTGCGCGTGACAAACTCAAGACAATGAATCCCGAAACAACCAGCTTTTAATAATAAAATTTAAGCATTGTTTTGGTCGTCGACGGATTCACGATAATTTATGCGCATCAAAAAGTACTCTCTTGTCACTCAAAAGAGTTCGATATATTATTTGATAGAAATAAAGGTAAATGAGAATTTGAGGCAGGATGCGGTACAAAGTAATAAACTGAAAGAAACAAAGTGTCATCGCCGAGCAAAATATTAAATTGGAAGGAACAAAGTATTATTGCCGGACAAAACAAGAAGTTAAATAAATTGGAACACTCGTGACAATGAATTCCAAATACAATTACCGCACAAAGTAGTAAGTTAAATAAAATAGAACACTCGATCAAGCCAACTTGCAAACAAAATAAGTTAAATAATATATTGGAAGTCTCGTGGCATCCCAATGCCAATTACCGAACAAGGTAATGAGTAGGGCAACTTTTTGCAACAAATGCAACTTTTTTTCACACGTTCTAAGCCGCATGTAAAGTACTAAAAACAAAATTCCTCCTGCATGGGGCGTATTGTAAGTGAGTTATAACCGCAACATAAATGCAACTTTCTGCATAAATGCAACTTTTTGCATAAATGCAACCACCTGCAACTTTTTTAAATGTAGCTTAAAATTAATTAATAAGAAATTACTATTTAAATTTTTGTCCTCTGAACCAACCCTTCGATCGCGTGTGTCTGATCTTGCGAACGCCGAAGGATTGCGGATCAAACAAGTTCATGGAAAGTAGGGGTTCGTCCTAACAGACGAAAGTGAAATAAATGGCAAGAAGTAACTTTTAACACATTGGTTGGCACTTTTGATAATCCAGAGGAAACTTGCGTAATCGACAGCAGAGAAGGTGAGTGTCAATCATCAATATGTTGTTCGCCTTGTAGATGACGTTTTAAAATCTTTGAATGTTGAGCGAAAGGAATTTGCGCTTCTGCTTTCCGATATAGCACATTATAAGACCGCGGCTGGCGCAGTTCTTCAATGTTACAGAAATTACTGGCCAAAGATCGGCCATTTAACGTTCTTCTGTATTTAATGATGTATTATAATACTGTTGTACACGACTAAAATTGTCAATATATTTTGAATTATTTCATTTTTTACGAATAATTTATTTTAGAATTTAGTATATCAAAAATAAATGCAACTTTAGGGAATGATAAATGCAACTTTTCCCATTTTTACTGCAACAAAAAAGTTGCCCTAGTAATAAGCTATATAAATTGGAACATATTATGAACAAAGGAATAAGTTAAATAAACTGGAATACAGTATGGACAAGTATAAGTTAAATAAATTGCATCACTTATGACAATGAATACGAAACCCAATTGCCAAACAAAGTAACAAGTCAAATAAATTGGAGCACTCTACAATGCAAATTGCCGAATAAAGTAATAAGTTAAATAAATTGGAGCACTCGATCAGCCAATTGCCGAACAAAGTAAGTTAAATAAATCGGAACATAGTATTATTGCCGAATAAAGTAATAAGTTAAAGAAATTGGACCATTCACACTCAATGAATATCCAATTGACAAACAAGGTAATAAGTTACATAAATCGGAACACTTTGCAATTGCCGAACAAAGTAATAAGTTAAATATATTGGATCTCTCATCTCCAAACAAAGTAATAAGTTAAATACATTGGAACACACTCATAACAAAGCCAATTGCCGAACAAAGTAAAAAGTTAAATAAATTTAGAACACCCACGGCGATGAATCAAGCAACCAACTTTTAATAATAAAATTAAAGCATCCGTTTGGTCGTCAGATTAATAATTTTTGTACCCCAAAAAAAGCACTCTCTATTCTATCAACTGCGTTCGATGCATCATTCGATGGAAACAAATACAAATGAGAATTCGGAGCAGGATGCCGAACAAAGTAGCTAAGTCTACAAAAGAGATAACAGTTTCACCATCAATCTAGTTTAAAGGCTTTCTCAAGTTAAAAAAATCAAAAGAGACCGGTGTGACGGATTTTCACCGCGGGGAATTAGATTAATAGAGCATTTGGTTGCAAGATAACTATTCTGTTTTCAGGGAATTTCGATTTTTATGGATAGCTTTAATGTTATTGGGTGTCTATTGAACTATCATTGAATGTCAGTTTGAAGGATTTCGACACAGAAATATTTTTACTCGCGCGTTTTTAGTTTCAAAAATGATTTTCTACGTACGCCTTGTTAGAAAACTGATCAGATTTTTGTCAACGAGATACCTTGTCATCAGAAAAACCGCAACTTATTTTGATCACTTCTCAGAAGAAAGAAAGGTAGGTAGTGAATTAACGTCGAACTGGAGCAACACATCAGGCTATTGGTGTCGGTCCGGTATCTGTCCGCAAGGCAAAGATCCGAGGATGCCACATCGTAATTTTAAAACACGATCAGATGACGAAGTCAACACCTGAGCTGGCAACCTACTCTCCAAACTTCCACATGACGCCGACGGAAGATATTTGAGGCCACGAACGCATTAACGTGATCCAGCCCCCGTGTACACGACTGTCTTTGAATGGACCTTGTTTCGAACTCGCAACCCTCCGGTTGCTAATTCGTTGCTCCTCCAACCCCTCCCCCCGGCTACCACGGCCCCCACCATAAAAAATCAGCAAAATCTTGACGAGATATCTCATCATTAGCAAAATCGGTCATATCGGTGATAAACGAGCTATCGTCTAAAGGTTAAGACTTCGATAGTGAAAGATTAACCCGTGGTAGAGAGGTAAATAGTTAATTAACATCGCAATGGAGAAACACAACGGATTATTGGTAACAATCCGGGATCAAACCTGAAGAGGAGGATCCGGGAAAGAACCGAGTACAACTCCACGTAATTTGGAACCACGGTCAGATGACGAGGTCACAATTTAAGGTTTGCGTCGGACAGGGCAAGTTTCAAATTGCAGTTCTGACGTTGTTTACGTTTGACTCTATTGCATTGAAAATGTTATTGGTACTGCCTATACGAGCTTAAAAAATTATTTTCTTCAACATCACATGCAAAGCGTAAACATCCCCGCCTTCGCCTATATACAATTTATCTACTTTCGTCCTGTTGAAAATAAATATAATATTTGACTGCAGGTCCCCCCTCCCTTTTCAACTCTGAATTTATCTAAGGTTTTTGATAACTATTTAATTTACAGATCTCTTTGAGTTCCCTTGTATGTCGTGCTTTCATGCTCCTGAAAATTATACATCGTGCTGTTTACCAAACGTTTTAAATTCTTCGTCTCATTAAATTATTGTTTTTACTCTGCATTTGTTTGTGCTTCACGCGCTGTATGCCCATCGATGTTTTCGTTTCTGCAGTTCATTACTCTTAAACTGACATTTTCCCTTGCTTCTTATTTATTCCGTTTCGCTTCTTTTTTACTGTACTCAGTTATTAAATTCTTGTATTTGGCGCTTGTAGTATTCATTATTTTCTATTTGTATTTCCATGTTGTATTATTAGCCATTTGAGAAATGGCTGTTGTTCTCGTTGGAGTAAAATTGATTTCCGCGAAACTCGTAAGGCTAGTTACACACACATCGATTTTGATCGTACGGAAAAATGAAATTATTTTTGTGGTACGAAGAAGAGCATGGGTTTGCTATACGGTAGTTAATTAGTGTGGAAAATATTGAAATATATTAAGGGCAGATAATATTGATAATGAAATGCGTATTTCTCATTGGTGCAAATAAGACCAATACTATGGAACAAAACATTAGAAATGTACACAAAGATAGAAATGCACCAGAAATGCATGATGTCTGCTGTGAACTATAGGGATTCAACATTGACAACAAAACATCGATGTTCAAAATTAAAACATCGATGTTTTTAAACATCGATGTTTTGAAGCATTAGTGTATTTAAACTTTCCACCCATTTCTTTAAAGTATTTTAATAACCTCAAACATTAATTTTCGCCCGGGGGGGGGATTTAATTTGCCATTTGCTGTGTTTACTAATTTCTAACTAAGATTTTTTTTAAACTGTCAAAACAAAGTCAAAAAATTTAATAAGAACAATTAAGAAATCTTTTATTCTCAAATTGAATAGTATAAAAGAAATTAATATTTTTACAACAATTTGAAATAGGTACTATTAACTATAAGCATAATTAGGTAGGTACATAACAATAATTATTGTTAGCTAGTATTAATTATTTATAAACTTATAGGGGAGGAACATAACAAACTTATTTCTTTATTTACTGTAAATAAAAAATATTGGGGCCTATAATTATTATATCTTCAATATTTAGTTTTTATCATTTGTACAAAAATAAGTTTGTTAACTTTTTCCACCTTAAGACGACTTCTTTTTTCACTAACTATCCAATAAGTTAGTGAAGAATTGATGGGACGGATATCGCCATTAGTAACAAATACTTAGTTGCATGGTTATCTTTCTTAATTTTTACTATGTTATTTTCTTCATTGAAAATAAAACATCGACAATGTTAAAAAATCGATGTTAAAAAAACATCGGCTCCAATAAATCGATGGTACATACATCGATGCTTTCATAAAACATCGATGTTTTGAAATCATCTACATCGATAGTAAAACATCGATGTTGATAATACATCGACCCAAAACCATCGATGTTTTTAAAAGTCAGTGTATTTAAATTTTTCCCCCATTTCTTAAAACTGGTTTAGCAACTTGTGATGCTACATCGACAGCAAAACATCGATGTTCAAAATTAAAACATCGATGTTGATAATATATCGCCCCCAAACCATCGATGTTTTTAAAATTCAGTGTATTTAAACTTGTTTCCCCATTTCTTAAAACTGGTTTAGCAACTAGTGATGCGACATCGGCTCCAATACATCGATGTTTTTTTTCTAAAATATCTATGTTTAGAAAACATCGACATCGATGTCGCATCCCTACTTTTCAGACCCTTCATCCTTGGTCACTTTGGTCTAAAAGTATGTTCAATTTGCTTATTGCGAAAATTATGCTACTGGGTTATTTAAAAAAATTTTATAACGGTACTTTTTTCATTTAAAAATAAAACATCGACAACGTAAAAACATCGACAAGTATAAACATCGATGTTACCAAAACATCGACCCCAATACATTGATGTTAAATACATCGATGTTTTTAAAAAAACATCGATGTTTTGAAAACATCGACATCGATGTCGCATCCCTAATCCCTACTGTGAACTAGAAAAGGATTTTGAGGATAGATAACTTCTCTGGTAGGTGTGTTACACCACATCGCCTCGACAAATGTTTATGTAGCCCGAATGCTTCATCTCCAACAAAGTATGGAACTTTTGGACTTTCTGTACCTGGAAGATATTTCTCATCTGGTAGTTTTAGTGTGTTTGTGATTACTGAGTTCCAAAGAGACGACTGAACATAAACCACATAGCAACAGTACGTTTGAGATGCATTTCCCTTATAACTTGAGATGTGTAGTCACGGGCTTTTTACAAACGGCTGCACTTACTACACAGAAACAAATCCGTGGTGGGCAAGCAATGCACACGATGAAACATCGTAAATCGAAAATAGATGTTTGTGCAACTAACGTAAGATATATCAGATGATAAAAGGTTTACTTCAGACCAGATACGATCCTACAGATAAGTTTAACCGGCATACAGGACAGATACGGGTCTTCGAATATTTTTGTCAGTCCTGCAAAACATACGAATATACTTTCTACCAGAGTACCATTTGAAGTTGATTCTTTAGAAAACAAGCAGGATACGTTTATTCATTACAGTGCAAAAACCTTCTACATTTCCCTGATCTTCTCTCGCCCTCGATCCTGATATAAAGGTATCGCTCCCTTATTTGTGGGGGTTCAGAGTATCATTTCAAGTCGATTCTTTAAAAAACCAACAAGATACATTTATTCATTACATTGCAAAAACTTTCCCCATTTCTCTGATCCCCTTTTATCTCGATCCCGATGCCAAGGTATCGCCCACTTATTTGTAGGGGTTCAGAGTATCATTTGAAGTTGATTCTTTAAAAAAACCAACAAGATACTTTTATTCATTCCATTGCAAAAACTTTCAACATTTCTCTGATCCCCTCTTATCTTGTTACCGATGCCAAGGTATCGCCCCCTTATGTGTGGGGGTCCAGAGTATCATTTGAAGTTGATTGTTTAAAAAACCAACAAGATACTTTTATTCATTACATTGCAAAAACTTTCCACATTTCTCTGATCCCCTCTTATCTCGTTCCCGGTGCCAAGGAATCGCCCTCTTGTTTGTGGGGGTCCAGAGTATCATTTGAAGTTGATTCCTTAAAAAACAACAAGATACTTTTATTCATTCCATTGCAAAAACTTTCCACATATATCTGATCCTCTTTAACTCATTCCCGATATCAAGGTATCGCCCCCTTATGTGTGGGGGTCCAGAGTATCATTTGAAGTCGATTATTTAAAACACCAACAAGATACTTTTGTTCATTCCATTGCAAAAACTTTCCACATTTCTCTGATCCCCTCTTATCTCGATCCCTATGCCGATGTATCGTCCCCTTATGTTTGGGGGTCCAGAGTATCATTTGAAGTTGATTCTTTAAAAAAACAACAAGATTCTTTTATTCATTACATTGCAAAAATTTTCCACATTTCTCTGATCCCCTCTTATCTTGTTCCCGATGCCAAGGAATCGCCCCCTTGTTTGTGGGGGTCCAGAGTATCATTTGAAGTTGATTCTTTAAAAAAACCAACAAGATACTTTTATTCATTCCATTGCAAAAACTTTCAACATTTCTCTGATCCCCTCTTATTTTGTTCCCGATGCCAAGGTATCGCCCCCTTATGTGTGGGGGTCCAGAGTATCATTTGAAGTTGATTCCTTAAAAAACAACAAGATATTTTTATTCATTCCATTGCAAAAACTTTCCACATATATCTTATCCTCTTTAACTCATTCCCGATGCCAAGGTATCGCCCCCTTATGTGTGGGGGTCCAGAGTATCATTTGAAGTCGATTATTTAAAACACCAACAAGATACTTTTGTTCATTCCATTGCAAAAACTTTCCACATTTCTCTGATCCCCTCTTATCTCGATCCCTATGCCGATGTATCGTCCCCTTATGTGTGGGGGTCCAGAGTATCATTTGAAGTTGATTCTTTAAAAAAACAACAAGATACTTTTATTCATTACATTGCAAAAACTTTCCACATTTCTCTGATCCCCTCTTATCTCGTTCCCGATGCCAAGGAATCGCCCCCTTGTTTGTGGGGGTCCAGAGTATCATTTGAAGTTGATTCTTTAAAAAAACCAACAAGATACTTTTATTCATTCCATTGCAAAAACTTTCAACATTTCTCTGATCCCCTCTTATCTTGTTCCCGATGCCAAGGTATCGCCCCCTTATGTGTGGGGGTCCAGAGTATCATTTGAAGTCGATTATTTAAAACACCAACAAGATACTTTTGTTCATTCCATTGCAAAAACTTTCCACATTTCTCTGATCCCCTCTTATCTCGTTCCCGATGCCAAGGAATCGCCCTCTTGTTTGTGGGGGTCCAGAGTATCATTTGAAGTTGATTCCTTAAAAAACAACAAGATACTTTTATTCATTCCATTGCAAAAACTTTCCACATATATCTGATCCTCTTTAACTCATTCCCGATGCCAAGGTATCGCCCCCTTATGTGTGGGGGTCCAGAGTATCATTTGAAGTTGATTCTTTAAAAAAACAACAAGATACTTTTATTCATTACATTGCAAAAACTTTCCACATTTCTCTGATCCCCTCTTATCTCGTTCCCGATGCCAAGGAATCGCCCCCTTGTTTGTGGGGGTCCAGAGTATCATTTGAAGTTGATTCTTTAAAAAAACCAACAAGATACTTTTATTCATTCCATTGCAAAAACTTTCAACATTTCTCTGATCCCCTGTTATCTCGATCCCGACGCCAAGGTATACCCCCCATTCCCTATTTCTGGGGGTCCAGAGTATCATTTGAAGTTGATTCTTCAGAAAACCAACACGACACTTTAATTCTTCCCAGTGCAAATCTTTCCAAATTACCCTGATCCCCTCTTATCCTCGATCCCGATGCCAAGGTATCGTCTCCTTTTTGTAGGAGGTTCAGAGAATAACTTGAAATTTATTCATTAGAAAACCAACGTGAGACCAAGGTATCGCTCCATTTATTGTGAGGGTCCAGAGTTCCATTTTAAGATGATTCCTTAAAAAACCAACATGATAAGTTTATTCATTACAGTATAAAAACTTTTCACATTTCCCTGGACTAAAATTTCTGGCAATGTGTCGTCTGTTTTGCGTGGGCATGACCTCTGTCGCACCGGTACCATGGTACCTGCACCACATTTCTCGTGCTCTATATCACTTCTTTCTGTCTTCTTTGGACAGGTACGATTGTATCTGCACTGCCTTTTTTCGCAAGGCATAAAGTAGCATTTCTACTTGATTCTTTAGAAAAATAAAATATTTTAGAGATTGCAGGTACAGTCCCCTGACCCTTTTGGGGCCAGGTACCAGTGACACATCCTTTTTCGGGAGTCAAAAATGCAATTTTATCTTGTTTCTTAAGAAAATCACAATGTTTTGATACATTAATAATTTACTTTGCTTAATAGAACAACAGGGACAACATTAAATTATGTGACAACATTAAATATGCATTAGTCTAACTTTTGTTTATTCTTAAAGAACCGTTGACACGTGTGAGAAAATTACGAAAAGAAGACGTGAAGAGACGCTTTGTACAAAATAAAGAGACTCATCAACTCTCAAAAAATCCCACAGTCCAGACTAATATCCAAAAGAAATATTCAAACTTTGTGTTCTAGCTTTAGTCCATTATTATGAAAATTCATAATAATCCATCGATGTGCTACAGCAAGTTGCAAAAATGAATTTCGGTGGATTTAATAGCTAATAGGGATTTAATGAAAAAACATGAAACAGAGGTTTGAATTAAGTCGCATGTAATCTCTTAGACAACAGATTACTTTTTTCGATACAATAATCTTACTTTTTTGATCCATCAGACAGCTCCTGAGTTTTTCTTTTTTCAAGTGTGCACAATATCCTGGTAGCTTTTCGATGTTTAAGACAGGCATAACGTTTTTCATCTTCTGAATACTTTTCATTCACTTATTTCGGTATATAGAAAGAGCAAGATTAGGTTTTTATTTTGCTGAAAAATAATTGTTTCTTCTGCTTCGAAAATTTCAATTTCAGATAAGGACTTAGATTTTTTCAAGACATTTAGACTTTAAATTAGAAGAAATAATGAAATGTTGGGTAAGTGAAATGGTTTTTGAGCATGAGAACTAAACACGTACGAGTTTAATGCATTTTCCTGCTGTACGTTGTGATTTTGTACAATTAATAAATAAATAAATTAATTAACTATAAAAACTTGTATGTTAATATTTTATAATAATTTTTATTGAATAGTTATTGATGACTCTGAAATACTAAATATACTCCATCACAAAAAAATCGACGCACCAAGGAATTGTCCAATTGGGATAAAAATTGGTGGATGTGAAGAACATACATAGACAAACAAACGATTAAAATTTTAGAACAATTGAAAGATTTATTTCAGAGTTTGACCGCTACAAAGGGAGGGAGTCAATAATGCGTTGGTCCACCTCTTGCTTGGATGCAAGCTGTTAACCGTCGTGGCATAGACTGAAAAAGTTCCCGGATGATGTCCTGTAGAATTTCTTGCCAAACTGTCTCCAAATGTCGGGCTAAATGGTCAACATTCCGTGATGGTTGCAATCGCCTTCCCATAACGTCCCAAATTTGCTCTATGGGAGAGAGATCAAGAGACCTAGCTGGCCAAGGAAGTGATGGGAAAGCTAGAAGACAATTCATAGCAACACGTGCCATGTGCGGCCGGGCATTATCTTGTTGAAAAGTAAGTCTGGGATGTCGTAAAAGAAACGGTAACACAACCGGTCGTAGAATGTCGTCCACGTACCACTGTGTTGTAAGTGTGCCAGAAATGACAACCAAAGGGATCCGGCTATCAAAGGAAATGGCACCCCAGACCATAACGCCCTGTTGTGGGCATAGCGCCTTTCCAAGTTGATCGAGCCAGTGTATTACAGTGCTGCCCCAAAATTACTGTCATCGAGCACTGTAATTTTGCACGTTCTTGGTACGTCGATTTTTTTTTGTTATCAAGTGTATATAAAGCAGAGTTGGAGTCTATTCTCTGTACAAATCTACGCTATTTGACCAATCCACACCAAATTTGGTACACTTATTTTTTAGAACCCTGAGGGGTGATATAGTCTACATGTTAATTAA
The DNA here is from genome assembly GCA_947359465.1 of Metellina segmentata. Lineage (NCBI taxonomy): Eukaryota > Metazoa > Arthropoda > Arachnida > Araneae > Tetragnathidae > Metellina > Metellina segmentata. Next base: position 28,459,524 of record OX375884.1, read on the forward strand.
CCTCTGTTCTAATTGTCTTGGGTCTGCCAGATGAGGTTTAAAACAATTCTGTTCTCTATACAAATCTACACCGTGTGATCAATACACACCAAATTTGGTACATTTGTTCTATAGAATCCTGCGGGAAACTTAGGCCATAGATTAACCCTTTTAGATTGGTCCTTGGTCTACAGAGGGGGCTAAAACCGATTCCGGACCCCATAGTAGTATTGAATATTTTTATGATTACTGTCAGGTCAATTCAAACCATATTTGGTACATTGACTCATTAGAATCTTGCGGCAAATATCTATATACAATGAGTTTCAAAAAGGAATAACAAATTTGAAATGAAATAACAACGAAACATACATAGATAGAAAGATGAAAGAAGTGGTATGTATTATGAGTTGGGCTTGCGATGGTAAGGGCAGAATCCCCACGCTACCCTGGACGTCTCCAAACGGGTCTGCGGTTGTCGTCAGGACACAGTTGGAAACGGGACTCGTCACTAAAGACTATACGTCTCCAGTCAGCGTCGATCTAAGTTGATCGAACTTGGCACCACTGTATCTCTGCATCTTCTTGGTGCGGCGATTTTTTTTGTTATAGAGTGTATGAGGCTACTACTGTCGCCTAAATTAATAAACTAACATAAAAAATCTGCAATTTTAAATTAACTTATTAATTTTTGACCTATCCGAGCGATTATTCGGTTCAGTATTTCCATGGCGTTTCTACTTGACTATAACATCGCTAACTGTGGACCGGGGCACGTTTAACTGTTGAGAAATCTCTGACCGAATGTTCAAATTTATGGGCACTTTCAATCATGCCCCTTTCGAATGCATTCATCTGTTTCCGTTGGCTTCACGCGTTTGATGCTCCAGTATTTCTGCCTTCACTTATTTAGCGTCGGTGAGGTGTACAGACGTCATACTGAGATCATTTACTTGAAGGGGCGTCCGGTGACTTTTGGCTACATAGTGTATGTAGTGATCAGGGCTGTAGTGGAAGGTATACGGCGGTATACGCCGTATACCCTCTGGTTTTTCCAGCAAATTCCGTATACCCTCTGCTTTTTATTAAAAACTACGAACACCGCTTTGTTTTTTCTAGAAAACATCACGTGAAACGCAGATAGCTGCAGAAGCAAAAGAAAAGTTTCTATTTCAAGATATCACCTTGGTACATAATTCCAAAATCGTACCTATTAATCAAAAGCAATTCATTCAAAGTAGTGTTGATTGAATGAAATTCAGACTTTGTTCTGTTGTTAATGAAGAAATTGTCAACTTTTGAAGAATATATCCATGCTTGATCCAGAAAATATAAATACAGGGGATATTCGCCATGTAGAAAAGGAGGTAAAAAGGATCTGTCGACGTTTTGGTATAGATGAAATGTGCACTATTCAGGGTTTGAGGGACCCATGAAAACGCCCAAGTTGTTCCAGAAAAATTAAAGCCTCTTTTAAGAACAATTGAAATATTACCATGTTTCACAGCCGTATGCGAGCGCGGGTTTAGTTTAATGAATACCTATCCGGTCCTTAGAAAGGATTTCTTACACACACACACACACACACACGCACGCACGCACACACGCACACGCACACACACACGCACACACACACACACACACACGCACGCACGCACACACACGCACGCACGCACGCACGCACACACACGCACACACGCACACACGCACACACACACACACACACGCACACACACACACACACACACACGCACGCACGCACACACACACACACACGCACACACACACACACACACACACACGCACGCACGCACGCACACACACACACATATATATATATATATATATATATATATATATATATATATATGCATGTATGTGTGTGTGCAAATATTTTTTGCCCCCCTCCCGTGGAAAGTGTAAGTAGTAAGTACATGTTTCGCCTCCCCGTGGAAAAAATTCTGCGGGTATCAGAGTGTACCATACAAAGAGTGTACCATCAGAGGGTATTATACCATGGGGACCCTGCCTACACTAGTGCAGGGACCCCCATGGTATACCCTCTGATTTATTTACGACTACAGCACTGGTAGGGATGGTATGCGAAAACATTCGAATACTTCCAAAGTATTTGGATGTCAAAGTAATTGGATACAAGTATTCGAATACCAAAGTACTCGAATACTAAATTTATCAGATACCAAAATCGAATACAAAAGTAATCAGATACAAGAGTATTTTGATTCAAAAGTACTCATCCTAGGTATTCGGAATCAAATGTTCTCATCCTATGTAGTCGAATACCGAAGAAATGATTCTTACTACCGATTAATCCTTTTGGTATATCGCTCACTCCTTTCAACAACGTCATATCTCAAAAAAGGTGATTTTTCAGGAGAGTGTTTTTAAAGTTTAAAAGTAGATTGAAATGTATTGAAAATAAGTATTACATCTTCTATCTAGCGGCTAAATATTGAGCGGTGAGATATGACGATCTTGCAGGAACATATTACTCTTTCAGGGCATTCTGAAAACAGGCATAACTAAATATCACCGATTTTTGAGATATGACGTTGTTGAAAGGAGTGAGCGATATGTATTCGCATACTTACTCGATTCTTGAAAGAAAAAGAATACCAAATATTCGATTCTCAAAGTTACTCGGTTCTGCACATCACTAGTAATTAGTGTGACAGAGAAGATGGATGGTTATTTCTTATATCTCCGCTATACGGTGTTGCATCAATGAATACCTGTTGTAAACATTCACGGAAATTCAATTTATTTGAGATCAGGCATGCGTGGCTAGAAAAGGCTCTCAGGTACCTCTTATTCGAATCTTTAGTTAGCAATCCGAGAGAATTCCCGTTCTAAAACACCGAAGGGTTGAAACAGGTTGTTAAGGTGCGGTGAGCGCTTTGGAAATCAGTGAAGCAGAACTTTGTGTACCTTTAGAAATAATGGTGTTGACAAAACACCATGCAAATATTCTCAGAAGCACGAGAAAGCACCGAAAAGCCGTTCCCTGCGAAGCCTTTCGAACCAAAGCATCAATCCCGTATACGGTCAATTTAACGACTATTACCTGCAAGTCGAAATTTTGGGTTACGGGTAAGTGCATACCAAGGAAAAATCTGTTACACTCTTTGCCCCCACCTTGGTGGTCGCATTGCGAAGAAAAACTGTTGTGCCCCCACCTTGGTGGTCGCTTTGCGAAAATGGGATGGTAGGTATTTTGATTAACGTAACACTGGATCAAGACAAAGGGCTATTGGAGACAGCCCTGGATCAAACACACAGAGGATATATAAAGATAGAGAGTCCATGTTGTACGAGTAAAACCACGTGACGTACGGACACTTGTTTCATTCGGAGAACGTTATGGGATTTAGCATAGGGACGGCAAATTGACAAAATGGTTGCAGATATTGTGCATACAATTGCAAGAAGAACTAAGGGATTACCCTACTTATTTCACATGCATGTTAATTATTACTTATCTACTTTTTTATTATTTAAAGCATTTTTTAAAGAGTAGTGTTGTATCATAGTACACACATTGTCATAAAAATTTTTCGCACCAAGAAAAAGTCGTCAAAATGAAACGAAATTTTACACATGTAAGTACTACTTTCATATAAATAAGTGATTAGAAAATCAGAGAAAAAGGATAATTTTTATTCCAGAAAAAAGTACAAATGAACGGAAGTTTAAGTACTCTGTTGGACTCCCTCTAGCGCGAATGCACGATGCGATACGAGCAGGCATTGAGGCATAGAAGTTCCGTATGATGTCCTGAGACATCTCGCTCCATAGTTGCTGTGAACGCGCCTCTAGTTCGACCAAACTCGTAAGGTGTCCAACTTGCCGTCCCAAATGATCCCAGATATGCTCGATTGGTGACAAATTTGGGGATCAAGCAGGTCAGGGAAGGGTGGTAATGTGGCGGAGGCAGTCTTGTGACATCCTTGCTGTGTGTGTCCGAGCATTGTCTTGTTGAAAAATGGCTCCTGGGAGCCTTGTCATGAGTGGCATCACATATGGCTGAAGGATGTCATAAATGTACCGCTGGGCTGCCATTGTGCCATGTATCAATATTAGGGGTGACCGTGTATCGTAAGCAATGGCACCATACCATCACACCAGCTGTGGGAGCGGTGTGTCGCTGTAAAGAATCATTAAAATTAGGAATTTAGCAAAAAAATAGAATGTTTTACGACTATATTACAAAAATGAAGTTGGAGAATTTTGGCGCCTTCCGAAGAAGAAACAAATATCACTTGTTTTTGAAGTTGGTAGTTTTTTAGTATGCGGATTGGGGGTGCAGTTCGGTTTACTTAAAATTAATATTGTTAATGTATTACTTACAAGTGAGTGATCACTCCTGATATATGTTTATTTGAATTTTGATTTGTAGAGATTGTTTTATTCTATTTGTATTGAAATATATGAGAGAGAGAAACAAAGGATTTAGCATTAAATTTAATTACGTAAAAAAATTATTTTTTAAGAAAAGCATATGCTTTTATTCAAGAGCATCAACTTTTTAGAACATAAATATGAACTGATGGATAACTTTTTAGAAATTTCATTACTTTTGCTTACATGATTTATAAAGTATGAGTGTTTGATTAAGTCAAATTGACCGTCTAATCTTTTTAAAATTTGTGTTACTTTTTTACGGTGGCATTTTCATTGATTTTTTTGGGGTATTTTTTCGTATTAAGGCTGTGTTTTTCTATATACTTTAGTCATAATTTTTTTTAATTTGAATCTGTGCGTTCTTTGCTTCTCTGTACTTTAAACCGTTTGGAAAAATCTAAAAAGAGCTGAGAGATAAAATGTTTTGAAAACATTTTTCTGTGTTTCATGGAATTGTCCATATGTAATCTAAGTAAATAAAAATTAAGTGCTTCTGTTAGTGTTTAAAATAATTTTGTTCATTAAACTTATTTATCTGAGTCATTTAAAAAAATCAATGATCTCCCTGTATATGTTTTGACAAAACGCTTGTCCATAAGCCGTAAAATTTATTCTTAGTGATAATATTATACTTAAAAAAAATCTGTTTTGAAATCTATTTATGCATTTGTTTTGGTGACATTCTTTGAAAAAATTACAAGTTTTAAAATCAAAACATTTTCAATATTCAGAAAACTATAAGATCTAAAATCCTTAATATCACACTGAATTTTTGCATCACTGTTTTTTAAAAATCTATAGTTACTTTGGAAACATTTTAAATCATTAAAGTAGCACAAACTGGAATGTTAAGAAACATTTTTTTTTTAATGAAATAATGGTTCTGAATACGTAAAATCGAACAACAAAAAATACTTTCAGTCGAAATTATCTATTTAATCAAAAATGACATATTTGTTACAAAATAAGTACAATTCGTTTATTCTTGTGCTTATTTGGTTCAAAAACGCGTAAGCCCGACAAAGTTTACATTACGCAGGCGAAGGTATCGCCAAGATTGTTAACATTACATTGGGATATGAAGCCAAATCTGACAAAAGCTTGGGCTACAACGTGAAGTTACTCGTACAGCTTTGTCGACATCTGAAAAAATGGGGAAGCAATCTCTGTATCTCCTCTTATCTCTCTTCTATGATCAAACCCAAATTTAGATAGGGGAAGGAAACGACAAGTATCACAGTGAAGAAAATAGTAGTGATAGGCAGAATCGAGTACTTTTGAGAATCGAATACTTGGTATTCGAATTCTTTCAACTATCGATTAAGTATTCAAATAAATATATGAAAACGATTAATTGATAGTAAGAATCAGTACTTTGGTATTCAACTATATAAGGTGAGAACCTTTGTATTTGAATACCTAGGATAAGTACTTTTGAATCAAAATACTCTTGTCTCCGATTATACTTTTTCAGATTACTATTAGGATACTATGGTTACTTTGTCATTCGAGTACTTTAGTATCCGAAAATTTAGGTATTTCAGTACTTTGGTAGGTAGGCATTTTAAATAACGTCGTATTGCGGCAACACAGCCGAATACTTTGATATTCGAGTACTTTGGTATCCGGATACTTATATTGGGGGGTTGGAAGAGCATCGGATTAGCAAACAAAGGGTTTCGAGTTGGAATCCAGCTACCGTCGTGTACAAAGGGGGATGGTACATGCTAAATCCGCCGTGGCCTCAAATGTCCTGAAATTGGCGTGGTGTGGAAGTTTTGAGAGTGGGGTGCCAGGTCAGGTGTTGCCTCGTCATCTTACGCGGTGTTGTCTTCGCATCTTTCCCGTTGGGATTGATCTCGGACCATCGTCAATACGACGTTAGTTATTATTATCGTCAATGACGTCAATCGTTAGTACGATGTTAGTTAAAATACTTACCGAATACTTGTGTTGGGTCATACAGAAAGTTCTGTGCGTTTTTTTAAGATAAATTTCAACGAAGCAATACAAAAACATACACAAATTTTATTGAATCACATAAGCACAATTTTATTCTATGACTTTTTGGAATCTTTCCTGCATCTGGAAGATTCGTTTTAAAAAAAAAGTCGTTAGGCTTATTTGTAAAGAAGATGTCGTTGATGTGAGTCTCCAAAGAATTGGAACTCCAGGCAGTTCAGAGAATTTTGAAGTGACCTGAAGAGGTGAAAATCTGAGGGGCAAGGTCTGGTGAATATGGGGGGTGACACAAAACATTTCAGCCATACTCAATAAGTTTTTGTCAGGCATTCAGTAAAATTTGGGGTCGCGCATTGTCATGCTGGGAGAAAAGACCTCGGCAATTGGTCAGTCCTGGCCGCTTTGCTTTAGTTTTTTGCTTTTAATACTGCCATTTGAGAACTGTTTCTTTCCTAATTTTTTGTCTGATTTTGTGGCAACAAATCATAATAAACAATTCCTTTGTAGTCTCACCATACAGAAAGCTTTACAGTGGATGGTCGTCCAGGACGGGCATCATCTTCGAGGCTGGAATTCCCACGCTTAAATTTATCAAACCTCCTTCGAACTGTGGCCTCAGAAATAGCACTATGTTCATATACAGCACACATTCTACGAGCAGTCTGACTAGCGTTTTTTACTTTCTTAAAATAAAAGATCATAATATGTCGAAAATGAACTTTCTGGTTCTTCATTCTTTGAACTGCAGTGAAACAAAATTTATGCCACAACACATGCTATATTAATGCAGTGTAAGCAAAAAAGACCGAATAAAAACAACTGCTTCAAACAAGAAATCAAGGCTAAATTAGAAAACACGCATAACTTTTCGGATAACCCAATATCATATTACTTTGGCATCTAAATACTTTGGTATCCGAATATATTCAAATACTCCCATCACACAACAAAATAGGGCTGTTTTTCCTCGACGAGTTAACTTGAAAAATGAGATATTACTGAGGTCTGTATAATGTGTTTCACAAGAAAATTAGTTCATTAGATATGAAGCAATTTTCAGTAAAAATTTAAATAACTAAAGCGAATATAGTGGCGATGGGGCTTTTGATAGCAGGTAAACATTTTTATTTGCGCGGAATGGCTCAAATATTGGAATTTCTTAAACTTTGATCGCGATATGAGAATGGAAAAACCAGTTTGATTTGAGAAACAACGATGGCCAATATCCCGTTGTGGTGCTCCACAGTGTGACATCAACTAAAAAATACCAATACCAAAAACCTACGGAGTGCCATGAACACAATTTCCACACTACAACGATTTTATCAGGAAAGTTTCTTTGGCCCACCATGTACTTGGCGATGAATATTTCGACAAACTCTTAAAAATTCAGGGCTACGATAGTCCAGTTGGAAGAGTAGCGGGCTAGGAATAAAAATTATAAGCTCCTTTAGTTAAAAATGTAATGTCTTGTCTCGATTACAGACAGTTGTCGATATTACTAGATGAAACGAAACTACTGTTTTACAAGCAATAGTTTCGGCCATCTAAACAGTTATCTGCTAATTATTGAAAATACATTTCTTTCCAAAACGACAAAGCGATTTTATTTGCGCTAAAGATCATTTCAATCCAAGGTTTTTTTCATTTCGTGTATCTCTACTTGAATTTTCAACTAAAAATACATAGAAGCTGTGGAGGTTAGAGACATTTTCAAATTTTTAGCTATTCTACTTAAAAGAAAATATTTGCCACCTTTTATTGATGTCTACACGGTGTTTCAAGGCTCCCACAATATGGGAGCTTTAAGACATAATCGGGGAAATTCGAAACCGTACATGTCTCTATCATTCCATAATATGGAATGCTTAACAAATATTTACAATAGTCAAATACATTCCATACTCAAACAAAATATACTTTATTAAAACGCAGAAAACATTTTATAACATAAATTTAATTACAATAAACAAAAATAGAGTATTTTTTACAAATTTTGCCAACATAATCTAATCAAATGGATTTTCCAATTAACATGTTTCCATACTTTCCTAAGGAAAATTCAACAGAAAAAATATCAACCTATCCCTTTGATCGCTCAGTGCCTCTAATATTAACAGGTGGCGGGATCTTCTGGATTTCTTCATTTGCAATCACACTAATGTCTTCGACGTCACGCTCACAAAACCCATTTCCTTTTTTTCTAAAAAATATCAATTCAGTTTCTTACAAAATTTTATCCATGTTTAAAACTTTCCCCTCAAAGTGATGAATTTCAGTTTTTGTTGCAAGTTTCACAATAAAGTAGTCTCCCTATTAAGCATTGTGTTATCTCCAGAAAAATGGTTTGGTCTGCTGCTATCTTTATTTGCTTCTTTTATAAATCATTCCAAATCACATTCTTCTTCACTTTCAAGATGGGCAGAAATGTCGCTATCACCGGATGATGAGTCTAATCTTCTTGCTTGGCTGTTTTTGAAAGCACTGAGTTTTGTCAGTGACTTTTAGACCGGTAGCTGTCATAATATCCGGCTTAATGGGTTTTGGAATTTTCCAATTTGTTCTTTTAGAAAAATGGCATCTTAAGAAAAGAAAATCGCATATTATGATGAGCTTAAAAAGCATACAGCATTTTATTAAATTATAAGCATACAATATTACATAATAAAATAAATAATAAATTTACAATAGTTAGGTAAATGCCTAAATATTAAATTATAAACGTACCTATAGTAAATTAAAATAATGTATTTTATATGGGAACCTTAAGACGGTATCTCAAGGCTAACATATAATATGTTAATCAAATCTCCTACAGAAGACATTTTTAATAAAACTTTAAGCACCTAACCTCAAAAGTTGAATACAAACACAACATGTTATTGAAAAAGGGTAAATATTATACTATTCAAAATATTAATGATTAATATCATAGCACCACATGGGTTAGAATGTCCAAATTATAATAGCTTAATAGTAACAAGCAATAAAATAGTTAGCAATAAATAATAGCTTCCAAATTTTGAAACAAAACCCTTACTTTTTTTACTTAATATTACAAATTCCTTCACGGTTCGCAAATGCTTCAATCAAACAATAACAAACTTCACAGGAAACAAGATGGCTCTACTGTCAGCAAACCTAGTGGACAGTTACTGATTTAAATGTCACAGAAGCGGGAAATTTAAAATTGTCTCAAGCGTTTAATACTGCGTCTTAAACCTCCCCAGCTTCCCCTACTTATTTTCAAGAGTATCACGAATACCGTATCGAATTATTTTAACAATTCGCTTCTTTGAAAACGATGTAATACAAAATTACATAGTATTGATAAAATTGACGGATGTAACATGACACTTTTTTGTCAACAAATTAAACTGTGAAAATCAAACAAATTAAGTTAATAAAATTCTTAAGTGATACAAAAGGGATAAGAAATTATTCTAGGACGAATTTTAAATGCCCCGTGAGCATAGTGTTATCAGGTTAACCTTCTGCTAAATTTTTTTAAAGTATATATTTTTCAATTATAATAGTTTAATACCTGCCTTATAATACCTACAACACGTATTAAAAAATATCAAAAGAACTCAATTGAATCATTTTGAGATATTGTGTTTTGCGGAGTAACGATTAGCAAAAATAGCATTTTGAGAAAAAGCTGAAAACAATATAAACCCCGTCAAACATAGATGTCAATTCTTTTTTAAAATTACATATCCCCACCTCTAATGGTTAAAGAGTTCAGGTGTTGCCTCGTCAAATGACCGTGGTTCAAATGACGTGGTGTTGTCCTCGATTCTTTCCCTTTGGGATTGATCCCGGACCGTCGTCTAAAGCCCGTTGTATTGCTCTAGTTTAACGTTAATTTAAAAATACCAAAAAAAATAAAAATTTAATGGTCGCAGGATAAAAATCTTAAATTTGAAGAGCTAAAAGGTTGTGTAATAATCGGTAAAGCTTTATTAATGTGAAATTAGGGTGAAAATAGAACATTTAAAGGTATATTTAGATACAGATAAAGGTATGCTTAAAGTACAGAGTTCGAAATCTACAGGTTAGCTTGGTGTGGACGTTTGAAGTGTGGACTGCAAGCTCAGGTGTAACCTCATCATCTGACCGTGGTTCAAAATCACGTGGTATAGTTCTTTCCATTCGGGTTTGATCCCAGACCATCGCTAATAGCCCGTTGTGTTACTCCACTGCGATGCTAATAAAGTACCTACCAACCGAATTCTACAGATTAAAGAAACTCTAAGTATACACTACCCTACAATAATGGACCGGACAGCAAGATGTGATGTTATAAGGGAAAGAATACATGCTTTAATAGGGGGATCGTCCCCCACGTGCTGCAATTACACTAGCAACCCTTCTGGGCATACTTTCAACAAGCTTTCGATACACAGCTATGGGTATTTGTGTCAAATGGGTATTTGTGTCCTGCTGCAAGAATGTCGCCAGCTCAGATTTAGATTTCGGCCGTGGTTCCCTGGTCCTTAAGCGTCGCTCCAACTCGTCCTACAAATGTTCTATGGGGTTTAGGTCGGGACTCTGAGCAGGCCAGGGAAGACGTTTTACATCCATATCTTGATACCACTGCTTGACAGATGCTGCAACATGACATGAAGCGTTGTCGTCCTGATAGTAACATTTGTCCATTCCATAAAATTGACAGAGCGTAGGAAGAACCTGATTGTCCAAAATGTTCATGTTGGCGTCGGTGTTCAATTGACCAGGAATAACATGCAAAAGTCCTAGGAAATACCACGAAAGCACCCCAAAACGATTAGTCGGATTTTACGCAAATCCGTTGGCGTCCGGACATTTGTTGACATAGAGCCGATCTCCCCATCCCCTTTCTGAGAACTTCACTCCTAGCATAATCCTAAGTCTCCCCCTCTCTGTAAGTCTTAGCGAGTCGATGTCCGCTCAAGACCCGTCCGAACAGATGACGTCCACGTAGGACACGACACCGAGAGCAGATTCAAAAGGTGAGATCAACATGTCGACTAAGTCACGTGATAGCTCTGTTAAAAATTAGCTTGGTTGTCGGATTTAGTATCTTATCGCCTCGTTTTGATGCAACATCGTATTACAAGGTAGACGTGTGAACCCGCATTTTCATAGAGTGGCGACATATGTGGTGAAATCGCCAAAGTCTACTAGTATCAGATGATCAATCAATGGACCAACTAGATGGTCAATCAGTGTACCAACTAAATGGTCAATCAGTGTACCAACTAAATGATGAATCAATGAATGGGCATCTTTACCCATCCCGTGAACCAATTAGATGATGAATGTTAGATTCAATCCGACGGAAGCAGTCTAAGGGTCACGTAACGAATAGTGATGTTCACATGATCCTTGTACTGCCCATCAAATTTTACATTTTTACATACATTTTTATACCCATAAAAATGCTACCATTTCTCGACAGATACTCTTATACACTATCTACGAATAAGTATTTGGACACCTGTAACAGAAAAGAAAAACAAAATTTATTCATATTCAACAGTAGGTAGAGCCTCCTCGAGAGGCAATTACAGCCTCAACCCTCCGAGGCATGCTTTCCATAAGTCCTTGCATGACGGCTTGTGGTATTTTATTCCACTCGGCTAAGAGAAGACATGTAAGTTCCTTCACCGATTTTGGACGGTTGTTGCACTCCATTCAGTGATCCAACTAGTCCCAGAGGATCTTGATAGGGTTCAGGTCTGGGCTCTGGGCAAGCCAGTGTATTCGGTTAATCCCATTGTCACCATACCAATCTATGGTGGACCTCGCAACATGACAGCTGGCGTTGTCGTCCGGGAAGTAACATGGGTCCAACCCGTAAAACTGACACAACGTAGGAAGCACACTGTCATCCAAAATAGTGAAGCAGGCCTCGGCGTTGAGCTTACCATGAATTTAGACTAATAGTGCCAGTCCATACCAGGAGAAACACCCCCAGACCATAATTCCACCTCCTCCTAAGAGTTTACTATGGTCACAATGGGGGCATTCTGGCAGGCGTCCTCCAGACAGACGACATACCCAGACCCTGCCATACGAACAGTAGAGAGTGAACCTTGATTCGTCGCTCCAGAGAACCCATTTCCACTGATCTACGACCCACTTTCGAAGTGCTTTGCACATTAACCGAGCAGCGCAGTTGGAGTTTGTGATCAAAGGCTTATGGGCGGCAGAACGACCATGAAAACCAAGCAGATGTGCTTCCTTACGGAAGGTATTAATCGAAACAACACTCCCGGATGCCTGTTGAAACTCCTGGAGTATGTGGGCCATCGGTTGGGTGCGGTTCTTCCGAATTTATCTGGACAGCACCCGTCGGTCTCAATCTCCTAGTTTCGTGGGTCTGCCGACTTGGGGGCACAATCCGATAATCACCGCTCACCTTCCACTTCTGAATCACTAGGCCACTGTTGATTTTGGGTAATTCAGCTGGATAGATATGTCCCTTAAGCATCGGCCATTGCTGTGATACCCGACGATTACACCTTTCTAGAAATCTGATATCTCTGTACTTCCTGGCATCTTGCATGTGACTAATGCCAATGTTGTTTCCTACTCGGCAGAGAGCGTGACGTATGTAAGGACCGCAGATATCGCCATTTGCATGGGTGTCCAAATACTTATTGTTAGATAGTGTATTTCCTCTATGGATAACATGTGTGTTGTAGGCAGTGCAGATTTGATTCCTGTCAGGGTTCTATTGCCCCTGGGGGCATTTGTAAACCAACTCACCTGTTAGATTCGATTCGAAATAAAGTAAAAGATGAAATGATGGTTGATAAATAAAGCGAGCAGATTGGTAGGTTGATAAATTAACATCGCAATGGAGCAATAGAACGAGCTTCTGGCGATGGTCCGGGATTAACCCCAGAGGGGATAATCCGAGGACAACCCCGAGTAATTTCGAATCACGGAGGGATGACGAGATCAACACCTGAGCTGGCAACCCACTCCCCAAAACTCAGCACCAAGCAAAAGTGAGGACATTCCAGGCCAAATGGATTTAACGTGCATAGCCCCCACGTACACGACGGTCTACAGCAAAATAGAACGAGCTACGTTAGAGTACATAAAAAGTTAAGTTAATTAAAGATAAGAAAATAATATATTAAAATAAAGAAAGAACAGTATATCTTATTCTACTGAAAATAAATATGTTCATTGGAGCCTTCAACGCAACTCTTACACGAAAAGATAATTATAAAGTGCGAAACCATACAAAAACTATCCTGTGAAGGGTATTTTGATAGTTAATTAACTATTTAAAAAAGTATGAACGAACTTTTTCAACAAAATAAGCAATATAGGATGTATCTACAACGCAAACTAGCGATGTTTTTGCAATCTTGTAAATGAAGCACAGTTACTTTTTTACTTCGTTTTTTGTATTTGCAATTTAAAAAATATTCGTTTTTGTTCCTACAACTATATTTTTTAATTGTCTGCTGTCATAAAATATGAGATGTTTTTGTTAGTATCTAAAAACTTTTTCAAGACTTGTGAATCTGCCCACACACTTTCTTCAGATATGCTAATTTCATTGCTGTAATAAAGCTTAAGAAGCATCTATTGAGATGTAGACAAAAGGAAAACACTTTTTCTTGATTATTTATCTACAATTATTCATAAGCTTGATAATTTATTCATAATCTGGTTGCCCTCTGGATTATGCATTCAATATTGAAGTGTTTTTAGCTGTTTAAGAATTACATGTTGTTATCCCGTCGGGTTTAGGTTGAACTCCGTCCATAAAACAATCTTACGCGTAAGATAAAGGACCTTTCTTGGAAAATAAATAAGTTGCAGGGAATGGATTGATATCAGGACCGCAGTTCAGGTCATAGAGAAAATGTAGAGTGAGCAATGGTAGTCTTTATATGTTCCCAGGATCATGTGACAAAAACTAGTAGTAATTTGACTTTTAGACTACTTTCGTCAGCTGGGTGGAACCGACAATTCATCGGGAGCAGAGGTCTATTAATTACTGCGTGGCTAGCCCGGCGTTGTCCATGCCCGTGGTGTTGGTTTGCGAAGCAAACGCCGTGATGTAAGGTATTAATCTGGTGTAAAAGTTTCCGCAGATTTCAAATCCGGTGAAGATATAATCAATTTAAAAAATATTTATTTAAAGAAAATCATATTTTTAGGTATCAATCTAAAGAGAAATTTTCAGCAGATTTCAAATCCGTTGAAATTTTCAGTCTATATTTAGCGTTTCCGATATTACGAAAAAAAGCAATCCCAGTCAATAGGTTTTTTTTTATTTCTTGCTCTCATTCGCATTTGTTTCATTAGTGGAATTCAACAACACTGAGGGCCAACTTTAAATTCCTTAGCCTAATTTTACAACATTTTTGGCTCAACACCACTTTAGAAAGACAATAATTTCCCGGCATCCCTCTGGAAAACTATCTCAACTAATAATAAATTGGAAGTGCAGCTGTAGCTATGTAATTTATGCATTCTCCCAAAATATTTATGACATTGTGAGGATAATTTCAGTTTTCAGAAGCTTATTTAGAAATATTATAAAAGGAAGTGTTTGTGTGTGTGTCTCTATGTAGTGACCTGACGAATCTATGGCACTTACAATATTGAGATTTGGCAGATAGGTAGTCCGAATTTTTTGCGATTTTTGGGTCAAGCTGAATTTTAAAATTCAATCTAGAACAATTTCAAATGAATTTAATAGTTTTTTTTTATATTATTTCTTTTGTTCCGCGTAGAAAGAATCAGGAACAAGATTTTTCTATTTTCGCCCTCTGACGTCACGTCACAAGCGTCACTATTGACGTTAGCCTATGAGACCAAGCCAAGTTTTTTTTCCTTCGGTCGCTTCGCAATTAAATGAGAACGTAGCAAACTAATTCTAAATTTAATTTTTCAGTTTTAGTTTGATTTTCCGAGCAACGACTTCAACGGACGAACAAAACTAATAAATAGTTTTAACTGGAGTTATTAGTTCTTTTTTTTCTATCTCCTAGATCGATAAAGACAGAGTAAAATCTGTGGAAAATTTTACCTTACGTTCAAAACCTTATACATTTGATTTTTTTTTTAATAAATAATTAAAAAATATATATTTTTTCACAAAGATTGTGACATTACGCCGATTGGATCAATTCGCAATTTGAATTTGGCCACATTTGACAAGGACGAAACAATTTCGGCGATGTTCGTGGTGTTGGTTTTCGAAGCAAACCAAATAAGAATTTGTAGCAATCACCGGGGGTTAGCGAGCACTGGTCACACCTGACCCCACGAAAAGAACTGTCACGGGAACGCCGTGCTGGCAACGCAGTGGCTAGTTTGGAAATAAAATTTTTTTAAACTGATTTCATAACAATTTTTTTTAATGAAACGACAAAACTAAAGTGTTCATAAACCATCTATATTGCTCTATATAGTTTATGTTGTTGTTGTTGTCGTGCGGGCCATATATGGCCCAATTGGGGGTGCCATTGCCCCGGAGGATTGGACTTCTTCATACATGACACATCCGTTTTACAGGAAGGTCCCTTTCACACATCCATTCCCTCACACATATCGTAATTTAGATCCCAATCGAAGGCCGATAACCCCCTGAACAGGTACCTCCAGTGGTATTGATTTGGTATGGGAACATGGGGGACTTTGTGACCACGACCTATTTAACGTGCCCCAGCCACCATTAGCGAGCACGACGGTCTTTAGCCAGGTTATGTAGTTAATAATTAATATCAATAAAATCCAGGAAATTTAGAAATGATCACAAATGTAAAGGCCTGGCATGTACCACCAATTTGTCAAAAATGTAATGTCATTTTCGTCATCAGAATCCTGTTAAACTGAATTCACCAATTGAGTTAAATGACCCTAATTTAAAATATCGACCTAAAATTATTATTTTTTGAGTTGTATCACTTTCATTCAACTGACTTCGACTTCTGAAATGTTTACAAAATTAATTTAGTAGTATACATACTTAATAACCAGCATCATTTGTGTACAGTCCCCACAAACCGACTTAATCAAGGTGGTCTCTAATCTTCAAAGCCACGCGAATAAAGAAAAGGTAACAAAAATGAAACTAAAACAACAGGATCGTGAAAGAAGCAGCATTTCATCTACCAAAGCATTCACCAATTAAACTTTTTTTCTGTCGAAGCTGATAGGTGAAGAAAAGTTGGACAAATTAGCTCAGTTTTGTAAGCTAGAATCGATTAATCTTTATTTTTATTCCAAAAGGTAGGTAGTTAATTGACATCGCACTGGAGAAACACACCGGGCCATTAGCGACGGCCCTGAATCAACCCCGAAGATAAAAATCGAAGAACATTTTGTAATTTTAAAGCCCGGTCAGATGACAAGGTCAATTACCTGAGCTTGCATTCCATTCTCCGAACTCCCGCACCACGCACAGCAACGTGAGGATCTTTGCGACTACGACAGATTTAATGTACAGCAGCCCCCACGTACACCTCGGTCTGGTTGAATCGGTTTTCGAACTCGCAATCCTTATCTACTTTGTACATGACAATGATGTTATCCATGATTTTTAACTCTGGTTTACCTTATCTGTTTTTACTAAAGGTGTTTCACTAAGCTTGCCACACCCCTTTGCTTAGATTTACTTTATGTACCAATAATTTGTTTTTATTTAATCATATTTTGAAAACGTTTTGTGTTTAGTGTTTTGAGTTTAACATATTGTCGGTTTAGAGTAGAGACTAGACACTGAATGAGGGTTTTCATGATGAGAAAGACGTTGTCGCTTTTTAATCCGTTTACAAGGTACATAACTATAAAAAGGCTGATTAATTTTAATTTCTAACCTAAACACTAATAGTAAGTCTTTAAAAAGCTGTACATTGAACTTTATTTTGCACGAGCGGATAGATATGCAACTGTTTCCACTGACGTCACAGAATCGATAACCAATGAGAAGAGAATGGGAGCAATTGTTTGCTAATCGGATCACATCACCAAGATACGTATGTCATCAGAATTTTTCTGTTGGCAATTTATCTCTTCCTTTAGCGTACTTCGAAATTTATGTGAGGATAAATTTCTTTGCTGCTGTTTAGTTATATATTTTAGTTGACTCGGTAACTTTAAATTCAGATCTGTTGTATAGTCAAGAGGCTATAGAAAAAAGGAAATAAGGTGTGTAACATGATTTTCATTGATCTAACATCATCATCAAAAATTGTATCCTTTTATTATATAAGTTAATAATTATATAAGTTAGTGCTTTATGTATGCTTTTTGTTACATCAGAATGGTCCTAAGCCAGGGGTGGATACGACACCATCATCCTAAAGCAAAGGGGACGGCAGAGGGGCGGTAAAATATCAGCTGGTAGTGAGTTCAGGAGTGGTTCTTAGATTATTTATGTAAAATCAACGGAAGCTTGGAAAAATATAAAAAGGGTATTAAAAATTAGGAAAAGTAATTTAGAATCAAAAGGAATTAAATTGGAATTTTTTAAAAATAATTTGGAGGATCTATAAACTATTTCGCCAGATGGGTTCGAACTAGGGAAGTCATCCTCCGCTGCAGACGTTAATATGAAGGTAGGTGACTTTAGCCATTAGGCATCGTTGCTTTCCGTAAAATAGCTCTTTAAAAGTATAAGTACCCTTAGGATAAGTTGGCGAGATCAAAATCAAAATGGTTACTGCAGCAATCAGATTGGCGAGATATCCAAGTGAAGCCAAGCCCGTGAAACTAGCCAATCAAGTTGGACTTGCGTAAAGTACTATCATGGTTCTCTTCTCATTGGTTATCAATTCTGTGACGTCAAGGGAAACCGTTGCATATCTATCCGCTCGTTTATTTTGCTAGTTAACCCTTCTGGTAGTCATCTCAATGATGTATCTCATCACTAGCAAAGCTGACCAGATCTTGATGGACAAAATATCAAATGATTAGAAGATAGCTAACCAGATTTTGATTGTGTCAAAAAAATCGGCAATATCTTGATGATAAGATACTTAGTCACTGCCAAAACTGGTCACATCTTGATGGACGAGCTATCTAGTCATAGCCAAAACTGGTCACATCTTGATGGACGAGATATCTTGTCGAAATCACTCAGAGGGTTAGTGAGTTTCTTCTCTAAGCCGATCCCAAGAGTCCCATTAAACAATGCTCTACAGACTAAAACCGAATTTTTGACTTTTATTAATCTTTTTTGATTTTAACTGGCTTATAATTGATTGCACTGCATTTAAATACATACAATTTTTCAAAAAATTCCGCACCATCTTTCTTAGATATTTTTTGTGCACCAAATATGTGTTGACTATCTCCAACCTTTGCGAAAAATCCAGCCCGATAACAAAAACGCCCGTTAATACCCCACGATTTGTTCAGGACTCGTTGAGGGCAACGCTATTGTCATTACACAGCCGTTTTTCAACAACCGCAAGAATGATTTGACGGATAGCGCAAGATATGCAAAGATAATGGCGCGTATTTTCTTCCAAACTTCCTATCTTTCGGCGCTCGCGAAACTTGTATTAGGCCAGAAAATAGGGCAAAAAAGGCGGATTATAAAGAAGGGTAGACATAAAGCGAGTGTTGAGAGCGTAAACCAGGTTAATTTAGTAAATTAGTCTTCGGGTCGAAAGGTGACCAAACATTATGCTTTTGTTATCTCCCTCCAAGGGGAGAGTTTGGTATATTAGCATAATATTCGGTATTGCCTCAGCATTTGATTCTTTTTCTTATTTTTTATTGCTCGCCACAATGTGTTCCCACAATTTGTATAACGAGGAAGTCTTGAGCAAATAATCCGTGCTGTAAGGGTTGTTTTTGATGGCATCCAATTACTGTTCATGCCCTTTAGTAATCTAATTTCAAAAGCTGGATCTCGCTGGCCCGATGTTGAGTCTAAGAGAAAAGGCATCGTGAAGTATTGCTTGGGAACTGGTGATTACTGTCGCTTGGATACTTGAAATTTGGAGTAAATAAGTGTTTGTGGATACGTCTTTTAGTCAGGAATTTCCTTTGTTATAAGGAATGTGTTTGTGGATTTATATTAATGGGTAGAAGCCCGTCCCGTTTTTAAACAAAACTAGAAGAAAAAATATTTCATTTATTAAAAATTGCATTTAATCAATATAGCATCTGTCTTTCTGTTCGTTGACCTTTCTCTATTCCTCCAGTAGCTGCATAATACCGCGTTCATAGATGTTCCTGAGGAATCTGGCGTGAGAACTGATCCAGGTGACTGCACCCTACACAACACATGTTCTTTTGCATCTGAAGAGCATTCTTCTCTTCTCGGATATAAAAAATCATATGTTGAAAATTAACTATTGACGACGGTCCGGGAATAGTCCCTTAAGGGAAAGATCAGAGGACAACACCTCGTAATTTTTGAACCACGGTCAGATGACGAAGCAACACCTGAACTGGCACCCCACTCTCCTAACTTCCACACCAACCCAACACAAGTAAGTATGCTTGGATAACATTGTAATGGTAAAAAAATGGTAAGTATTAGCTAACGTCGTACTAGAGCAACACAACGGGCTATTATTGACGGTCCGGGATCAATCCCTTAAAGGAAAGATCCGAGGACAACACCTCGTAATTTTGAACCACGGTCAGATGACGAAGCAACACCTGAGCTGGCACCCCACTCTCCAAATTTCCACACCAACCCAACGTGAGGACTTTCGGCCACGACAGATTTCAGTTGCATCAGCCGCCTCTACACCATACGCTTACAAATATCCATGCCCGGACCCGGATTCGAAACAGGAGCCAACTTATCTAGAGGCTTAACACCGCACTGGTAATGGTAATTTTTAGTAAACGTCTTACTAGAGCAACACAACGGGCTATTGACGACGGTACGGAATCAGTCCCTTAAGGGAAAGATTCGAGGACAACACCTCGTAATTTTGAACCACGGTCAGATGACGAAGCAACACCTGAGCTGGCACCCGACTCTCCAAACTTCCACGCCAACCCAACGTGAGGACTTTCGGCCACGACAGATTTAAGGTGCACCAGCCGCCTCAACACCATACGTTTACAAACATCCATTCCCGGACCCGGATTCGAAACAGGAGCCTACCGATCTAGAGGCTTAACATCGCACTGGAGAAACACAAGGTATTTGCTATGATCCGGGATCAAATCCGAGGACAGCACCACTTAGTTTTGAACTACGGTCAGATGACGAGGTCACACCTGAGCTGGCAATTTACTTTCACAAACTTCCACATTACGCTAACGTGATGACATTTGAGACCACGACAGATTTAACATGCGACAGCCCCCTTTGTACACCACGGTCTTTGGTTGGATTGGAATTCGCAATACTCCGGTTGCTAATCAGTTGCTCTTCGTACCGGGCTATTGCGACCTTTTCTGATCTTGGGGCCGACCAACCGGTATAGTGGTTAAGGTGTTAGCCTCTAGATTGAAAGGTTACTGGTTTGAATCCGGGTCCTGGCATGTGGATGTTTGTAAGCGTATGGTGTAGAGGCGGCTGGTCCACCTTAAATCTGTCGTGGTCGAAAGTACTCACGTTGGGTTGGCGTGGAAGCTTGGAGAGGGGGTGCCAGCTCAGGTGTTGCTTCGTCATCTGACCGTGGTTCAAAATTACGAGGTGTTGTCCTCTGATCTTTCCCTTAAGGGATTGATCCCGGACCGTCGTCAATAGCCCGTTGTGTTGCTCTAGTACGACGTTAACTAAAATTACCATTACCTAGATAGGAAGGTTCCTGGTTTGAAACCGGGCATGGATGTTTGTAAGCGTATGGTGTAGAGGCGGCTGGTGCACCTTAGACCTGTCGTAGCCGAAATTCCTCACGTTGGGTTGGTGTGGTAGTTTGGAGAGTGGGGTGCCAGCTCAGGTGTTGCCTCGTCATCTGACCGTGGTTCAAAATTACGATGTGTAGTCCTCGGTTCTTTCCCTTAAGGGACTGATCCCGGACCGTTGTCAGTAGCCCGTTGTGTTGCTCTAGTACGACGTTAACTAAAATTACCATTACCATTACCATTCCCTTAAGGACTGATCCCGGACCATCGTCAATAGCCCGTTGTGTTGCTCTAGTACGACGTTAACTAAAATTACCATTACCCGGACCGTCGTCAGTAGCCCGTTGTGTTGCTCTAGTACGACGTTAACTTAAATTACCATTACCATTGCCATTTCTGGTCTTGTGATCGTAGTTTAACAATTCGTTTTCTAAATAACATAACTTCAAAACATTTTACATTATTTAACAATTCCCTATGCGTTATTTGAATTTTTAGAGTTAAATAAAACTTGGTATGAATGCGAGCAGAATATGATCAAATTGCGTGTCTCGCATCTCGCACTGAACGATCAGTTTCCTCAAATTGCATCAACTTCACGCATTAGGACACCCCCGAATCCATACTTCCCAGTCCCACCGCCACAATTCTTTTCCATCCGACTTCTTTCTAGAAGGCCGAACCAGAAAGTAATTGTAAAGAGCTTAAAAAAGAACATTGATATAGAACACGACAGGAAAAGTTTCACAACGTCAGAACTAATTCCAGAATTAGAGTTAGTTACTTTCCATCATGTCACGAGTTCCCCGTAGAAAAAAAATGGCTGAGATAGCAAAAATGCTTTAATCTTGTTTATTCTTATCCGACAACTTCGGTAGATGAGCGATCACGAATCCTCCAGTTTCGGAAAGTTAGTGAATCATTTTTTATCACAAGGATAAGAGTCAAAGGGAATAAGGACCCTTCCTCTTTTCGGTGTCGGTTAGGGAGCAACGAACTGGAATATCCCAATTTGATCGGAAGTTTTGGGCCCGAACAAAAACGGAATGGGATAATCACTCATAATTAAATATGTCGCTGGCTTTCAGCAGAGAAACACATTTTTAGTTTGGAACTTTCTTATTCTCGTGCGCAATTGTGTGGAAAACTCGGACATTTTTGTTGCTGACCACTTTATACTTCACATTCCTGTAGGGAACAATCGATGAATTTAACCCTTTGAGATTCTATGGGGATTATATATACTTGTATGGGCTGTCATCTGACCATGGTTTAGAGTTATGTGGTGTCCTCAGATCTTTCCTTTGGGGTATTTATCCCGAATCGTCACCAATTATCTTGTGTGTACTCCACCGCCCATTGTGTTACTCCGTTAACTATGTTATTCACGCCGACCAACCTGAATAGTGGTTAAGGTGTTAGCCTCTAGATCGGAAGGTTTCTGGTTCGAATCCGGGTCCGGGCATGGATGTTTGTAAGCGTATGGTTTAGAGGCGGCTGATGCACCTTAAATCTGTCGTGGCCGAAAGTCCTCACGTTGGGTTGGTGTGGAAGTTTGGAGAGTGGGGTGCCAGCTCAGGTGCTGTCTCGTCATCTGACCGTGGTTCAAAATTACGAGGTGTTGTCCTCGGATCTTTCCCTTAAGGGACTGATCGCGGACCGTCGTCAATAGTCCGTTGTGTTGCTCTAGTACGACGTTAACTAAAATTACCAAAATTACCATATGTTATTCACTTTTATTTTTCATCTTTTGTCTATTGGCAACTAAGCAGCAATAGTTCTTCGAGTATATTAACTAGGGATTGCAATCTGGCACGATTTTCAATCCGGTCGGTTCCGGCCAGATTGACACTAATCCGGCTGGATCCGGTCGGATTGGTACTTAGTTAATAATAAGTCTATCTAACCAGTATGTATTTTTCACAAAATAGGCTGAGTGAAAGTAGGTAAAATGGATATTATTCCAAATTGACGAACAAAACATTTATTTTAGCATTAAAAAAAATCAACTTTATTAATAATTATCCATAGGTAGTAAATCAATCACCAACAATTAATTATAATAACTACTAGTACTACTAGTAGTAAGTATTAAACGATTGATGATGACCAGTCTTACTAGTTTCCACACTATAAAACAACAGTTTGTCTTATACGTAGTACTTTTTTATTTATCTAAAATCAAGTTGTCTATATCTCTAATGTTGTTGAGCAAATGCCAAAAAAATTGTACCAACCTCGTCTCATACTAATATAAAAATCTAATCTGTGGCTGTTTTTGGTCAACATAACAAACAAGGGAACTTCTTCTTAATTGCTTAAATCGAAGTTATATAATAATGTAAAACACTTTTGAGTTTGAAAGAATTAATAACAACTAAGGAAACAAATCGTTAGAATTGTGTTCTTCCCCCAACCTACTTCTCAATGAACTGTAAATATAACCAGAAGCCGAGGTCCTCTCAGCTTCGACACTAGTTGGTTTAACCGTCATTAAGTAGTCGTACATAAGAGACAAATATATTCCTTTGACTCCATTTCATATGAAGTCATTTCTTTCGTCAGTATTTTCTCAAAATATGTTTCTTTTCTAACTTTTGTAATTTCTGCAAGTTTTCATTTTCTTGCAGAATTTGCTTTTCTAATTCCACTTTATTAAAAAAATATTATCGATCATTTAACTTATTATTTTTGCTAGAATTCTCCAAACTGATGATTGAAAAATATAAAATCAATTAATTCACAATCGATTGGTTAATAAACGATTTTGCGACTTTAAAGTTGGGGTTGAATAATCGATTATTTAATTTAAAAAAATCTGGTTTATTGGATCTGTACTGGATTTGGTAAGTATCCAAATGATTCCGGATTCGCCAGATCGGATTGCAATCTCTAATATTAACTTCATTATTTAGTTATTAAATATCTCATGAAGTAAAAGCAATACTGCATTATTCGGAAGAGTCTCCAAGCTCAAAGTGTGTTAACTATGTTATTCTCTTTCATTTTTCACCTTTTGTTGTCCCCACCTATTGGCAAACACGCTGAACGCACTGGCCAAAGAGCTAAGCAGCAATAGTTCCTCGAGTATGTTACCTTCGTTATTTCGTTTTCTCTCATACTTTCACCAGCTTTATCTTTTAATCGTCAACAAACAACCTAATCATTAAATGACTTTAAATACAAGAGGAACTTAATCTGGTGCAACCTATCGCATGGAATCAAGAGATCCGGAAACATTAGCGTGGCGTAATAGGATTGTATGAAACTTTTCCGACTGCTACAAAACAGCCAATCTGAGTGAGAAAAATTAATTACTACGAGCAGCTCGTAAACCAGCGGTAATTGGAATAATGGGTGAAATATTACCAGTAGAGCACAGAAATCTGGTATGTGTATCTGTACTTTGTAACTGGAAATGATTAAGGATAGCTGAATTCCCTCGTAACAGGCAACAAAAAGTGACCCTTAATGCGATTATCCTTAATGTATTCTACGTAGGGAGCTGAAGATGGGAGGAACTACTTTGAAACACTTTAAAAGATATTTATTGGTTTCTAAGTACATGAAAGTTGTATTTGCTACCGGGTTTCTGCATTATAGAATACACTGGCGTATAAAACTAAGGGAAGAGAAAGGGTTTCGGCCGCTATTTTGCAGTGAAGTGAACTAGATGAGGGAAAATGAAGCAAATGATGGAAATTATGTGGGAAAATGATGGAAATTATGTGTGAAACTGATACAAATGATGGTACTGGTATGGGAAAACGATACAAATGAGGGAATTGGTATGGGGAAATGATATGGGGAAATAATGCAAATGATAAATCAAAAGTTATCCTACCGATGAGTAAAAATAAAACGACGGCAAGAACAGACGATAATAGAAAAGTCTTTGACCTTCAGTCATGACACTGCATTGAATGCCGTGAGATAGAAAAGTTAACTGTGAAATTTAAAAATTGAGGAGGCTGTCCTTTGTAGGCTGTATGATCACCTCAAACACTGATGCAGTCTTTGCACCACGAATCAAGTGTATGAGTTTATGAGGAAGGAAAACCCATTGTTATGTTAGAATCTTTGATGTGATGATTCAATAATTTGAATATGCGCCAGCTTTCTACTGAATATCCATCGGTTATCCAAAGAACCACACTCTGTTTCGGTTAATTTTGAGGTTGAAACTTTTTAAAAGAATTATTCCTTAAGTTTGGAACACCAATGTATTAAAATAGATTTTTTTAGCAAGTCCGTTTTGTATTATGGCTCTGCGTGAAGTTTATACGACCTAAAAGAACTAAATTTTAATACTTTGAAATCCACCCAATTTCGTACTGAACTATTGTTTTTATCAAAATAATAGTTTGGATTTCATGGTTCTTATAATAAACATACCCATTTAAAATAGCTCGAAAATAAGCTTTTTTTAAGGGCATGCTTAGTATAAGAACTTATCTCTATTATTTAGAAATATATACAATTTAGGATTTACAAAAAAGCGATTGTATGTATCAAAAGTGAATTAGAATAGGTTGGATATGATGGTTTTGAAGCTATTTTAAATGGTGTTTATTACAAGAATCAATTTATATTACATAGAAATCTATTCAGTTTTAGATTGAGCTGTTATGTATCAAAAGTGGCCTAGAATAGCTTGGATTTAAAAGTTTTGAAGCTATTTTAAAGGTATGCTTATTAAAATAATTTATTTTTGCTATTTAAAAATATTCAATTTTTTATTGGGCTAATATATGTATCAAGAGTGAATTACAATAGCTTGGATTTAATGGTTTTCAAAATGTTTTAAATGGTATGCTTATAATAAAAATTCATTTGTATTATTCTTCATTTGTATTATTAGTATTGCGTTCCTTATTCTGTCTGGAGCGTTGTCAGAAATATTATAAGTGGATTGTGTATCAAGAGTGAATTACAATAGCTTGGATTTAATGGTTTTCCAGCTGTTTTAAATGACATGCTTATAATAAGAACTCATTTCTTTTATTTAGAAATCTATCCACATAAATCGTGTTTCTTATTCTGTCTGGAGCGTTATCAGAAATATTATAAGCTATATTTCACCCGAAGTATTTTTTGTATCGCGATTCCATGGATATAACAAAAAATAATACGCAACGCTGCGTTCATTTTTATGGTATACCATAGAAAAGTGTATTTCCCATTCCTGTGTTCCCGTTTTCTTTCTCCCAACAGTCACAAACATCGGAGAATAGGACACGAAAGTAGGAAAGAAAAACATCTTTGATTTTCTTACGGAAATAGAGCTCAAAGCTCCTTTTCCTACTATTTCGTATATCTTGGAGCACTTTCCGTGGGGATTTTCATTTTCTTATCTAGGCATTTTGAATTTGGAAAACTTTAGCGTGAGGCTATTTGCGAGAGGAGTGAGTCGGTCAGTTCATTAAATAGACGATGCAAGAAAGAGAGAGTCAATCATTTTCAATGCTACCCTGTCTCAAGAGGCATCTTCAGTTTAAATTTCCACGCCTCAAGAGACAGTAAGGAGGAGGAATTTGATGTAAAATTTACAACTTCGCTATTGGAGAAATTTGGACTAGCAGAGAGGAAGTAAGCTGCTTTGATAGCTTTTACTCCAGACATGGTCCTATGGGTTAAAAATAAGTTATTAAATAATGGTTAAACCCGGCTTAGGTTGGTTGGTTGAATTCGGTTTGATGGGGTGAGGGCATATTTTGGCCAAGCTGCACCAAACACGAACGACATCAAACAATGGGCAGACATGCACAAATAAGGTGTTTACTGATAGAGATGAGGGACGTATTCTCAGTGTTCAATTTTCAAAGATGAATCCACAAACTTTCGATGAAAAGCAGGTAAGGTTTCACTTACCCTTCTCCGAATTCGTTCCAAAGTCGAAATCCGGGCTGAGCTTGCCTATTTATTGTTCTAATAAGTCGAAAATAAATAAAATAGAATCCAAATGATCGAGGAGTTTGTCTCTTAGTTAAAAGGAGTTTAATAATAATTGAACTAATACATGAACTGACACGCCGATTGCGTGCGGCATGGGTTAAAGCATGAGTAGTGTTTTAAAAGCACCAACTTAACAAGTTTATATAGTTAAAAAGAGCGACGACAGCGCCTCTTAGAATTAACATGAAAATTCGTGAGGCCGTTTTCGACACTCAGAGAAGAATATTGGTTGTGGTAGGTAGGTATTTAAATTAACGTCGCACTGGAGCAATACAATTGTCAACTGTCCGGGATCAATCTTCAAGGGAGACATCGGAGGATCATGCCACCAAATGTTAAGCCACGGTCAGAAGACGAGGTCAAACCGGATCTGGCACCCCAGTCTCCAAACTACCACACCACGCCAACGTGAGGACATTTGAAGCCATGACAGATTTAATGTGCACCAGTCCCCTTTGTACACGATGGTCTTTGGTTGTATCCGAACTCACAACCCTCCAGTTGCTGTCCGTTGCTTCTCCAACCTGGTTACCGCGGACCTAGTGGTTGCGGAGTTCAGTTTCTTGTCTGAGTATTTTGAATTTCGAAAACTTTAGGCTGAGGCTGTTTCCTCTGCGAAGAAGAGCTAACTGGCCAATTCATTGAAAAGACGATTCAAGAAAGAGTCAGTCCATCACTTCTCCATTGATACCTTGTCTCTTGAGTCATATCGAGTTTAAATTCCCTAACTCCAAGAGACATCCAGAAAGATAAATTTGAAGTAGAATTTACAGCTTTATTCATTGAGTACTTCAGACTCGCATGGGGGAGGAGTCGCTATTCAATCCTTCAAATGATTTCGAAGATTTATCTCGTCCCTCAAGATCCTTCCATTTTAGTGAACGACGAGACATCTCGTCATCCAGATCCTACCAATACCACGAGATATCTCGTCGTTAACAGAATTGGTAGGATCTGGATGGCGAGATTGAGATTGGGTCAGTTTTCTTCTAAAGACGAAATGTATCAGTCATCAAGGTCTGTTAAGTTTTGTTAATAGCAAGATACCTCGTTGAGACAACCACAAGAAGGGTTGTGGTATAGTCATTTCTGCTAGGGTTTAAAACTTTGAATAATCTAGCATTGATAGGAACATTTGGATCCTAAAAGGTAACCGTAGCTTCAAACAACATCTCAGCAAGTGGTGGATACATAATGACCATGCCAGCAGCCACAACAGCAGCAGTATGTGACGCCAGAGGAACACAACACATATCTTTAATGGTTTCACATGTTGGTCTGTAAGGGAACGAAACACCGACCTTTTGGCTAAGAAGGGAAGTCTGAACTCCTGTTTCTTACCATAACAGATTTGCCTATGAAGAAATTGCCTCGAAAATTTGTATAAACAGAATTCGGACTCCGAAGAGGTACGCCTGCAGTCAATCCGGTACCATCTTGGGTAAGATGGACATTAGTTAAGATTAGACTGTTCTTCCCTAGGCTCTATAGCAGGCACTTGAAGTCAATGCAAATCAAATTGGGATGTAAACATTTCCCTCTGTGCTAAATGCAGTTCAGTTCAAGCTTCGTCCAAACACATCACTTTCTGTCTCGGTTCCTGCGGTCAATCCGGTACCTTCCTGTTAAAGATGGGCAGTAGATACGATAAGGCTGTTCCTCTCTAGGCTTTACATTGGCCATTTGAAGTCAATTCAAATCAAATTGGGTTACAAACATTTCCCTCTGTGCTAAATGCAGTTTAGCTCAAGCATCATCCAATCACATCATTTAATGTCTCGGTTCCTGCAATCCATCCAGTACCTTCCTGGGTAAAATGAGCAGCAGATAACACCAGGTAGTTCCTCTCTAGGCTTTATATCGGGTATTTGAAGTCAATGCAAATCAAATTGTGTTGGAAACATCTCCTTCTGTGCTAAATGCAGTTCAGCTCAAGCTTCGTTCAAACACTTCATTTACTGTCTCGGTTCCTGCTTTCAATCCGGTATCTTCTTAGGTAGGATGGGCAGCATATAAGATCAGGCTGTTCCTCTATAGGCTTTATAGCGGGCATTTGAAGACAATTCAAAGCAAATTGAGTTGCAAATATTTACCTCTGTGGTAAATGCAGTTCAGTTCAAGCTTCGTCACAAAGCACATCATTTACTTCTCTATTTTTATCTCAGACCTGATTATTCACCATCATGAACTTGTTACTAACGAGCCGCGGTAGCTCAGTCAGTAGAGCGTCGGGCTCGCATCAGAAGGGTTGTGGGTTCTGTCCTCGGCGGAGCCTGCAATTCTGACGATTGCGAGATCGGCGTTTCGACCTGGCTAAAGACCGTCGTGTTCACTAATGGTGACTGGGGCACGTTAAATAGGTCGTGGTCACAAAGTCCCCCATGTTCCCATACCAAATCAATACCTCTGGGGGTACCTGATCAGGGGGTTATAGGCCTCTGATTGGCATCTAAATTACGATATGTGTGAGTGAATGGATGTATGAAAGGGACCTTCCTGTAAAACGGATGTGTCATGTATGTCGAGCTAAGTCGGACTTCCTCCCAATGGGGCTCAATAACATGGAAGGCGCAACCCCCTCGCCTCTTGCCGTCTTTGACGGGCCTGGCACACCTCTGGTCTGCCAGTGTAGGCATAAGAAACAACAACAACTTGTTACTAAGGGCCTCAAGTCTCAGAGGTTGATAGACTTTGTGTAAATTTTTGATGCAAGGTGGGATGAGTGAAAAGAGAGGGCTTAAAAACTGGTACTTAAAGACCGCTAAAAACCAGTTATTGAGATTCTTGCGAATTACCGATGTAGGAACATCACCATTTTGAATCATTTTTATAACTTTTTATAACATTTTTAAAACTTTAGCTTTGTTTGTTTTGTAAATCTCCAGGTGGTTACCTCGACGGGGTATCATCATTTTGAATTCAATCGTCTTTCTTTCTAGACGACGAGGCATCTGTGTGCAGTTTACAATAAACGCGTCTTCTTTCACAACAATTGTAATAGCTCGTGTGCTGCGTTTATTCAACAACCTTCTATTTCCACATTTGAATTGTTTTTCCCACTCAATGTTGAAATTCAGTGAAGTTCAAACTTTTAAAACCGCCAAGTTCTTATCGTCTCTTATAAACATCACTACGTAAAGATACACACAATTTCAGAAACGGACGCTGAATTAAACATCCTCTACAGCAAAACATGTAAGAGAAAAACAAAACGACGGGTATTATCTCGAATGTCTCTGGATCAGAAATCGTTTCGTACGAGCAACAACTGAGGAATCGATTGCAATTCAAGACCTGGATGGGAAAAATAACAAATTGCAGAAATCGTACTTTATCTAGAAAGAAATAAAACACTCAGCATCCAAATTTCAAGGGTGAAATTTATCAATGACTTTGGAGCCACCATAGACGCATCACTCACTCAGGTGGGAAGCAGAAAGATTTTTCTCTCCAGTCTTAGGTTCCAAGATTTTGTTTGCACTCTTTTCTCACTGAGTTTTAGGGAGAAATAAACTTTGAATATCTCAGTCCTTAAGTTGGTAGGTAAGTATGCTTGGTAATGGTAATGGTAATGGTAATTTTAGTTAACGTCGTACTAGAGCAACACAACGGGCTATTGACGACGGTCCGGGATCAGTCCCTTAAGGGAAAGATTCGAGGACAACACCTCGTAATTTTGAACCACGGTCAGATGACGAAGCAACACCTGAACTGGCACCCCACTCTCCTAACTTCCACACCAACCCAACACAAGTAAGTATGCTTGGATAACATTGTAATGGTAAAAAAATGGTAAGTATTAGTTAACGTCGTACTAGAGCAACACAACGGGCTATTGACGACGGTCCGGGATCAATCCCTTAAAGGAAAGATCCGAGGACAACACCTCGTAATTTTGAACCACGGTCAAATGACGAAGCAACACCTGAGCTGGCACCGCACTTTCCAAACTTCCACATCAACCCAACGTGTGAACAACATTGCAATGGAGAAACACAGCGCGCAAGTGACGACAAACGTCAAACGAGAAGGTAGAGATTCGAGGTCAACACCACGTAATTTTGAACCACGATCACATGACGACTAATTTCTTAAAATAGAGCCGGCATATTGGTTAAGGTGTTAGCCTCTAGATCGGAAGGCTCCTGGTTCGAATCCGGGTCCGGGCATGGATGTTTGTAAGCGTATGGTGCAGAGGCGACTGGTGCACGTAAAATCTGTCGTAGCCTAAAGTCCTTACGTTTGGTTGGTGTGGAAGTTTGGAGAGTGGGGTGCCAGCTCAGGTGTTGCTTCTTCATCTGACCGTGGTTCAAATTTACGAGTTGTTGTCCTCGGATCTTTCCTTTAAGGGATTGATCCCGGACCGTCGTCAATAGCCCGTTGTGTTGCTCTAGTACGACGTTAACTAAAAATTACACATTACCCCTTAAGGGACTGATCCCGGACCGTCGTCAATAGCCCGTTGTGTTGCTCTAGTACGACGTTAACTAAAAATTACCATTATTATTACATTAAATAAAAATAATTAATATTAAAGATTTAATTACCAACCGGTATAGTGGTTAAGGTGTTAGCCTCTAGATCGGAAGGATCCTGGTTCGAATCCGGGTCCGGGCATGGATGTTTGTAAGCGTATGGTGTAGAGGCGGCTGGTGCACCTTAAATCTGTCGTGGCCGAAAGTCCTCACGTTGGGTTGGCGTGGAAGTTTGGAGAGTAGGGTGCCAGCTCAGGTGTTGCTTCGTCATCTGACCGTGGTTCAAAATTACGAAGTGTAGTCCTCGGATCTTTCACTTAAGGGACTGATCCCGGACCGTCGTCAATAGCCCGTTGTGTTGCTCTAGTACGACGTTAACTAAAAAATTACCAATTACCAATTAAAGATTTAATTATTTGGGGGTTATATTTTGTTTTGAGGCATTTAAAATTGGCAGTGCTTATTAAACCGCTTAGTGGTTTTTCTTCGCGTTGAAAACCACTCTGTATTCACAAGACTTATTGATAAGCCAAAACAATCTGTCACTGGTTATAGTAATTGTAATTTGTAATTGTAATTTTAGTTAACGTCGTACTAGAGCAACACAACGGGCTATTGACGACGGTCCGGAATCAGTCCCTTAAGGGAAATATTCGAGGACAACACCTCGTAATTTTGAACCACGGTCAGATGACGAAGCAACACCTGAACTGGCACCCCACTCTCCAAACTTCCACGCTAACCCAACGTGAGGACTTTCGGCCACGACAGATTTAAGGTGCACCAGCCGCCTCTACACCATACGTTTACAAACATCCATGCCCGGACCCGGATTCGAACCAGGAACCTTCCGATCTAGAGGCTAACACCTTAACCACTATACCGGTTGGTCGGCAGGTGACAGTCTGGAATCAATCCCAAAGGGAAAGATTCGAGGGCTTCACCAAGTAATTTTGTACGATGTCGAGACAACACTTGAGCTGGCATCACTCACCAAACTTCCACACCATGTCAGCGTGAAGAAATTTGGAGCCACGACAGATTTAACGTGTACCAGCCCCTTTTGTAACACGATTGTCTTTGGCTGGTTTCTAACTCACAATCAAGTAAAAAAAACAAAGTAGAACAACAAAGTAAAAATAATTAACCAAAACAATTAACAAATCTTTTATTTCCAAATTGAATAATATAAAAGAAAATAACATTTACAACAATTTGACATAGGTATTACTAATTATAAGTATAATTATGTAAGTACATAACAATAATTATTGTTAGTTATTATTAATTATTTATCAACTTACGGGGGAAAAACACAACAAACTTTATTTTTATTTACCGTAAATAAAAATATTAGGAAATCTAACTATTATTATTTTTGTTTCTAATGGCGGGCACATTTGACCGAAGTCTTGGCCACTACAAGGCCGGAAGTGATGGCCACTTGTGAAGGAGCACCCAGTGGGAAGATGCTTCGTAATTTTGAACCATGTTCAGATGACGAAGCAACACCTGAGCTGGTATACGCTCACAAACATCCATGCCCGAACCCGGATTCGAACCGGGACCTTACGATCTAGAGGCTAACACCTTAATCACTATACCGGTTGGTCGGCGCTCTAACTATTATAGGCCTCAATATATTTGTTATTTATAGTTGTAAAAAAAAGTTTAACTTTCTCCACCATAATCCGACTTTTTTCATCAGTTAGGGAAAAAAACTTTTCTGATGGGACAGATGTTGCCACCACTGACAAATACGTAGTTGCACAGTTATTTTTCTTAATTTTTAATATGGTTCTTTTTTTTTCATTAAAAAATAAAACATCGACAATATAAAAACATCGATGTTAAACAAACATTGACTCCAATAAATCGATGGTAAATACAACAATATTTTTATAAAACATCGATGTTTTCAAAACATCGACAT
The DNA here is from genome assembly GCA_947359465.1 of Metellina segmentata. NCBI lineage: Eukaryota > Metazoa > Arthropoda > Arachnida > Araneae > Tetragnathidae > Metellina > Metellina segmentata. Next base: position 28,493,034 of record OX375884.1, read on the forward strand.
CGATGTCACATAACTACCTCCATCTACATTTAGCTTTACGGTATATGCCGCCTATGGGTATCAGGTTTTGACCTCGTCATCTGATCGTTGTTCGAAATTAGGAGAAGTTACTCTCAGATCTTTCCCTCCGGGATTGAACCCCGACCGTCGCCAATCTTATGTTGCTCCAGTGCGACTTTAGGGGAATGTGACCGATTGTGAGATACTGATTACTAATGAGATACATCCGTATCTTTACCAGCAGATCATCCGGTCTGATGGTTAAGGTGTTCGTCTCTAGATCGGATGATTCCTGTTTCAAATCCGTGTCAGTGGATGGATGTTTGTAAGCGTATGGTGTTGAGGAGGCTGGTGCACCTTAAATCTGTCGTGGCCGAAAGTCCTCACGTTGGGTTGGCATGGAAGTTTGGAAGAGTGGGGTGCCATCTCATGCGTTGCCTCGTCATCTGACCGTGGTTCAAAAATTACGTGTTGTTGTCCTCGGATCTTTCACTTAGGGGATTGATCCCGGACCGTCGTCAATAGCCCGTTGTGTTGTTCTATTATGACGTTATATAAAAATTACGCATAAGGTAGTTGTTAAGTTAATTGAAAAGTTTTTACAGAAATAAATAAGTTTTGCATTAAGTAGATTCATTTTGTCACGCTTATATTACTTTGTAATTGTGAATACATAATATCATATTAAGAAAACTTGGTGCCCCAAAACAGATGGTTCGAAAATTTTAATAAAATAGTTTTTTTGCGTATATTTGATTTTTATATATTTTGACAAAAAATACATCCACATTTAGAAATAGCTTTAGTGAGTTGAAATTCAAAAAGAGAGAGAGAGAGAGAGAGAGAGAGATGTTTGCTAAAGTTTTCACTAAAAAGTCCCCAACACAATTTAAAAAAATATCTCTACATTTGGTCACTTTCAAGTATTTAATTCACAGAAGACAAACGTCAATATTAGACATAACGCTACTAGAAATTTAATGCGAACAGAAAATTTTGCTGTGAGGGTTTAAGGCTAAATATACATCAATAAGCAAGTACCACATTCACAAAACGCTATTCGATTTTTATTGTGTACATGATTTATGCAAAAACAAAAGGATTACCATTGCAGAGAGAAAGAAAAACAATTCCACCCCTGAGGAAAGAGATTGAAAGCAGGAAACGTTTGGGACGACCACCTTGAAAAAGATTCGATTTGAGCTTTTATATATCGATTTAAGTGAGAAGAGAAAAACATACCGAATAAGACAAACATCAACATCATTCCAGAGTTTAATAAGAGCTGTACTTTTTACCCTACTTATGATTTCAACTTTTCAAAAGAAGTCCGAGTTGTTGGATGTGCCCATTCAACCTAAAAACGAACTGAAAGCCGATAAAAACTGGCATTGAAAATTTCCATCGGTAATTTACAGGCATTGAGAATGTCGGTAGTTTTCAACTTCTAGTAATAGTTAAGAAGGAAGTATCTCCCAAGTTTGGTCTTAAGAGTTGACTGTTGTTGCACAAATTTGAATTTCAACATTCTAAAAAACAAACTTCTTGCAATAGTTGGTAATCCCTAACGAACACAATAACTGAATTTGTATTCCTATACTACCGTACTATTCGTAAAAGGAAGAATCTCCTAGTTTGGTCCTATGGGGATAATGATCTTTGGAATTAACGGTTCTTATATAAATTTGCAATTTAATTTTCTATAAAAACACATTTTACATGATGGTTGGTAATATCTACGAGCACAATAACTGAATTTGTGTCCCCATAAAAACGTGCTGGAAGAAAGTTCAGCCTTTTGGAGTTAACGGTTGTCAAAATGTAAACAACTACTCATAACGCTAGTAAACATTGCACACTCAATCAGCAATTAGTTGAGTGTTTAGAAAAGACGAGTGAAAGACATTGTATTTGACATGAAAGTATATCACGGTGGAGAAAGGTTACATTGTTACAACTTCTAATTCGCATTGATTCGCGCGCACTGTTCTAAATTTATTTCAAAAGGTTCTCTTACCTGTCAGACGGGAAAGGCAATCGAGGCTTTATCCTTTTTTTAACCTTTATCACAAACACTTCATAATAGACAACAAAGAAAAACAGAATACAGAGGCTATTCGCATATTTTTTAGACGATTTTGGTTAGCGGTAATAAAAAATCGTTTGCTGCAAAAGAAATAATTGCAGTTGTACTCTATGATTTTAAAAGTCAAAATTATCGTCTGCGGCTTGAGAGGTTTGTTTTTATTCAAAATGGCGTTTTTAACGAAGCAGTGGATCGAAGGCTATATTTATGGTCTTTCCGAAGAGAAATATTCATATTCCGTTATCCAAAAACGATGTGAGAGTCATGGTTTTGTGATTTCTAAAGCGTCGATAGGTAATATCGTCAACAAGAAAGGAAAAAAACGTCAAATTGGAGCCTCAAGTGGGACAAAAATTCCAAACAAGTATCCAAGGAAGAAACGGACATCTTCGACTATTGCAAAGGTACGTTGTTTAATGTTAAAAAAAATGCCCCTAGTCAAAGTACAGTTGTAAAATGATTAAAATGCTTGGTGTCCACTGTAAACAAAATGATAAACGCGTTGATTTAAATCTTAAGAAAACGAAAAAACGCAATGTGCATCGTCTTTCTCCAAAGCATATCGCTGAACGCAGGGCACGCTGCCGAATTCTATATGAAAAACACTTATCCAAAGAAAAATGGAAAAAAATTGTCACAAAAGATAAATCATGGGTGTATTTAAATGATTGCAGCAAAAAAAGAGCCACTTATTATCATAAAAGGTGAGAAAAAAATTTAAGTGCATGGTTCACAGAATCGAAAGAAATGTTTTCGAAGGGATTCATTATTGTTGCTGGTTTTTCATATAATTGGCAAGTTAAAAATAAAGAGAGTGGAAAAAAATGTCAAGATTAACTCCAAATACTATCAGGAACATATTTTATCGCCAATTTTTCTGAATGAAATACCATCGCTTTACCCATAGTGCCATCAATCTGTGGAACTCCATCAAGACAAAGCTAGCAGTCACACATCAAAATCCACTGTAAATTTCCTCAAAGAAATGGAACAAAAAACCGGTATCAAGGACATACCCTTCACTGATATACCTACTAAATCTACCGATGTATCACTTATGGATTTTGGTGCTTTCGGACTTTTAAAATCTGCATTATCCAAACGTCGTCCCACAACCCTTACAGGACTCTGGAAAGCTGTTTAGGAGGAATGGGATTGAATATCTCATCTGACACTTCAAAAAGCATTATTATCCTGGAAATTACGGTGTCGAAAGATAGTTCAGAATAAGGGGTCTCAAATAGAACATTTAAAACACAAGAATTCTATGTAATTTAGTTTTGTGAATACAATATACATTGTCTAAAAAATGTGTGAACAACCTCTGTATAATGGCGTATCACATCGTTTACAAAGCCGTTCTAACTAGAGCTTCAACACCCATCGCTCCTCAGAGTGCACGCAGCGCCCTCTGGTCAGTATTAGAGTTTCAACATGCTATGCTTGTTTAGACACATCAATCGATCCAGTTTTTTGCTTGATGAGTTAACAGAACAGAACTTATTTGGTGCTCTGATTAGTCTTCATATAAATATAAGTAACTAGTAATTCGTGAGAAACTCTTCCTTTATTGGTGTCCAGTTTATAGGCAAAATCAGTGATCCACTGGACCATGGCCAGAGGCTGGGTCTATCTTTCAGATGAAGAGTGGACAGACTCGCCCGGAACCTGTTATCTTCTCATCATAGAATAGATCTAGACATTGACGTTGTTTAACGTCCGGAGTTGACGTTCCAATTCCTCGTGCCTCTTATGCAACGGTTTCCTAAGAAAGGAGCCGTTTTCTATCAACCGTAATGTAGCTGTGGATGACGTCACTAAAACGTTGTTTATACAAACAGATGGCGTTGGTTTCCTAGCGAGCCGTGTTTGTGAGCGTAACGAAAATTAGCGGAGCCGCCATCTGCATGACGATCGTCATAGCGGTCTCAAACAGTTGGGGAACGTTTTTTCTCTTGTAGCGACAACATTTCATTTCCTGCGCCAAACGATTAGAGCGGAGTGAAGCAAAACAAACAAAAATCTTTGAGTGGCATTGTTTAGCTCGTTTTTGTAAAATCGGGATAGTTATAGAAAAATTGAAAATTTCAACGGATTTGAAATCTGCGGAATATTTTACACCAGATCATACACCTTAAATGTGATTTTCTTTAAATAAATAATTAATTATTCAATAAAAATAATTGAATAATTGAATAATAAATCTGTTTTTGGTATCGATCTGTCATAAAATTTTACGCTGATTTGAAATACTTTGAAATTTTCACTCTATCTTCAACGATCCCGAAGTTAGAAACATGGACTAGAGAATAAAAAAGCCACTTTGTGTGTTTCGTTTCTCCAATAAAATAAGCCATCTGTATTGCCCATTCTCCAATGTATTCTGTCCGTCTATGTTGACACCTCTGGTCTCTGTGTTAAGACAGCCGCCTAGTTATGCTCGCGGCATCATGGCGTATCACGGCTGCTAGATAACGGCTCCGCTTTCTTAGGAAACCGAAGCTTTAGGAACAGCCCAGTTCGGTCCTCTACCGATCACTGTCTATCCTCTTGTGTCTTCGTTAGGGCAAGACAGAAAGGGGGGGAAAAGCATTCCTTTTCGTTAGGACAAGAACCTCCTTTTCGCCTCGACTCTCGCCAATCCCAAGTTCAACTCATACATAAGATAAAGCGAAGGTCATCGAAGATGAACATTTAACAAACAACAAGTGTATTAACAACAATGTCAACTGAACGAAGATGCGAGGTTGGTGCCCGGAAAGTAGTCGTCTCGGAAGGAACAGATCAACACCAAAACAGAGGGTGGCTAAGCAACCCATTTGAACATAAACATGCAGGCGCGATGACATCCCAGGGTGGTCGGGTTGTCTGTGTACTATATCGCAGGGAAATACTCAACAATACTATTGTACTGTAAGTTATTTTTGTAATGGTGGCTAGGGATGCGACATCGATGTCGATGTTTTTAAAACATCGATGTTTTTTTAAAAAACATCGATGTATTAGGGTCGATGTTTTTGTTTTGTATCGATGTTTTATTTTTAAATGAAAAAAGTACCGTTATAAAAATTTAAAAAGTAACCAAGTAGCATAATTTTTATAATCAGCAAATTGAACATACTTTTAGACCAAAGTGGCCAAGGGTGAAGGGTCTGAAAAGAAGGGATGCGACATCGATGTTTTCTAAACATTGATGTTTTAGAAAAAAACATGGATGTATTGGAGCCGATGTCGCATCACTAGTTGCTAAGCCAGTTTTAAGAAACGGGGAAACAAGTTTAAATACACTCAATTTTAAAAACATCAATGGTTTGGGGGCGATGTATTATTAACATCGATGTTTTAATTTCGAACCTCGATGTTTTGCAGTAGATATCGCATCAATAGTTGCTAAGCCAGTTTTAAGAAATGGGGAAACAACTTTAAATACACTGAATTTCAAAAACCTCGTTGGTTTGGGGGCGATGTATTATCAACATCGATGTTTTAATTTTGAACATCGAAGTTTTGCTGTCGATGTAGCATCACAAGTTGCTAAACCAGTTTTAAGAAATGAGGGAAAAAGTTTAAATACATTGAATTTTAAAAACATCGATGTTTTGGGGTCGATGTATTATCAACATCGATGTTTTAATTTTGAACATCGATGTTTTGCTATCGATATCGCATCCCTAATGGTGGCTATGTTCACCAAAATACTCCTCTAGAATTTCGCAGTGGCTGAATTCGATAGATGCTACCGCTAGTTGATAGATCGCCAAATTTGAGACCACGAGAGTTGTATTAAGATTATGGAAGTACGCCGAAAATGTGAACGCGAAATGGTAGGTAGGTATTTTAATTAACGTCGTACAGGAGCAACATACTGGGGCAGCATACGGAGATCAATCCCGCAAAGGAAATATCCGAGTACAACATCACTTAATTTTGAACCACTGCCAGATGACGAGGCAACACCTGAGCGGCATTCCACTCTTCAAAAACTTTTACACCTCACAAACGAACGTGAAATGGATAATCGCAATTGTCCTCACAAGCAACACAAACACGAGGCCCGTATTAATCCGAATAACCTCAGCTCTTATATTTTTAAGTTAGAATCGCATGAATATAAGTTTGATATTTTCGAGTTGACGATTACCACAAGTATATATAAGCCACCTAATGCTAACACTTAATAACTGCACGATCTTTCAAGCACCGATGCTTAACGTGTTTCTAGCTCAACGATGAATCGGTAGTTACTGAATTCTTGACTCGGATGGTACAGAACTTTTTAAAAGCCTACTTAACTTTAATTGACGACGTCATTAAGCCTATGAGCGTTTAATCTACCCATTGTTTTTGAGCCGATTTAAGCACATAAACTTGAGTGTGCCATTGGATGTTCATTATTTCCTCATTTGACAGGGCAAAATTAATAACATAGGAATAAATCCCCTACCAATCCTAGTTCAATCCAGTCATGATTTCCCACACCGTATCCATACTTGTTAAATCAGAGAGCACGTATTTGATTAAAAGTTTGGGCTATTTATTTAGAACCCCCACAAACAAGTCATTAGCCTCCGATTTCTGTCTTTAGGATTAATGATTATTAAATCACAGTGTATAATCTACTGATCCCTCATACGACTCCAAACCTGTTAGACCTGTTTGAATGATCATGCAGTTGTTTAGTGTTACAATATACTGTTTAATCTCAATGACGATTATAGTATAGCAATAGATACTATACTATAACCGTCAACTCGAAAAAGGCCAAACTTAGATATACTGAGTTTTTGACTTGCAAGCAATACTAACTTCCTTAAAAATCTAGGAATTGAGTTTACTCTGGATTTGACTCGGGTTGTGGTACGGGCTTTATTACTGTGTTGCTTCTGAAAATAACTTGAAATAACGCACATGAACAACATGGAAAGACGCACTCAAGATTAATGTGGCTCAGTCGACCTCAGATAGTAAATAAATTGAATGTTCTTCAAAGAAATAGCCACCAGCCTCACCCTTGAATGCGTCATTTCATTGTATGGTGTTCATGTGTGTTACTTCCTATTTCACGGGACGCGAGAATAACTCGGGAATAGCATAGGGGCTAGATCATTGCACAGGATAACATAACAAGCCCCAGGATTAACTTAGGAATGAAGGACCTACCAATCCAAGTCAAATCCAGTTTGAGTAAGATCAGCTCTTAGATTTTTAAGAAAGTTAGAACAGCATGTGTGTATTCGGCCGCATAGTCAAAAGCTCAGTACATCAAGGTTTGGTTATACGCTGCTATTTATCAATCATTAACCCTCCTGGTGATTGTCTTAACGAAGTATTTCGTTATTTGGAAAACTCTTAGCCTATTTTGATGGACGAGATATCCCGTCATGCGAAGAAAACTGACCACAGACTTCGATTTCTTCATCATCACGAACTTGCTAATATCTCGATGACAATAGATCTCGTCACTAGCAAAATTGGTTGAATCTCGATGTGCGATGCATCTCGTCTCAGAAAAATTGGTTGAATCTTGATGAGCGATACATCTCGCCATTAGCAAAATTGGTTACATATTGATGTGCGATGCATCTCGTCTCAGAAAAATTGGTTGAATCTTGATGAGCGATACATCTCGTTATTAGCAAAATTGGTTGCATATTGATGTGCGATGCATCTCGTCTCAGAAAAATTGGTTGAATCTTGATGAGCGATACATCTCGCCATTAGCAAAATTGGTTGCATATTGATGTGCGATGCATCTCGTCTCAGAAAAATTGGTTGAATCTTGATGAGCGATACATCTCGCCATTAGCAAAATTGGTTGCATATTGATGTGCGATGCATCTCGTCTCAGAAAAATTGGTTGAATCTTGATGAGCGATACATCTCGCCATTAGCAAAATTGGTTGCATATTGATGTGCGATGCATCTCGTCTCAGAAAAATTGGTTGAATCTTGATGAGCGATACATCTCGCCATTAGCAAAATTGGTTGCATATTGATGTGCGATGCATCTCGTCTCAGAAAAATTGGCTGAATCTTGATGAGCGATACATCTCGTCATCAGCAAAATTGTTTGCATATTGATGTGCGATATATCTCGTCTCAGAAAAATTGGTTGAATCTTGATGAGCGATACATCTCGTCATCAGCAAAATTGTTTGCATATTGATGTGCGATACATCTCGTCTCAGAAAATTGGTTGAATCTTGATGAGCGATACATCTCGCCATTAGCAAAATTGGCTGAATCTTGATGAGTGATACACATCTTGTCGAAACAACTCGGAGGATTATCCTCAAGACCTAACTTGTAGGTACTAACACCCTGACTAGCTTGGTATGTAGATTTATTTTATTAGCAAATCTGCTAAACTTCCATTGATAATGTTATCAAGTCCAGGAACATTTTATTTACCCATTGCTTTGGGGACGGCTGAAACTAACCATCTCCTTTACAGCCATTGCATGTCGTTCATGTGTGTTATTTCCTCATTTCACGGGGCCACAGAAGCAACACAGGAATAAAGCCTCTACCAATCCGAGTCAAATCCAGTCACGATTTCCCTCACCTTATCCATACTTGTTAAATCAGAGAGCACGCATTTAATTAAAAGTTTGGCGCTATTTATTTAGAGTCCCTCCACTAACAACGTCATTAGCCTCCGTCGTCCCCAACTCCATCCCATCAGCTAAAGAATACTATCTGCAGCCAGATAATCCAGTAATTAACAAAGTCACATCTCTGGAAAGCCCGAGATCTTTCCACTCCGGATCATACCTCACCAAGTACCCGAGATCATCGCTCAGAGGACTACTTTGCTTAAAATGAGATTTCAAGTTACAATAAACGCATTAAATGAGATGCGGGACAAAGGAGGATGAGAAATTAGAGAGGGGTCCCTCTTTCTCTTTTCCATGCCCCTTTCAGACCGAGGAAGAATGGACATCCTTGTAGGAAAGATGGAGTGATGACTGATAAATAGGGCGGTGACAAAAATGTCGGAAATATTAATCAAAAGGACATCTGATTTCTTTGTCGAGATGATCTTAAGGAATAGATGGTATAAGGGGTTTATGTTCATAGCCACCATAGCTACGGGGATTTTTTTACCAGATGTATGTACGGAAAGAGATTCCATCAATTATCAGTCAGGTGTTGGACAGTCTTGTTAGTCAATCATTGCATAATTGTTTACTGTAGATTTATTGAGAAATTTGAGAAAAATTAGTAAATTCCTCCACCTCTTTTCCAAACCCTTTTCAGACCGAGGAAGAACAGACATTATTGTAAGAACGATACAATGATGATTGATAAATAAGGCAGCGACAAAAATAATGTATATGTTTATCAAAAGGACATCTGATTCTCTGTCGAGATCGTCTTAAGGGATGGGTTGTTTTAGGAGTTTATGTTGATAGCCACCATAGTTACGAAGATTCCTTTACCAAATGTATGTATTTCAGTCTGTTGAGAGACACCAGGCAAGAGATTCCATTGATCACCAGTCAGTGTTATGATAGCCTTGTTAGTCAATACGTGCATAATTGTTTACTGTAGGTTTATTGAGATGCTGGATAAATAAGGATGATAAATTATAGAGTTCCCTCTTTCTCTTTTCCATGCCCTTTTCAGGCCGAGGAAGAATGGACATCCGTGTTGGAAAAATTGAGCGATGACTGATAAATGAGGCAGCGACAAAATTGACATAGATACTAATCAAAAGACACGATTTCTTTGTCCAGATGGTCTTAAGGGATGGATGAGATTTTAGGTCTTTATGTCATAGACACCATAACTACGGAGAATGTTTACCCCAGATGTGCGTATTTCAAACCCTTGAGAGATATTCCATTGAGAACCAGTCAGCGCTGTGACAGCCTTGCTACTCAATCTGTATATAATTGTTTACTGTAGGTATTCGCAAAGTGTGTTAGGTATTATCTAGAGACAATTCAAGGTTTTGGCAACAGTCTTATTTGCAGAGTGACAACGACAGAAAGGACCAGCTGAGGTGGTTTCATAGGAAGAATTCTTTTAGGAGTCTGTTCACATAATAATCGCAGTTGTGGGATTTATTATCAATAAGTGTATTTCAGTCTCTTGAGGGATATTAGGAACGGCATTCCGGTTGGCTATCAATCAGTATTGTGACATCTTCGTGCCGTAGGGATTCATAAAGTGGACTATGCATTATCTAGAGATGCATTAGAGAAATACAAGGAGTTTTCGATGACAGTTTTTCTGCAGACTAACAGACGGAAATGACCAGTTGAGGTATTCAGGATGAGTACTTTTAGGAGTTGTGTTTCGTCACAATAGCTTGGGAATTTTTTACCACATGTACATTTCAGTCTCTTGCGGAAAGGGATTCAATTGATTATCAGTCCTTGTTGTGACATATTTGCTAGCCAATACGTTTAGTGATTTTTTGTCTGGGATTTGCCAAGTGGGTCATTCGTTCTTTAAAGATACAATAGAGAAATTCGAGGAGTTTTAAAGTTTTATTTGTACAAGCTGTAACAGACAAAAATGACCATTTGCAATGTTTTTATACGATGAATTCTTTTAGGAGTTTATATTTAGTCACCATTTGCCATGGGGATTTTTTTACAAGATGTATGCATTTAAGTCTCATGAGAGACATCAGGAAACATGTTCTATTGATTTTCAGTCAGTGTTGTGAACGTGTTTGCTAGCTAATACGTTTCGTTATTTCTTTATTGTCTTTTTTCTTAGGTAGCTAATGCATTCAACAGTACAGAGGTACGATAAATTCAAGAAGTTTTTTGTAAGTCTTATTTGCATACCAATACAAATGACCCATTGATACTTTTATTGCAGGTTGAATTCTTTTAGGAGTAGTTTTAGTCATCGCAGGTAATATATTCAATAGGAAATTTATTTTAGTAGATAGCCTAGCATTTATTTTATACATACGCTAACATTTATTCTATGGTATACTTAATTAAAGTCGCACTGGAGCAACACAAACGGCTATTGGCGACGGCTTGGGGGCAAACCCGAAATGAGAGTTAAGAGGGCAACACCGCGTAAATTTCAACCACGGTCAGATGAAGAGGTCACACCTGAGTGGCACCCTACTCTCCAAACTTCCACACCACGCCAACTGGAAGACATTTGAGTCTACGTCAGATTTAACGAGCAGCAGAAACCAATGGAAAATGAGGATATCACTTCTTTTTACCCAATACGCAACACAAGCAGGAATATAACCTAGTTTTACAAAAAAAAGCTAATGCTATCTAGAATTTAGCTTTACTGATTTAAGAATATATACATTCACTACCCTACAATAATGGAATGCCAACAACTTGTTTGGGGGTGATTTTCGTGGTATGGCCTGGGACCTTAGCATGTTGCTCCTTGTCAATTGAACGCCGCCGCCTACACGAACATTTCGGACAATCAGGTTCTTCCTACGCTCTGGCAATTTTATGGAATGGTCGAATGTTACTTCCAGGACAACAACGCTCCATGTCATGTTGCACCCTCTGTCAAGCAGTGCTATCTAGATGTGGATGAAAAACGTCTTCCCTGGCCTGCTCAGAGTCCCGACCTAAACCCCATTGAACATTTGTGGGACGAGTTAGAGCGACGCTTACGGTCAAAGGAACCACGTCCTAATCCGACAGCTGAGCTGGTGACATTCTTGCAGGAGGAATGGACGCAAATATCCATAGCTGTGTATCAAAACCTTGTTGAAAGTATGCCCAGAAGGGTTGGTAATGTAATTCCAGCACGTGGGGGACCATCCCCCAATTAATGCATGTATTCTTTCCCTTATACTATCACATCTTGTTGTCTTGTCCATTATTGTAGGTTGTGTATATACGATAAAAATTTGACGGTTTTAACCCACATTACTACAGTTCTTAACGACACATACACGTTTCATTGTATGCCGTCCTCCAAACAAAAGACGCTATCATTATGCCTTAGGAACTAGCTTCCTCTTCCTCCTTTGTGTTGATATTGCAAGTTTAAAATTGTCTTTCTAATAGAGTAAACTACATTTCATAAACCACATGGAATTTTTATCTCAAGCCTCCTAAGACGAAAGATCCGACTACTTCCCCCTGCCTACCTTGTACAATATATCTCAGGTAGGTAGTTTATTACCGTCTCACTGGATCAACACAACGAGCTATTGGCGATGGTCTGGGATCAGTCCCGTGTAAAGGAAAAATTCAACCAATTTATCTCACGAAACAGCTTGGTCTTCTACAGTTTACGCGCAAGTAATTTTCAACTAAAGATCGTCCAAAGGAAAGATCCTAGCAACACCACAGTTTGCTTAGTTCAATACATATCAGCGATAAGCTTCGTCTACCTTCTGTTTGATGACATTGCAAAACAAAAGTTACGCTTATACACCAGTTTAAGCTATATTTTACGCGCAAGCAATTTTTACCTTAATCTTTTCCAAAAGAAAAATTCTAGCAACACCACTATTTACCTAGTTTGATACATATCAAGGTCAGTCTTGGATATATTGCAAAACAAAAGTTATGTTTATAGCTCAGTAAAAAAAAATTTCATTTAACGATGTATGCAATTGTCATCTCAAGCATCTCCAAATGTAGGTAGATATTTTAATTAACGTCACACTAGGGAAACACGAAATGCTCCAAGGGAAAGATCCCGACAGCATCTCTGTTTTCCTAGTTCAATACATGTCAGAAAACAGCCTGATCTACCTTATGTTTGATGACATTACAAAATAAAAGCTACTTTTCTTACCCAGTAAGCTACATTTTAAGACTCAAGCAATTTTGATCTCAATGCCCACCAGAGGAAAGATCCTGGATCTGCCACTATTTGCTTAGTTCAATACATATCAGGAATCAGCTTCGTCTACCTACTGTTTCATGACAGTGCAAAATAAAAATTACATTTTTGGAAGAGTAAAAAACTGCATTTTACGACGCATGCAGTTTTTATCAAAAGCTCCTCCATAGGTAAGATCCTAATACCAACGCTGCTGAGCTCATTCCACTTTAGAAAACAGCTACTTCTGTTAAATACGTATGCCCTAAACATTAATATTTTTAATATACAACAGTGTAAATTTATAATTATGATTGAAGAGTTTATTTCTACGTTCCATTTCAAACGAAACTTTCCATGGAAACGATATACATGAGCGCCAAAAAAGTGTCTTCTAAATCATCAATCACTGACTCACTCAGTAAATTTTTCTTTGTGTGGCACATTTTGTTTCTACAACAAAGCTGCGATCTCCCATTATCGAAAACAGGACACTTACATAATCTCCTACTTTCCACCTCGATTCTTTACCTACTCATTATTGCCCACGGTTCCGATCTGCTTGTTAAATTCGAAAAGCTAAACAATTTGCTAAAATATCACACCTTAATCCACGAGGAGACAAAAGAATTTCGGATTGGTTTGTTTATTTTATCATGTGTTCCCAGAATTCTACGTTTCCATATAGGTTTTGGTAATGCCAAGGACACGAGAAATTGCTGTATTGAATGCTAAGGTAGCAGTTTAGATTTATGAAGCATCATAATGTTTTTGCTATAAACTTCAATGCGCTGTCTAATTCTAACGCTTGGCTCCAGACTATTTTCATGGTTGTTTTGCATTTGCAGACGAGGGTGATGTTTATTATAAAGATGGAAATTCTGAAATTCCCACTTTTGACCTTCGTACAAAGGATAACTCCGTTCTGCAATGAAATCCAGTGCTTGGATGTGTATTCTTTGTGTGAAATACATTGAATATGAAATGAGGAAAATACAATTCTAGTACCAAATAGTCGATTGTGGATAGATTTCTTTGAAAAACATTGGATATGAAATGAGGAAAATACAGTTATTGTTCCAAATAGTCGAATGCTTAGATGTGTTTTTTGTCTGAAATGCCTGGAATGCCAACTGACAAAAATGCAATTCTAGTACCAAATAATTTCCATGCCCAATACCGTTTCTTGAGTAATACGGGTTTTATTCAACCCGTTTAGAAAAACATGTGTTACAGAGCGCGTTTTTTAAAAACTTTATGGAGTGAAACATATTTTGTATCGGTGATTTTCTACCGGTGTGCCCTAAGAGCGACACTGAGCGCCTTAAAGATGGTGAAACATCTAACATTTTGAAAGATGTTTTTCATTTCAGCGGTCAAGTTTTGAACTTTTGACAAGTGGGCTCACAAATAGTTTATAGAATTCTTTTTATTACAAAGTATCATAAACAAATTAAATAAAAAGAGCTTTTAAAAGTCATTTTGAAGCTAAAGTGGGAGTACGTAATTAACATTATTATATTTTGGAAATCAAGCAAAATTTTGGATATTTCTTTGTCAGATCGGTCAACATTTTTTTTGGTGTACCGGTGGTGAAAAAACTATTAAATTCATTTTAAAATGTTCTAGATTGAATCTTAAAAATCGCCTAGACCCTAAATCAGACTACATGCGTGCCAAATCTCATAACTGTAAGTGCCATAGATTAGTCAGGACATTGAGTCCAAGAAAAGAAACAAACAAACAGACACACAAAGAAACACTTCCTTTTATAATAATAGAGAACTCAAAACTCAATAACGTTCCATAATTAATTCGGGTTTCATCAAATGCTTTGAAGGGCATTATGTTAAAAAAAAAGTCTTTTTTTTTTTCATTTTATGGTTGAATGAATTATATGAATTACCGGTATTTAGAATTCTTCGTCCACAATGTTTATCGGGATTGTGAATTCTTCATTGGTAATTTACCTGTATTGAGAATTCGTCGTAATTTACCTGTATTGAGAATTCGTTGTAATTTACCTGTATTGAGAATTCGTCGTAATTTACCTGTATTGAGAATTCGTCGTAATTTACCTGTATTGAGAATTCGTTGTAATTTACCTGTATTGAGAATTCGTTGTAATTTACCTGTATTGAGAATTCGTCGTAATTTACCTGTATTGAGAATTCGTCGTAATTTACCTGTATTGAGAATTCGTCGTAATTTACCTGTATTGAGAATTCGTCGTAATTTACCTGTATTGAGAATTCGTCGTAATTTACCTGTATTGAGAATTCGTTGTAATTTACCGATGTTGAGAACCGTCGGTAATTTTCAAAACTTAGTTTTAAGTTAATTTCGTTGGCAAACTTGCTTTCATCAACTATTGCCGTATGTAATTGCTTGAAACCAACCTCATGACATAAAAGCATAGCGAAATTTTGAGGCAAACTTATTTATGCAGACTTTAATGACTGATGAGGAAACGTTAAACTTTCCAACAACACTGGCGGAGTCCAATCCTTGAATATTAAAAACTCACTGCTAATCAAAGATGAAGATACATTGTCTAATGTGGAGAAAAGATTGTATAGCGATGTTACCATAAGCTAGCGTTGAATTAATTAAATATTCAAGAAAATAACTTCGGCCTAATTTTTTCAGTTTTCCAAACAGTCATCTATTATAATATATTGATATGACGTCGGCTCATTTTTTGCGTAGGCTCAATCTTCACGAAGTTTTTAATGAATTCTTACTTTTGTAATGACATAGAAATTCTAGGAAAACATTACCTCGAAATCCAGTGTTTTTATACGCATTTTGAATAGAGCACTACTTTTTAATTAAGCCTTTAATATGCATGTTTTCGCCGTTATTAGAAAAAAAATCTCTACCATCTGCATTTTTTAATAATAAAAAAAGAAAACAAGCTTCGTTAATATTCAATGTGCATGCAAATGAGTAAGATTCTGAATGCATACCTTGTTGACTTCATTATCTCGCTTTTTTTCTCCTATCCGATTCATCAATATGCTTTAAATTAGGGTGAAGGAAGAAAAAACATATGAAGCATTATCTAACAGAAGGGACAGTAACATTAAGTCGATCTACTCAAGTGTTTCAAATGTTATTGCAACGCCTCATTTGACTCTCATTCCTCTTGAATATTAGTTATTTAGACAGAGAGCATCAAAACGGGCTACCTTGAATCATGTGGGAAAGCAAGAGCTCGAGACTTCCCGAAAACCACAAAAGGTCTGATGGCAGCTTGCCTTTTCACGCTCAAAACCTATATTTCATGCAAATATTTTTTCATAAGATGGTGTGTTCCTTAGAATTACATTATATTCCCATATTTAAATAGTATATGTTTTATGTATTTTTATTGTTTCATTTTTATACATCATCTTTTCTTATATTTATTTATTTACATATTGCATTCTTATAGTTAAATTATTGTATATTACATTTGTAAATTAAATTAAGCCGACCAACCGGTCTAGTGGTCAAGATGTTGGCCTCTGGATCGGAAGGTTCCTGGTTCGAATCTGGGGTTAGGGCATGGATGTAAATTGTGCTGTCCTTTGTTAGGGACAATGACGGTCCACCCACTGGGTGCCCCTTCACAAGTGACCCTCACTTCTGGCCTTGTATAAGGCTAAACTGACCTCGGTTAACTTTGTATTGTATTGTATTTGTATTTGTCTTCGCAATTGTACTGCCTTGCCATTGGAGATTAAAAAAATGTAAATTAATGGTGATTGAGAGATGAAACTTCTGTCCGAAAAGGAGAGTTAAACTTTTGAAACATGTCCATAAACCAACCACACAAGTTTTTACGGAAGTTTACCTTTACACGCTTGAAACTTTAAACTTATTTTTTTATTTACACGCTTGAAACTTATTTTTTTAATGTTATTTTACCATGAAGTCCTTATTTTTTCGTATGATTATATTTTGTGTAATATTTATAACATCATTATATCATTACTTTAATTTTAATACTAATAATGTTTGAAAATCAACTTTTGCGTTACAAGAAAATTTCAACTTTTGAAAAATTGTCCATAAACTATAAAATATTTTACGACAGCTTGTTTCACGTTTGAAATCTACTATATTCATGCAGCTTCACCGAATGCCTTAGGCGGGGGGGGGGCGTGTCCAACGTAGAAGTTACTCATGCAGCTGCCGACCAAGTATACTGGTTAAGGTGTTAGCCTCTGGATCGGAAGGTTCCTGGTTCGAATCCAGGGCATGGATGTTTGTAAGCGTAAGGTGTAGGGGCTGCTGGTGCACCTTAAATCTGTCGTGACGCTAAGTCCTCGCGTTGAGTTGGTGTGGAAGTTTGGAAAGCGGCGTGCCAGCTCAGATGTTGTCTCGTCATTTGACCGTGGTTCCAAATTACGTTGCAATACACCGAATGGCTTAGGCTGGGACGGTGGTAACTAGCTGAATACTTATGCAACTATTACTTTTTATAATATTTTATATTGCATTCTGATAATTATGTACTTATATGTTATATTCTTAGTTAATTGATGATTATATTCAACTTTCGTTTGACTAGAGTTCAAATTTTCCGCATAAGCCACATAAGGTTTAATAACAACTTGCTTTTTCTTATGCTGGAAACCAGTGACATTTTATATGAAGCCAGAATCTTTCTTATAATTGTATTTTATGTTACATTTTTAGTCATATAATTGCTTAAATGCTCATACTATACGAATACATTATATTTTATACTAATGTTCCAACCAAAGACAGTCGTGAACAAAGAGGCTGGTGGACGTTAAATCTGTCGTGGCCTCAAATGTACCCACGTTGGCGTGGTGTGGCCTCCTCACCTGACCGTGGTTATAAATTACATGGTGTTGACCTCGGATCTTTCTATTCGGTGGTTAATCCCGGACCGTCTTCAATAGTCGGGTTGCACCGGCGCGACGCTAATTAATATATACATACTTACCACCCTATCTTATATTAATGGCGATTGAGATATAATTCTTGCACGATAAGAAATAGAAAGTGTTCGTAAATTACAAAAGCTTTTCGACAGCGTGCTTTCACGATAGATAAGTAGATATTTAATCAACGTTGCAATGGAGTAGCACAACGAGTTATTGGTGACGATCCGGATCAAAGGAAGGGAAAGATCCGAGAACAACACCTCGTAATTTTTACGAGGTCACACCTGAACTGGCACCTCACTCTACAAACGTCCACACCAAGCGAACTTGAGGACATTTGAGGCCATGACTGTTTACCGTGCACCAGTCCTCCATGTAAACGACTGTATTTGGCTAGATTCAAACAAGCGACCCTCAGCTTGCTAATCCGTTAATCTTCCAACTTGGCTACCGCGACTCCTCAAGCTAGAAACCTATTATATTTTATGAAAATATCATTTATTTGAAGCAATTATTTGTTTTGATTATATTTTATATTATACTAGCCCAGGGCTCGAAATACCCGGGTGCACAGATGCACTGTGCACATGAAAATAAAATTGTGCACCTAATATTTTTCCGCTAGGTGCACGCAGTGCATCTAAAATATAATCTTTGCGCCTTATTTAAAACCTTAGTTGCACAAAGTGCACCTGTATTAAAAAATCTATTTCGAGGCCTGTACTAGCCACTGCTTGGCTAGCCTGGCGTTGCCCGTAATGTAAGGTATTAAGCTGATGTAAAATTTTCAGTATATTTCAAATCCATTGAAGATATATTCAATTA
Organism: Metellina segmentata; assembly: GCA_947359465.1. NCBI lineage: Eukaryota > Metazoa > Arthropoda > Arachnida > Araneae > Tetragnathidae > Metellina > Metellina segmentata. Next base: position 28,511,631 of record OX375884.1, read on the forward strand.
AAAAATTATTTATTTAAAGAAAATCATATTTTTAGGTATCAATCTAAACTGAAATTTTCCACAGATTTAAAATCCGTTGAAGCTTTTACTCCATCTTTAACCGTCTAGGAGATAGAAAAAGGAACTTTGACTTCAGTTAAATATTTATCGTCTGGCTGGGAAATCAATCGCACAAAATCAAAGCGGAAACAAAACAAATAATTTTCTCCGCGTTTTTTTTTAATTAAAAAAAATTTTACATGGTTCCAAAACCTGACTGCAAGGTCGCATGAGTAGAAAAAGTTATCCGCGTTTGAAAAACCGATGGAGAATAAAACTATTATATTCATTAAAAATCTTCTAGATTGAATTTTAATATTCGCCGCGACCCAAAAATTGCAAATAATTCGGACTACCTCTGTGCCATATCTCATTGCTGTAAGTGCCATAGATTGTCAGGATTTTGCGACCGCGAAACAAACAGACAGAGAAACAAACACTTCCTTTTATGATAGTAGAGACTAGCCACTGCGTGGCTAGCCAGGCGTTGCACGTGCCTGTTGCTTTTGTGGAATGGAAATTCGTAGCCTATTGGATAACAGACATAACGGAGTTGCCGTGGTGTTGTTTTGTTTCGCAAACCAAATAGGCGCTGCCCGTGACAGTTCTTTTCATGGGGGTCGCATTGCCCGTGGTGTTGGTTTGCTTCTCAAGCCAAAAAGTATAAACATTTAAATAAAAAATTATTTATAAAAGAAAATCAAACGTATAATGTATCTATATGGTGTAAAATTTTCCGCAGAGTTCAAATTCGTTAAAATTTTAATTATATCTTTAACGATCGCTGAGATAGAAAAAAGCATTGAAGAACGCGAGTGATGACTTTAATAAAATTTCTTGAGAAAACTTGATTTTTAAATGTTAAAATTCCTGAAAATATCTTAATTTAGTTTAAAATTTTTAAAAAAACCTCTTCCTCCTAGGAATTTGATTGGAGGTTGAAACATGAAGGATATTAAGAATTCAGAGAAGAATTGTCTCTCGAGAACAAATTCGAATTTGAGGTATCACTGTTCAAAAAATATGCTGATTATACACAGTCCATTCACATTAATGTGACCACAAAAGCCAGAATAACCACCTTTGGCAGAGCGGACCGCTGCGAGACAGGCAGGAAGAGAATCAATTAGGTTCCTGAAGGTGTTCACTGGGATGTTGAGCCATGCCGACTCCATTGCCGTGGTCAGCTGAGCTAGATTACGCGGTTGAGGATCCATGGCGCGAACAACCCGATCGAGGTGGTGAACAGCAGTCAGCATAGGTGCATTAACCAGGCGTCTGCTGCGGAGACCCATGCGCAGCAACGTTCGCTGAACCGTTGTTGAAGATACTCTCTTGGAAGCCCTTTGGTTCATCTGGGCGGTCAGTTACTCAACAGTTGCACGTCTATTCGCCCGGACGCATCTCCGTAGCCTTCGTTCGCCTCTGTCATCTATAGCCCGTGATGCACCACATGTGCCACGCCCCTGATTTTGGATAGTGCCATTTTGCCATGCTCGGTATACTTTTACCACGGCGGCACGCGAACAGTTCACATAATTAGCCGTTTCCGAAATGCTTCCACCCTTGGCCCAAAAGCCAATAATCATGCCCTTTTGGACGTCAAATAAATCGCTATGTTTCTGCATTACGCCAACGATTGAAATGCTTTCCGATGCCCTAGGACATCCTTTATATACACTCCACTGTAGTGTGGTGCCACCTGCCTTTTGTGATTGGTTATTTCACGTTGACGTCGAAAGTAGGTGGTGGTCACATTAATGTGACTGGACTGTGTATATACACTACATCTACAAAAGTAATTGGAAAAAGTGCTTCACTATTCTATTTAGTAAAGGGTAGGTCCCCTTTTTGTTTGTATTACAGCTGCTGCAATGCGTCGAGGCATACTTTACACAAATTCTTTGTAAGTCTGGGAAATAATAGCTCTCCATGCCTCTTGCAAGGCTGTGAGAAGAGATTGTTGTGAAGATGGCGTGCGTGAAGGTGTCGTACTAGTCGTTCCAGTTTGAACCACAAGTACTCAATCGGATTGAGATCGGGGCTCTGAACAGGCCAGTCAAGCCAATTCACCTCATTTTCAGGAAACCAGAACAGCACACCACGTTTTGCAGTATGACATGGAGCTCGATCCTGTTGGAAGAAACAACCATCGTCTCCGTAGTATTGCCATAGTGTAGGCCGAATTATCCAGAACGTTGAGATACACGTCAGCGTTCATGGTACCAGGTACATAAAACAATGGTCTGAGTCCTAACCAGTAAAACAACCTTTACTAAGATGGGTCCTACTCCGAATTTCTGCCATGTCCAAATTCTCTCTTTCTCCTCTTAGAGTAAAATAGATTATTAATTATTAACTTAATCTGATTTGTTCACGCTGAAATTATTTTTAGGACAAATCCATGAACGACCTATTGTAAAAAACTAGATTTCATAAGTCAAAATATGAACAAAAAAACATTGTGTTTATGTTACCGCTAAAGTGCAGTAATCAGTTACTCTACAGATTATCTAGGTAATGTTCAGATTAACTAGGGTGATCCGTTAAAGTGCGGAAAAGTGTTCTTCCATTTCTCAAATTACCTACGTAATCTGCAAATTACCTAGATAATCTGCACATTACCTACTAGGCACTCGTTAAAGTGAAAATAAGATCTTTGCCGGAACAACGGGAACGTACAGTCAACACATCATACCTTAGAATTATTCGATAATCTCGAGATGATTATTTTTTCTTGGAAACTTTTAATCGCTCTTCATCTTCAATTATGGAATCTTACTTTCGTTTTGTCATTAAAACCCTTTTATATTTTGAATCTTCGCTAAAGAGGTTTGCTAAGAATCTTTTCTTCATTTTACTCACCAATTCGGTGAATGCTTGTATACTAGGAGTTAAATTTATCTGATTTAAAAAAAATCACGAAACACATTCACGCGCTAACAGGCAGAAACGAATTTGAAAACAGAATTAACTATGCTACGCACTGGCAGCCGACGCAAATTATGAGAAATAAAAACAACCGTCGACGACAAGACGCTGGCGAAACCAAACTAAAACTAAAAGTGGAGGGAGAGGGGGAAGGTGTAGGGAGAGGAAATGAGTCAAACACAAACTTTTGAACTTTAACTATACGGAAGCCGTTAATGTGCGCATTACCTAGGTTAAATGCGGAAAACTCTTGATTCCGCACTTTAACGGAGCAAATCAGTTAATCTGCTGATCAGTTACGTAATGTACACATTACCTAGGTTAAATGCGGAAAACTCTTGATTCCGCACGTTAACGGAGCAAATCAGTTAATCTGCAGATCAGCTACGTAATGTGCACATTAACGGCTTTCGAGCTCTAGCTGTAACGTATATACCTTAATTTTTGTGATATTTGCTAAGTTCACCCCTCCAGAATCTAACAGAGTCTGGTAGGTAGGCATTTAATTAACGTCGCACCGTGGCTACACAATGGGCCATTGAAGACGGTCCGGGATGAACCCCCGAAGGGATAGATGCGAGGACAACACCTCGTAATTTTGAGCCACGATCAGATTACGACGTCATACCTGAACTGGCACCCCACTCTCCAAACTTCCACACAACGACAACGTGAGGACATTTCAAGCCACGACAGATTTAATATGCACCAGCCTCCTTTGTTCACGACGGTCTTTGGCAGGATTCGAACTTGCAATCCTCCGGTATCCAGTATGTTTCTCTTCCAACAGCGCTACCACGGCCCTTAACAGTGTCTGGATTCAATGGTATCTCCGATTTACGATGATATACCACCTTGCGTACATGAATAGCGTGAATGGAAAGCGTGTAATGCTAATTTGTCGGCATTCGCATTTCCGATGCCTATACAAGAGATACACCTTAATGGGCGGGAAACTATAAGCTCTTTCCTGGATACAAATGTGTGTCGTGCTCAAAGGGGATAACATCAAGTTCCAGACAAATATGTATTTCTCATTCATTTCTAGTGTATTTATTTCTAACATGTGAATTTATAATATTCGTATGGTCTTTCTACAGCGTTTATTACTTAATGTGTGCAGTATGTAGAGCATTGCTCACATATTTCAGGTTTTACAGTCGCCGGGTTGACGGGAATCGAATATCAATTAGCATACTATCTGTATTCATACTATTCATGCACGCAGGGTGTAATCTCGTACTCAATCGGTGATGCTCTGCAACTTTGTAAATATACATTTCCTCGTATCTTGCATATATTTCGAGATGAAAAACTAGTTTTCTACTTTTATCGCTAGGGGTGATGTAAGCGGTCGTCTCATCTTGTACGCCGCAGTCATATTACTTTATCATATATACTTTCATAACTTTACCACAGTTGCAACAGTACGAAGAAGTACATTAGTTTATAGTTACGAGGATGTATGAGGACTTTTATATTAATCTTATATGGATAATTTAAAAAGTACTTAGGAATTTTATAAATTAAACTCTACAGTGCAACAGAACAAAAAGATTGGATAGTTACGACAGTGTATAGGACTTTACTATGCATCCTGTATAGATATTTTAAGAAGTACTTGAGAAGTTGTATGAATTTAAAAGTTCAGAATGGACTATGTAATATATGCATGAAGGCTTTAAAAGAAGAACATTCAAACTGATTTCCAAGTTTGTAAGTATTTGTAACATTTTACAAAAAATCGGAATTTTGTAATACCATTTCTTTTTTATTAAATTTTTGCATTTTAAGTTTTCGATTCTTGAGAATTCAGGGACATAAGCAACATCAGTTTCAAACCTGTTGACCACTTACATGACGCTTCAGAAACCAATAATACAATGAACTTAGTACGTAATAAAATCAAGAATAAAGATTCCGTTTCCTTACCAAACAGACAACATCGTCAGTTAGTTCTCTTGTTGTCTAATGGAATGTTTATGTTTGAAGTCAAGAGCTACTTTCCGCCGCGACGTTATTTAAATAGTTATATAAACTTAAAAGTTCAAAATGATTATGTAATATATGCATGAACTGCTTTATAAAGCATTTCATGAATGGATTACACAAGTCCATTCTGAACATTCAAACTGGTTTCCAGGTTTGCAGGATGTTTGTAACTTTTTACAAAAAATCGGAATTTTTTGTTACATCATATTATTTTTGTTGAATGTTTCTTAAAATTTTCGATTCTTGAGCAATCAGGCCCGCGCAAAACATCAGTTTCAAACCAGTTGACCCCTTTCATTACGTTTCAGAAACCAACAATACAACGAACTTAGTAGGTAAAGAAATCGAGAATAAAGATTGCATTTCGTTACCAAACAGACAACATCGGCAGTTAGTTCTCTTGTTGCCTAATGGAATGTTTATGTTTGAAGTCAAGAGCTACATTCTGCCGCGTCGTTATTTCGCAAGCTGCTACTACTTTCCCATTCCCAAATGAGCAGTTCTGATACCAGTTCTTTGTCTCAAATGAAAAACAGAAGCTCTCTCACTTAATGCAGATGGGACTAGCCTTGCCTTCATCTTGCTCAACTGGGGACGTAGTCTGTTGGTAGGAAGTAAGAATTCCTTTTCTCCAACAGTACGTGTGGATCTCAAAGTGGTGTATGTTCTCTGGGGAACTCAGAAGGGTCGTAGAGGAGAGGTGACAGTAAAAGTTAAATCTTGACTGTCTTATTTTTACCTATAAAAACGTATTTATTTCCGACTTTGGTATCAATCCTTCACGAAACTAAAAACTGTTTCCTCCAGTTTAAAAGTTGTTACATTAATGATTCATCCGTGCTAAAATTTTTGTTCAAAGATATTTTTGCCACAGTTTTAAGAAACGGTTGAATTTCCAAACTTATTAAAAATTATTCAGGATTTTTTTATAGTCATTATTTGATGATTTCAGCAAACTTCGTTCATCTGCAGTTTTGTCCGAGTACAGGAGTATACGACGGGTCCATGTACTAGAGTTAGATGATGGGTCCCAGTGTTCTGATAGATGAAATGTATCAGATTATAGGGAATAGTATAGGGATCTATAACCAATTACCAAAACGATGAACCCCAGATAGAGGATTGATAACGGGACCCATTACCAAAGATAGATGATGACCCAATTACTGTGATAGATAAGGGACCTTTGTATCAGAGTTAGTTGAGTGCCTCCAGTGTCGAGATAGATGACGGGCCCCAATACCAGAGTTACCTGATTGGCCCTGTAATAGAGCCGCATGATGGGTTCTAGTGTCGGGTTAAATGACTGGTCCCAGTACAATAAGAGCAAGTACGTAAAATGATGGTTCTCAGTATAGTGACAGGTGACGGGCTTCAGTACCAGAGTTAGATGATGGGCTCCAGTACCGGGGTAGATTAGGGAACCCAGTACCGGGGTAGTTGATCGACTCGTGTAGGAATAGATGATGGCTCTAATAGCAGTAACATAATTGGTTCCAGTACCAGAGTAAGATGATGGTTCTCAGTATAGTGACAGGTGACGGGCCTCAGTACCAAAGTTAGATGATGGGCTCCAGTATCGGGATAGATAAGGGGCCCTATTACCAGAGTTAGTTGATCTCGACTCCAGTGTCTGAATAGATGATGAGCTCTAATCACAGTTACATAATTGGCTCCAGTACCAGAGTTAGATGATGAGCCCCAGTATCAGGATATATTAGGGGACCCAGTACCAGAGTTAGATGATCTACTCGTGCCGGAATAGATGACGGGCTCTAATAGCAGTAACATAATTGGCACCAGTACCAGAGTTAGATGATGGGCCCCAGTATCGGGATATATTAGGGGACCCAGTACCAGAGTTAGATGATGAACTCCAGCATCGGGATAGATTAGGGGACCCAGTACCAAAGTTAGTTGATCGACTCGTGTCGTTATAGATGATGGGCTCTAATAGTAGTAACATAATTGACTCCAGTACCAGAGTTAGATGATGGCCTCCAGTACCGGGATAGTTTAGGGGACCCAGTGATAGAGTTAGTTGATCGACTCCACTGTCAGAATAGATGATGGGCTCCATTATATGGATATACTAGCAAAATACCCGACCTTACTCGGTTTGGATTGGTTTACTCTAGATTGAAGAGATAATCAAAAGATATAATGACTTACGTTTTTTGTAGAATAAAAATTTATTTTAACATCTTTCGCCATCTTTATATTTTCTACAACTTACTTTGGACACAAATCCTACACATGCATATCCATTCATGTAATACATTTCACATACATCGCACAATTGCTGTATGACAAAGCTACAAAATGACGAAAGGTGATACTAAGGATACTACTATAAAAGACGATTTATAGGAAGATTTGGAATTCCCTTTCTTAAGTTCTTGTCATGTTCAACTCAATTAATTAAAATTACGATTTACGGCGAGTGCTCTCGCACTCATAGTCAACAAAACAATATTTTTTTACTTGTGGCACTCTTGCCTCCGGTATGCGACATTGTGAAATTTTGCAATCTTCTCCTGTCATTATTATAACGAATTTTTTAATGTTGGAAAAAGTTTCAGTTTGGATTAATAAACATTATTATTCTTTCAATAACGGCATTATTCTTTCAATAACGGCATTATTCTTTAAATAACGGCATTATTCTTTCAATAATGGCATAACTACACTTAAAATTTACTGAAAATTTATACTGACTTACCTAACATTTTTAAGTCTAATACTTTGTGGTGCTGTTGCGTGTGATGAGAAGGAAAACACATTTATTAAATTAAAATAATAAATATTTAAAACAGGAAACAGCAAAGTAATACAAAATAAAAGATGTCGCAAAAAATTGTTCTAAAGATATTAATTTATGATTCAATTTTATCTCTTGATCTCGCACAGTTGCCACAACTTACAACTAAAAGTGTACAAAATTTAGAAATGTGAAATTAATTCCGAGCGAAAGAACCAGAAAAAATATCACTGCTCGCGCGATCTTGTTCATTCTCGTTTCATTGAAAAATATCGTCTGTCCCAAATATTCGGAAATCGTTTTCATTGCGCAAAGAATAAAAATAAGACTCGAAATAAATGAAGTATCAGAGATGAAATTCCATAAAAAAAAAAAAATTTTGAAGAATAATTACTTTTTCAGCAGTACTGGTAAAGCAATCGAATTAATCGTAATATTCAATAGACATTCCAATTTTTCCAAAACTACCAAATTATGGTGGATTTAAGTATACTTACTCAGGTGTTTTAGCATGAAACTCGTCTAAATATAACAATAAAGAAATGTTTAATATTGCATTCACTAAATTATTAGATAATGTATAAAATAAAATACAATGCAATCAAATATCTGGAATACAATTCATGTGATGCCTACACAAACACACAAACACAAAATCGAGCATAGAACAGAAAGACGGACAGACAGACTTTCGCAACCAATTCCACTCACTAAATCAAGATAAGTACTCTCTGTATGCAAATTTCCATGAAAATATCTTAAACCGCGTGGACGTGTATAGGGCACAACATACAGACAGACAGACAGACAGACAGACAGACAGACAGACACCAAACGAGAAAAAGGCGGATTCGGCATCAGAAGGGTCCAAAACGGATAGAAAACTTGAAATGCGTCGAAAATATTGAATGTACAAACAAACACTCCATTCTTATTTATATAGATGACGTATCATAGTAATAATGGCCTAAAATTATGTTAAGGTTAATTGGTTAGATAATGGGTTCCAATGTACAGTCACTCTGTGATAAAAAATAAGTCTTAAATTTAAATTTAGATTATTACAATCGTATTACAAATACATATCTCATAGAGTAGAATCCGTATCAGCTATGCAGAGAGAGCATTATGAGCAGCCTTCTATGGAAGAAGTTAGGCTCGTCATCCCACCACAGTTATTATTTATTAATCATTTTTAACCACAGGTGGTGATTAAAAATAACTCCTAAATTTAATGCAGTAAAAACGAAGTAACAAATATCAAGCAAATGTTCCCTTGACGTCCTCCGCGAACAGATCAGATTAAAAAACAAATCCCAAAACACTATATTACAACCACTTGCGCATTAAAAAAAATTAAAATTTCATCCTGCACCTGCTTATAAAACGTAAATCCATTACCACTACATTATCGCACTTAGCGTATTAATTCTCGGAATGAATCAGGATCAGAACACAGGATCTCAACATCCCGTATAATTCAAAAGAAACAGTATTTCCAACCAATGAAGAGGGCGCTCGCATTATGCTAAAAGACCCCAGCAAGGGACGTGGAATAATTATAAAACCTAAGGACACCTGTTTTTTGTGCGACTATTTAAATAAACGAAACTTGCAAAATAATGATAACTCCACGTAAAAAATTAATTAAAAAGATCGCATTCCTTGATAGGGCAAAAAATTAAAGTCGTTTAGGAATTAAAAACATTACGGAATCCTGGCATCAGCAGATAAATGCATTCCGTCGACAAGAATAATAACCGGTAAATGTAGGAATATTTACAGAGGAAAAAAAATCAATATCAGCCCGAGAAATATGTTTCACGGGAAATAATGTGAGGCATTAAAAATAAAAACGTACTAAAGCGATTGTGTAAATGTTTCTTTTTAATGCGCCTGTCGTTTTAACCATTTGTTGTTCTGGAATGGTAAGATTATTTTTTTAAAAATACATCATTAATTGTACGCCTGTAACAATTGCACCATTCGTCGGTCTTTAGGTAAAAAAAAAATTGACCGCGTGTGCTTAGTATTAATTAAATTGAAAAAGCAAGAAAATATGTGTTGATCCGAAATGGAAATATTTATTTTAAATATTTGATTTTCCTATCGGGAAGTGAATTAATGTATTACAGTACCTCATCGGAATAGCTTGGGTTTCATTGCTGAGTTTTATGCAGTGTGATTTGTTCATATCGCGCTTAGTGAAATCTATCTTGCAGAAAATTGAAAGCGAGCAACAACAAAATGAAGTCATTTGTCTGAAACGAAGTTTTAACAATGGATTTCGCGTTTGATTCTTTCAGTTTACTCAAAAACTAAACTACAAATAAAGCCGTATGAGTTGTCAAAATTAAAGGAATGAAACAAATCTGCCATCGTTCGATGCTTGGGACATTTCTCATCATTTCAGGGTCACAGTAGTCCGGTTGGAATACTAACGGATTAGCAACCAGAGGGTTGCGAATTCGATCCAACTAATGACCGCCATGTACGTTTGGGATGGTGCTCGTTGAATCTGTAGTGACCTCGAACATCCTCAGTTTGGAGAGTAGGGTCCAAAAGCCTGTACAGCTCAGGTGTTGTATAGTTGTTGACTGTACAGATCGGGTGTTGACCTCGTCATCTGACCGTGGTTCGAAATTACGAGGTGTTGTTGTCCTAGGATCTTTACATTCGTTCTAACGGTCGCAAATAGCCCGTTATGTTGCCTCCAATGCGACGTTAATTCAAATATCCCAACCACATTATCCCAGCTTTATGAGTAGGCATCGGCGAGCTCATTCTGAACGATGAATTTTAAAATTTTGCAACAGATGTACAATAGATCTGGAAGACTCAAACTTGGAAAATATGCCGTAAAATTCAGTCTTGAAAAGCTATTTTCTTTCGAAAAAATTAAGTACCGAAAATGTGAATTCCCACTGTCAAATATGTAGCCATAAGACGATACATCCTAAAAATCAACGGTTAAGCCGCACAAACTAATCTACTTTATCCCAATTGCTTGTATATAGCGTTACTAGCGTTATATGTCTGGTGGCGCAGCATGGTCAAATGCAACCCTGACGCCATAACTCCCCCCCCCAAAAAAAAAAAAAAATTTTTTTACCTTAGATGTATGATTTCTAGGATCATACTAAACGTGCATTTATAAAATGTACAACAAATCTGCAATAGATCTAGAAGGCTCAAAGCTTGGAAATATGCTGTAAAATTGATTCTTGAAAAGCTATTTTCTTTTGAAAAAAATTAAGTACAGAAAATTTAAATTTTCACTGTCAAATGTGCAGTCATAACTAGAATACATCCTAGAAATCAATGATTAAACGGTGCAAGCTTATCTATTTTATCCCAATTACTTATACTAGGGTATCTGCACGATTGCTGGGCTCATACTAAACGTGAATTAGAAATTATACAACAGGTGTAGAATAGCTCTGGAAGACTCAAGTTTGGAAATATGCCGTAAATTGAGTCTTAAAAGGCTATTTTCTTTTGAAAAAAATTAAGTACAGAAAATTTAAATTTCCACTGTTAAATGTGTAGTCATAAGACGATACATCCTAGAAATCAATGATTAAACGGTGCAAGCTTATCTATTTAATCCCAATTACTTATACTAGGGTATCTGCACGATTGCTGGGCTCATACTAAACGTGAATTAGAAATTATACAACAGGTGTACAATAGCTCTGGAAGACTCAAGTTTGGAAATATGCCGTAAATTGAGTCTTAAAAGGCTATTTTCTTTTGAAAAAAATTAAGTACAGAAAATTTAAATTTCCACTGTTAAATGTGTAGTCAAAAGACGATACATCCCAGAAATCAATGATTAAAAGGTGCAAGCTTATCTACTTTATCCCAATTACTTATCCTAGGGTACATGCACGATTTGTGGGCTCATAACTAAACGTGAATTTCAAGATAAACATCAGATATACAATAGATCTGGAAGACTCAAAGTTTGAAAATATGCTGTAAAATAACTTCTTTAAAGAAAAATACTGTACATTTCTACCGTCATGTGTGTCGATAGGAAGATACATTCGATCCACTAATGCTACAAGATAATCTACTTTATCCCAACTCCAATATCTTGGCGTTGGTTATACACATCACCAAACAATGAATTTTGAAATCACGCCATTGATTTTTCGAAAGACTTCGTCGAAAGTAAAACTAACCTCCTCTTCAGCATACATATTCCAATTAGAATATATCTTGCAATGCTGCTCCCCAACATTAGTAATCTCTCGCAGCTTCCTTACAGACCTAAAATCGCTCACTTTGCGACCAGAATAAGGTCAAATCCTAAACCAATCCTTATTCCTCTCGCCCACTACCATCAATTTGGCGCAACATTGTAGAGCGAGTAAGATAACCAGTAATAACGAGTTGCCAATGGACGACAAGGTGGTGACTGGAGCGATTTTTCTCCATTGTCAAACGCGCGCATTTAAATTCCCTCCAGTCTTTTATTTCTATTTGATGCTTTTTTGTTCATTTGTTCTTCTCGAAACCATCCATTGTTGTACGAGTTCAATATAGGAAACAAAGTAGTTAAATTTTATTCCACTCTCCACTGTGATAATAAAAAGAGTGCAAACTCCACATTAATTTTATTTCTGACACATTTTAGACACACCGGGCCATAAATATTGCATTTGCTTGACGCGAGGTAATTCTTATTCAAGCGTACGCTAAATAAAGTACAGATCTCCTTAGAGATAAAAGCGTCGCCATGTGTTACTTATAGGGATATGTGTATGCAAAATATGTCCAGTGAAAGCGATCGCGATCTTTCAACACTTTTGACCCGATTTGCTGGATTCAGCGTTATTTACGTCCGCAGCTGCGTATTGTGATGGTCGCGGGTCAAAGTTTCCTATTTCACGGGAAAAAAGGTTACTCTGGAGTGTGATGAGTTGACGGATATTACTTTTTCAGGAGCACACTATATATGGTAGGTTTCGCACTGATATGTATTCAATGCATCAATAACTTCACAACAGTTGTTTTCTCAACAGTTGTTTTCTCAACTTTATACTAACTAGACGGTAATGTTAAGGCTGAGGTAATATGCGAATCAAAAATGTAAAATACATGTCCGTGAAAGCGAATTTCTATCTTCCATCACTTTTGACCCGATTTGCTGGCCCGAATAAATTGAAAATTCAAAGTATGTCTCGTGAAAGCGAATACAAACTTTCACCACTTTGACCTGATGAGCTAGATTCAGTGATATTTATGCCCGAAATTGAGCATTGTGATAGTCGTGGATCGAAGCTTCGAATTTAGCGCAAAACGGAGAGCTTGTTCATTTGCAGTAGATTACATTTTCAGGGTAACTTACAGTACATGATAGTTTTCACACTGGTAATGTACTAAGTGCTTCAATAATTTTACAACAGTGGTTTTCTCATCTTTTTACTAACGAGACCGTAATGTTAAGGTTGAGGTAATGTGTGAATGAAAAATGTGAAACATGTCCCGTAAAAGCGAATGCCATCACTTTTGACCCGATTTGCTAAATTCAGCGTTATTTACGCTCGCAGCTGCGAATTGTGATAGTCGCGGGTCAAAGTTACAAATTTCGCACCAAACAGACGCACACGGAAGTGCGATGAGTTACCGGATATTACTTTTTTCAGGGGCACGCACTATCCGATAAGTTTCACACCGATATGTCTTTTAAATGTGCTTCAATAGTTTCACAACAGAGGTATTCAATGATGGTTAAGTAGAAAAGCAAATATGCCTCGTGAAAGCGAATACGATGTTCCACCACCTTTTGACACGATTTTTCTAGTGTCAGCGTTATTTACGAGCAAAATAGCATAGTGTGATAGTCGCGGGTAGAAGCTTCGAATTTCATGCAAAGCGGATGACTTAGAAATGTGTTAAGTTACCGGAAATTGTTTTCTTCCTAGGCCATCTACAATATATACACTCTATAACAAAAAAAAATTGAGGCTCAAAGAAGGAGTCGTCCGATTGCGATAAAAATTGGTATTTGAAGAACATACATAGAAAAATAAACGATTAAAATTTCAGAACAATTGAATGATTTATTTCAGAGTTTGACCGTTACAAAGGGAGGCAGTTAATAAGGCGTTAGTCCACCTCTGGCCTGGATGAAAGTTGTCACTCGGCGTGGCATTGACTGAGAAAGTTCCCGGATGGTGCGGGAATTTCTTGCCATATTGTCTCCAACTGTCGGGCTAAATGGTCAACATTCCGGAATGATTGCAATTATGTTGTCATAACGTCCCAAATAAGCTGTATATGAGAGAGATCAGGAGACATAGCTGGGAACAAAGAAGTGACGGGAAAGCTTGAAGACAATTCATAGCAACACGTGCCGTGTGCAGCTGGGTATTATCGTGTTGAAAAGTAAGTCCGGGGTGTCGCAAAGGGAACAGTAACACAACCTGTCATAGAATGTCGTCTACGTACCATTGTGCTGTAAGTGTGCCAGAAATGACAACCAAAGGGGTCCGGCTATCAAAGGAAATGGCACCCCAGACCATAACGCCCTGTTGTGGGCATAGCGCCTTTCCAAGTTGATCGAGCCCGTGTATTACAGTGCTGCCTCAAAATTACAGTGATCGAGCACTGTAATTTTGCACGTTCTTGGTACGTCGATTTTTTTTGTTATCAAGTGTATATAAAGCAGAGTTGGAGTCTATTCTCTGTACAAATCTACACCATTTGACCAATCCACACCAAATTTGGTACACTTATTTTTTAGAACCCTGAGGGGTAATATAGTCTACATGTTAATTAAACTCTGTTGTAATTGTCTTGGGTCTGCCAGAGGAGGTTTAAAACAATTCTGTTCTCTATACAAATCTACACCGTGTGATCAATACACACCAAATTTGGTACATTTGTTCTATAGAATCCTGCGGGAAACTTAGGCTATAGATTAACCCTTTTAGATTGGTCCTTGGTCTACAGAGGGGGCTAAAACCGATTCCGGACCCCATAGTAGTATTGAATATTTTTATGATTACTGTCAAGCCAATTCACACCATATTTGGTACATTGACTAATTAGAATCCTGCGGAAAATATCTATATACAGTGAGTTTCAAAAAGGACTCCCTAACTTTGAAATGAAATAACAACGAAACATACATAGATAGAAAGATGAAAGAAGTGGTATGTTTTATGAGCAATCTTGACTTGGAATTTGAAATAGACGGGATAACAAAATTAGTTACAACTTTGGATAATAGATGGAACTGTAATCTTGGTTCTTTCCCTCTTTAAATAGTGTGTAAATTGTCATTCGTAAACAGGCGTCAAATCACATTACAATGGTTTCAAAATGGCTACCTTGAACAACAATCACTTGACGCAAGTGAAAGGAGAAGTTTAAAGTCAGCTGCCGCAATGTGTGTACTGAAATGAATACACATGCTTCACAGATGACCTGTTTAAGCATTGGAAGATTCTTATTGTAAACAATGTTCTTCTAACAGCCCCAGTAAAAAGTCGCATGGATTGAGATCCGGGAAGTATGGAGGCCAATCTATTCCGGTGCTGATCTCCTTAGAATAATTTAGAGCAACGACTATGTCACTGAAGTATTCATCGAGGAAGGTGGAACACTGCAGAAATACGGTGTGGTCGGACAAAATCTTTCAAAAACCACGAAGTGTCTGGTGCATCCTCCAATCCTTGAGGTGTGGCGACAAACTGTTGGAAAATCGCATTGATGAGCTCGCAGTTTATCTCATGAAAAACAGCCTTATGATCACTTGACCGAAGACTGCAGTTAGTTGTACTAATAGTTAGTAGTACAACTAATTTTTAAACCCAGTCTATTTAAAATACCAGACCTTCCCATTCAATTTACCACTTTTTCATATTTCGATCTAACACGGTTTCATAGTGAAGTCATTTCAAACTAGAAATCCTTTCTGAAACACCCTGTATATAAAGCAGAGTTAGCGTATCTGTTCTCGATACAAATCTACACCGTTTGACCAATTCGCACTACAGTTGGTACACTTGTTCTATAGAACCCTGCAGGCAACGTAAGCTATATATTAACCCTAATTCTATTTGTCCTAGGTGTGCAAAGGGGGTTAAAAACCATTCGGAATACCCTTAAGAATAACATTGATAGTTTCACATACCCAGTCAACACATTTTCCTTTGACTGGTAACAGATTTAATTCTGTATTGGGTCTGAGAATCGGAATTGTATGTTTTATCTAAGATCTTCCAGAGGTCACTGGCAAATGACTCTTGAACCCGGGAGCAAAAAGTGCTTAAAACTGCAACGTACGTCGCAGAACAAAGTCTTTGCAGAACAAAATTTTTCCTTAATTTTAACAAAATTTTGGCCGATATTTTTTAATCATAAGTTACGATGTTCTGCAGTGCAAAGCGCGCTCCTTGGCACATCTTTTTTCTTCTCTAGCTACGGAACAACTTCCTTACACCGCCCCACCCTCTCTATTCTTCAGCGGAGTGTGTCCAGTCATCTGACATTTTATCTTGGGGAATATGAAAGCTACATGCGTAATCTTAAAAGTTATTTGTCCATAATGAAGTACCGCTTAATTCATATTTACAATTATGAAAGCATGGATGAATTACGGAAACATATAACACCCTTGCCTTCATCTTTTTCAAAAATACAAAGCTTTTAACTCAAATGTTTTCTTCAGAAATTACATTTCAAGAAATTCGTTTTTCTTCTCTTCATCTGTGCTTGAAAAAACTACGCTCTACACATGGACATGATAATTCTGAGATTTCACCCTTCTGTTTGCATATCCAGAAGATCATAGGCTTCATTGATTCGCTGTTAGAACAATATAGTGTATATTTTGAAAAAGAGGAAGAAACTGAAATTATCATATGTCACTCGAATGGGCTGCTTAATTCTGAGTACCGATTTTTGGCTACATTGATTCGCTGTTAGAACAATATCGTGTATGTTTTGAAAAAGAGGAAGAAACTCTGACATTATCATATGGTACTCGAATGTGCTGTTTAACTTTGAGTAGTGATTCTGAGTAGTTCACGTACTCGGAGTGAAAAATCCATCAGGTACTAAAGTTTCACCTTTTGTAACTGATTTTCATTAATGAAACTTTAAGGTGATTTTTCTCCATGATGGGGATTTTTCACACTTTTCTCCACTTTGAAATGATGTAACTCAAAATCTATTCAAGATAATTGCATGAAATTTGGTTTGTATATTCTTCATACATATTTAAGTGATTTATCTTCAGTAATTTTAAAAGTTATTGATATGTTATAAAATATAAGTGTTTTCATAAATTATAAAATAAAAATATCCTCATTTTTAATTAAAAAATTTTTAATATTTTTTTTAATGCATGTATTAAAAAACTGTGAAGATAAATTTTTAAACATAATATCTGCTTCTAGAAAATGTAAATATTGTGTCTTATCCTAAATAATTTCTCAAGTTATATCAAAACTAAAAACAGTCACTTTTTTGAAAATTTTTAAATTAAAAAATTTTGTGAACTGATATCAAGTTAATTTTTTATAATTTTATATTTATAAATTAGGTGCTATGTATTCATTAAAAATTCCAAATCAATATCTTTATTAGCAAAAAAAATAGAAAATTGTGTTCTGGCCTCCCCTTAAAGTATCTATTTTTTTGGTAAAAATTAATATAAAATAATATATAATATTAAATATAAACTTTTCCTCGTCTTGTTCGTGTGACGGGACCATCAAAGCGCTCAAAATAACAAAGTTAGGAAATGTCCACGGAAAAAACGGATATTTGTCGAGCTGTCAGACTTTAAACGACAAGGGTCTGATATTCGGTGAACAAAATCTAGTATGTCAACAGAACCAGCAAAAAAGACGGCTTTATTTTCATTTCTGTCCGTGACAAGCTTTAAGAGTCAATGAAACAGCAGTCATCTGGAATGAGTTCCAGAGCTGCTCTGAAGCTTGAAATCCTTCGAGTACCCTTTAAGTATAGCTTTTTCTTGTCGTGGGGTAATATGAAAGTTTTCCGATTGCGTAATGTTAGCTCATGAAGGCATTGTTCGTGTGTGGTATATTATAGCATACATGGCGTCTCAATAATCAGTAGACTTCAAAAATTCATGAAAAACGAAAAATTAGTCTATTGTAGCTCGGTTTCCACAAAATTTTTTATCATGCTGGACATAAATGAGATAATAAAGACAAAACAAACTTAACCAAATGCTATTTAACCATCTAAGTGTCTCGAAGAGACATCTCGTCCTATCTGGTAAGTTTCGTTAATGACGAGACATCTCGTCCTATCTGGTAAGTTTCGTTAATGACGAGACATCTCGTCGTGGCAAAAGTGCCGTATGAAATTTCATGAAGAATGAAGATTCAAGTAGGAAAACCAGATCGCTCCTTGTCCAGAATTGGTGACAGTGAAACAAATTTGTGTCCCAGAGACAGCGCACTACAGGGCAATTTTCTACGTGAAGATAAACCACCAAGAAGGTTAAATCAGTAAAACATACTAATAAAATATATTTAAAATGCGAAGGTTATAACTATCATATGTCTGCTATCTTCCGGACCAAAATAATCACAGTGGAAAACTCACGTTTTAATAATCTTAGTTCTTATAGTTAAGTCAACTTGTTAATATTAGTCATTGTTTTTCAAGGTCTGATCGAAATACCAGTTTTGATACTATTATTTCCCCTTTGGTTTTCATGTAAGGGAAAGTCCTGTAAGATGACAATGGCGGTAAAATGATGAATTGGATTTTTCACAAAAATTACTCTTGGTGACAGCCCCGGTCCTGTATCATCAGAGACCTCTAGAAACCAGCTACCCTTGTCACGCCAAAAGATTCCGTTTCGTCATTTGTGTGATTCACAGTACGTGGGAATGTGATTTTGAGTGTTTTTCCGATATAACTTTAGATTGCTGCTTGGAAAGGGATAGCGTTTACGGAGAAAATATTTTTGATTTATACATCTAATATTCGTAAAGTGCTAATCACGATCTCCATCAGGTATATCGCTGGAATATTCGGTAAAGCCTATCTCCAGGTTACCCATGCATGGACGGCTATTAATGAATTCGCAGCCACAGCCATAATGGCGTTGCTTGTGGTGTTTGTTTGCTTCGCAAACCAAATGAAAATTCGTAGCCTTTTGGAATGAATTCCCTTCTTTATGGTGTTGGCAGTCTAAAAAAAACCAATAATAACATTAAAAGCCATTAAATTAAGTGCCATAGATTTGTCAGGACAGTCCACACAGAATACACACACAACACACACATATGTACACACACTTGATTTTATAATATTAGAGAGATACTCTTTGTAATAAAAGAATAAAGCTGTATTTGACAATTATTTGTGAACACACTAGTGAAAAGTTCAAAATTAAACTATTGAAATGAAATAAATTTCACACACAATATAAACCGTTTTACCATCGCATTCGTAAGGCACGCCTGCGTCGTTCTTATGGCACACCATTATGCCGCGACACTATTACGACGAAATCAATTTATGATCCGTTGTTTTATCTAATAACGAGATTGTTCGTCCATCAACATCTGACCAATTTTGCCAATAACAAGATCAAGATCATCAAGATTTTGCCAATTTTTGGACAATGATGAGATTAAGTTCAAATAATTTCTTTCTAATTACGAGATAACTCGTCCATAAAGATCTGCTCAGTTTTTCTAATGACGAGATACCTCGTCGAAACAAAGACCAGTAGAGTTAAGGGGTTTAAAAGGTGTGTATTTTATAAAGTGCTTGCACTTACAATTTCCAAATTTTGTAGACAATTTTTTATGCTTCTGTATCAGGGTCAAAGGTTTTTAGGTGGATATTTTAGTTAACTTTGCGCTGGAGAAACATAAAAGAGCTATTGGCGACTGTCCGGGATCAATAACGCAATGTACTTTTGAATGATGAGGCAATACCTGAGCTGAAACACCACTCTCCAAACACGTGAGACCCCTTGAGGCCATGGCAGATTTAACAAGTACCATCCCCTTTGTACGCGACGGTTTTTGACTGGATTCAAACTCGCAACCCTCCAGTCGCTAATCCGTTACTTTTTCAACAAGGCTACCACGGCCCAAATATTCATGAAGAAAAATCAGCATGCCATGATATAAAAATAATCGTAATTTAGATTCGTAAACTAATTTAGTTTCGATTTTTACGCATATTATATTATTTTCTAAAATTAACAAGACAATAAACACCTTTGGAATCATCAAAAGTTGGACTTAACCCCTTTCGTTCTTGCGTGGAAGATATATCACACTTAAAAAAGGATCTAAAAAGACTGCCTATTTAACCCTCGAGTAAAAAATGACCAAGGAGCTGACCAACTTGGCGTGTCTTTCGTAAACTGATAAGTTCTTTTCTGGACCTCAGGGCTCACGAATGCCTTGCTGGATAACTCATCCGCGTTATACAGGTACACATCAAAGGAAAACAGAGCGACACTTAGAAAATGCGGTCAGCTCGGATATAATTTTAGAGACCAACCCAATAATCTTCCGTCGGCTGTAATCTAGGAAATACTAGTAGTGCCGTTTTTTGAGGCATGACGGTTGACATTACGGATGCTCTGTGACTTACTTGTAATAATGGGTTCGGGTATCGGTGTTGATTTTGTTTGGAAAAGGTACACAGCGAAAGGAATTCCTGGTAAATTCGACTGAAAGGTAGGTGGTCCTCAACAAACGGAAATAAGTTATACTTAAACCTCGCCCTCGCCTCATATTTTCTGTGTTAAATTGGCGACTACCATTGCCATCGAGTATACATTATAGAACTAAGGAATTCAAAGCTAATTTAGGTTGCCTTTTTTTTTTGCTGTCGCAGGAAGTCTTTTCTGGATTTTAGTTGTTTTAGGTTTCGGGAAATCAATGAAATACTAGCTGACCTGAGCGTGGTATCTGCGTTTGTTCTTTTGTTGTCTGTATCTATTGGGGTGTTAGTGCCGTAGGTACTTTCATACCATAGAACTTTTTCATACATATGAATCCATCTATAATGTATCAAAAAGCATCGATATACATTGCTTCAAATAGAATGAAAATGATCAAAAAGTTCAACAGCATTTCGTGTGTTTCGTTACAGGTGTTCAATTTTTTACTGACATATTCGTTGCGACCTATTGCAAGTAGAGTCGCGATAGGTACTTTTTCATACTCTTTATATAAATTCATTTACAATTAAGGGGGTCCGGGACACAAAAATCGTCAAATTTTCGAATTTTTTTTTTATTATTTAAAGAAATTCTCTCTGTGTTTTTCTGCTTAAAATGACGTCTGAATCATGTTTATATCTTAATTAGAACTAGAGATATAATAATTTTTGTGGTGCGTTGTTTTGAAAATCTAACACTCTTGACAGTTGTTGTCATGGCAACAACATCTGTCTTTAAAACTTTACATACGTTTTTCTCCATGATACATTTCTTCAAGATTTCCTGTATTCAAATTGCTATAAGTCGAAAACCGATAAAGTTTAAGAGTTGAAATTTGGAATATATCCTTTTCAAACTTTATACTTTAATTTTGATTCAGCAAAATGGAAACAAATATTTACTTTTAAAAATATGACTTTTTAAATAAAAAGTACCTTGAAATTTTCATTCAAATATTTTTTATTTTTTATTAAATTAATATTTTTTAAATTGCTGAATCAGAATTAAAGTTTATAAATTTGTGAATAATTTACTGCAAGAATTTTGAAAATTGATCAAGAATATTTTGAGTTTTAGCAATTTAAAATGACCCCTCATTTTTTTTTTAAATTTTAGTTTAACATTTTTAAAAAACTTTTGGAAAAATTTAGTGTTGTGATTTTGTTTATTTGTTAGATGGGTATAACCAGTACAAAAAATTTCCAAATTCTAAATTAATTTATAAAAAAAAAATTTAATGTGTCCCGGACCCCCTTAATATAAGTATCAAAATGCATTCCCCCAAAGGAAATAAAGTTGATCGATGAAAACACCGTTTCGTGTGCATTTTACTGGGGTTATTTTTTACTGACATATTCGCTACAACCTCTTGTAAGTAGTGTCAGTCGGTACTTTTTCATGCTCTTTGTATAAATACATTTACAATGAATATAAGTATCAATATGCATTCCCCCAAATGAAATAAAGTTGATCAAAAATGCTTAAACTTCCGCTTCGTGTGTTTTTACCTTACTGGTGTTAATTTTTCTGACATATATTCATTACGACTTATATCTGCTGAAGGTAACACTTTCATTGGCACTTTCATACTCTATATAAATCAACCAATAATAATGAATGTATCTAGAAAAGCATCTACATACATTCCTCCAAATGAAATAAAGTTTATTAAAATGTTGAACAGCATTTTGTGAGTTTCTTACTTGATTTTAACTGATTTTAATAGTTAATTTCTAGTTAATTGTAACGTAAGTTTCGGTACGACTTCTATATACTGAAGAGTATGCTATTAATTTTCATGTATCTTATATAAATCTATTTATAATGTATATAAGAATCGTATATATTTCTTCTAATAAACTAAAATTAATTATTATGTTAAACAGTAGGGAGAGACTATTGTGCCTTTGAACACATGTGACATATTTCTCTCTCATAATTTCTACCAATTTCTCCTTTTATTGAACTGCAGTGACGCCAACATTGTTTTTAGTATGCGTAGGTAAGCATTTAATTTGCATCCTCACACTAGTGCATCACAACGGGCTATTGGTGGCGGTCCGGAATCAAGCCCAAAGGGAAAGATTCGAGAACAATTTTGAACCACGGTAGAATGACGAGGTCACACCTGAGCTGGCACTCCACTCTCCAAATTCCATACCACGCGAACGGAACGACATTTACGGCCACGACGGATTTAACGTAAACCAGCCATCTTTGTTCCCTAAGGTTTTTGGTGGGATTTGAACTCGCAACACTCCGGTTGCTAATGTGTTACTTTTCCAACCGGGTAACCACGACCCGTTTTTTGTATGGTGGAAAAAGCGAAACACTCAGAACTTTCACGAAAGAAGATAGTTTAAGTCAAACCATTTCAAATCTGTATGTAATTGTACTATAAGTGAAAGTATAATGCCCCTACATGGTCTAAGTCAGTCGTAGTACAGCAAAAACCGATATTAGAGCTACAAACTAAGTCAAACTAAACTAAGCCGTGATGAGTCTGCATTCAGATCCCATATAATGGAGGAGAAATGTCTGGAATTTATGTTGTCCAACAACGCACAAGCTATTAGTATCCTGCCTCTGAAGTGTCATAACACATTATTGATCTGTCCACGCAATGTTGGAAGCCGCTAACATGACTATCGGTAGCCTATAGTGAACAAAGGGTTTTCCCTAAAACCAAATCAGCTTATTCTAATAATGCAGCTCACTCTGATACGGAATCTGATTACAACTTCCGCACAGAAAAGCTGGCCTTCAGTTGACAATATGATGTTCCGACTCTGCTTTTAATATGACAATGTGCCGGATCAGTTTTTTATTTGCAATGACCAGGCGAATAAAACACAGAGGAAGAAATGCAACACTTCAACAAAAACATAAAACTTCAGAACAGACGAGTTTTGCACCACAAAACTACATAAAATATTAGGTCATCCGGAGAGTTCTGCACGTTTTCAAATCGAAGCTAGTTTGGTTATTATTAGGGCAACTTTTTGCAACAAATGCAACTTTTTTTCACACGTACTATGATTCATGTAAAGTACTAAAAACAAAATTCCTCCTACATGGGGGTGCATTGTAAGTGAGTTATAACCGCAACATAAATGCAACTGTCTACACAAATGCAACTTTTTGCATAGTTGCAACTTTTTACAGTTTAACTTAAAATTGATTAATATGAAATTACTATTTCATTTTTTGCCCTCTGAATCAACCCTTCAATCACGCGTGTCTGATCTTGCGAACGCCGAAGTATTGCGGATCAAACAAGAAGTTCATGGAAAGAAGGTATTCGTCCTAACAGACGAAAATAAAATAAAAAGCAAGAAGTACTTTAACACATTGGTTGGCACTCATGATAATCCAGAGCAAACTTGCGTAATCGACTGCAGAGTTTGCGAGGTGAGTTTCGATCATCAATATGTTGTTTCCTTGTAAATGACGTTTTAAAATCTCTCAATGTTGAGCGAAAGGATTTTGCAATTGTGCTATCCGATATAGTATATTATATGACAGCGGCTGGAATCACACTCCAGGTGCTTTATCCGCCATTGCTCCAAGTTACTTGAGTGGTACACTTCTTTCACAACTACAGAAAAAGTCCAATGCAACAATGTCGGGCAACATCAGTCTCTGTCCAGCGCAGTTTTTCAATGTTAAAGTAATTACTGACCAAGGATAGGCTATTCAACGACTTCAACATTCTTCTGTATTTCATAATGTACAAATAAATTTTGAATTTTTTCATTTTTTACTAATAACTTATTTCAGATTTTAGTGTATCAAAAATAAATGTAACTTCATTTTCATAAATGCAACTTTAGGGAATGATAAATGCAACTTTTCCCATTTTTACTGCAACAAAAAAGTTGCCCCAGTTATTATTATTTTGCAACCGCTGATAAGGAGAGTGACCTTGATTGAAGCATATGTTTAAATTCGGTGTTTTCTGCATACACTGCATAATTATGGCATGTGTTGTGGCATAATTTTTGTTTCACTGCAGTGCTAAGAATGGAGAACCAGAAAGTTAATTTTTGCCATATTATGCTCTTTTCTTTTAAGAAAGGAAAAAATGCTAGTCTGACTGCTCGTAAACTGTATGCTGTAAATGGACCTAGTGTACTATCACACTGTCTAAATATTCCAAAAAGTACAGTTCATGATCATCTGAAGAAGTTTGGATAGGTAAGCCGCTAAGATGTATGGTACCCCATACTTTAACACAGTAGAATAGGCTTGCTCGAATTTAGGTATGTGATTCTTTGCTGAAACGAAATGAAGAAGCTCCTTTTTTGAAACGGCTCATTACTGGAGATGAGAAGTGGATACTATATCAAGAATGTTACAAGGATAAGATCATTGGGTAAATCAAATGAACCTCCCCAAGTAACATCGAGAAGGTTACCATCCCAAAAAAGTAATGCTTTCTGTATGGTGGGACTAGAAAGGAATTGCTTATTATGAATTGTTGCCACAAAATCAGACAATAAATTCGGAAAAATACTGTTCTCAAATGGCAGTATTAAATGCAGAAATTGAAGCAAAGTGGCCAGAACTGATCAATCTTCGAGGTGTTTTCTTCCAGCATGATCAAGTCCATATCATTCAAGTCATCGTCAACAGAGTCCTCGGCCCCATATTTCGCTGAATGTACCCATTAACTTTTCCTTGTTCCAAACAAAGACTTATTGAGTATGGCTGGGATGTTTAGTGTCACCCCCATATTCACCAGACCTTGCCCCCTCAGATTCTCACCTCTTCAGGTCACTTCGAAATTCTTTGAACGGCCTGGAGTTCAATTATTTGGAGACTGTCAAACAGCACCTCGATAACTTCTTTAGAAATAAGACTAATGATTTTTAAAGGAATTTTCCAGCTGCCAGAAAGATGACAAGTCATAGAACAAAATGTGGCTTATGTGATTTTATAAAATCTTCTTATGTTTTTGTACTGCTTCGTTGGTATTTATCTTAAAAAACGCGCAGAACTTTCCGGATGATCCAATATTTATGCGAAGCAAAATATGCAGACAAACATCGAGTGATATTCAAATTTGAAAAATATCACTAGATTAATATTTAACTATGATATAAATAATTACAGGAAATGTTAAGAGAAACACACATAAAGTAGGATGTAGTTTTTTCAGAAAACGATATGGGATATTTCAGTCTCCATGACACCCCTCCAGCTTTACAAAAAAGCAGGTACGATAACATTTGGCCGGGCAGGGCTGATTATAAAGTGGGGAGGGAAAGCTTGGTGATATGAGTGAAATACAGAAAGATATGAGCCGCGGTAACTCAGTCAGTAGAGCGTCGGGCTCGCATCGGAAAGGTTGTGGGTTCTGTCCTCAGCGGAGCCTGCAATTCTGATGGTTGCGAGATCGGCGCTTAGACTTGGCTAAAGACCGTCGTGTTCGCTAATGGTGGCTGGGGCACGTTAAATAGGTCATGGTCACAAAGTCCCCCATGTTCCCATATCAAATTAATACCTCTGGGGGTACCTGATCAGGGCATTATCGGCCTCTGATTGGGATCTAAATTACGATATGTGTGAGTGAATGGATGTGTGAAAGGGACCTTACTGTAAAACGGATGTGTCATGCATGAAGAAGTCCAACCCTCCGGGGCAATGGCACTCCCAATTGGGCCATATATGGCCCGCACGACAACAACACAGAAAGATATAAAACCTTATCTATCTCCCTATAACATCTCTAGTAGGCTAGAATAGAGAAATCTCAGTCTCCTTGCCACCCCTAAAGCTTTGCAGTGAAGCAGGTAAGATGTGTCCGTAGGGTTAGGCTCATTATTAAGTGGGGTGAGAACGCTTGGTGTTATGTAACAATGATGGATGTAACAAGTCATTTTCAAATATTTTGGATCATTAAATTTTGAAATACTTAAATTGGCTTTCAGAAATAGAAGCACCTATTGGTATAAAATTGGAGGGTCTTCTAGGCAGTGAACTATAAATGAAATTGCTGTTTTTGTAAAATATAAAAGAAGGAAATGGTTATTTGTCTGTTTTTCTCCTACGACAAATCATTTCTTCTAACTTTTCGGTGCATTAAATTTTAAAATAGTAATATTGCTTGTAGAAACAGTAGAAACACCTACCGGTGTGAAATTGAATGGGATTCTGGTCGCTAAATACAAGAATGACGATTGATGGTTTTGTAAATTATAAAACAAGGAATTTAAAATGTATCGAGTTTTTATCCTTCAACACATCCGTCACCTGAGCGTGTTCGAAACTACGAGGTGTTGTCCTCGGATCTTTCCCTTGGGGTTTGATCCTGGACCGTCGCTAATACTCCGTTATTATTCCAGTACGACGTTAATTATAAATACCTACCTATCTATAACTAATCACTTTCAAAATTTTTTAGCAATTGATTGTAAAATTTTTATAGTGCTTGTAGAAACAGAAGAAAGTATCGGTGACAAATTCAAGGGACTCATGGGCGTGAAATACACTGGTGAAATAAATTAAGAAAATTTGCATATTTTATCGAATTTTATGAAAAGAACTGAACTGAATGTAAAACCACTGCTTCTAGCCATAAATGCAAATCTTGTACGTCAAACACGTAAGCGTACACGTGTGTGTAGACGGAGCCAGTATAGAAACCGGCTTTATAAGCGCGCGTAAGTTAAGACGCATTTCGTTCGCTAGCACACCTCGACGAATTTCTTGGTGTTATTTTGCAGCAATCGGTTAATTTGAAATTGTTACAGTAAAATTGAGTTACCACCAAAGTTTAGATGATGGAATGAGGTGGCGCATTGTGGGGAGGCTAGAATCAGGCCAATCTCAAGTCCAAATTTGTAGAGAGTTCAATTTAACGCCCAGTGTCTTGTTTAACTTATGGAAACAGTTCCGGGATACCGGATCCATCGAGAGAAAGTCTGGGCAAGGAACTCACTGATGAGTTCACAAGAGCCACGACTGCCAGAGAAGATCGCCATTTGTCGATTATAGCGAGGCGTAACAGGAGTGCTACAGCTTCTCAGCTCTCTCGTGACTTGTATGCAGCCACAGGAACCCGTGTATCAAAGGGTGACTGTTTCCAAAAGACTTCATGAGAGAGGGTTGTTCGCAAGAAGACCTGCTGTTTGCGTCCCGCTCACTTCTACGAACAGGGGAATCCGTTTATCATGGTGCAGAGAGCATAGAGATTGTAGTATGGATCAATGGGCGACCGTTCTCTTCACTGATGAGTACCTGTTCAGCCTAAACACCGATTCTCGCGGTACGTTCATATGGAGAGAACCAGGGACCCGCTACCTACCCTCCAATATCCGCGAAATCGACCATCATGACGAAGGAGGTTTAATGGTCTGGGCAGGCATCGTGTTGGATGGCCGCAGACCTCTCCATGTCTTTGAAAGAGGCAGTGTGACTGGTGTGAGGTATAGGGATGAGGTCTTGGAGCCCTATGGTCGCATTTCAGTGGTGCAGTTGGCCTTGAGTTCATTTTAATGGACGATAACGCGAGGCCACATAGAGCTCTTCTGGTCGACAAATTTCGACAAATGAGGATATTCGACGACAAATGAGGATATTCGACGAATGGATTGGCCAGCCAGATCTCCAGACCGTAACCCTATAGAGCATGTCTGGGACGCTACAGGAGGGCAATTGCAACTCGCAACCACCCTCCGAGAACCATCCAGGGAATGAAAACAGCGGTTCAGAATGCGTGGGACCAATTGCCACAGGAAATGATAAACTGCTTTTATCAAGTATGAAATCACGCTGCGAGACCTGTATATCTGTAAAAGTGGACTATACCCCCTATTAACCCATTTTTTTTTAAATTCTGCAACCGCTGTTTCATACCTTCCGACTCCAACGAGTTTTACTCACGATCATGCGTGTGTATTACACTTATTGAATGGTTATTTGTTTTGTATTGTATCAATGTATGTTCATATCAAATTTCATTAAAATAGGTATAGTAGTTCTAGAGATAATCGACCAAGTCTGGAAATTCATTTAATTTCTTACACCAGTATATAAGTGTCAATTGCTATTTTTGCAAAGTTAAGACAATGAAGTAAATATTCATAAAGTTTTCACCGATAAAAAAAAATATCGTCATCTGCCCGTGATTCAAAATTACGTGGTGTTGTTCTCGGATCTTTCCCTAAGGGGATCGATTCCAGACCGTCGTCAGAAGCTCGTTGTGTTGCTCTATTTCGACGTTAATTAAAAATCGGTATGGTGGTTAACGTGTTAGCCTCAGATCGGAAGGTTCCTGGTTCGAATCCGGGTCAGGGCATGGATGTTTGTAAGCGTATGGTGTAGAGGCGGCTGGAACATTTTAAATCTGTCATGACCGTAAGTACTCTCGCTGGGTTGGTGTGGAAGTTTGGAGAGTGGGGTGCCAGCTCAGGTGTTGCTTCGTCATCTGACCGTGGTTCAAAATTACGAAGTGTTGTCCTCGGATCTTCCCCTTAAGGGACTGATCCCGGACCGTCGTCAATAGCCCGTTGTGTTGCTTTAGTACGACGTTAACTAAAATTACCATTACCATTACCTTTGTACAAGACGGTCTTAGTTTGGATTCGAACTCGCAATCCATAGGTTTCTAGTCCGTTATACTTCCAAACGGGCATCCGCGGCCCGCAAGTAGAAAGAGTAGGAGCACCTGTTGGTGTGAAATTGAAGAGTAAGATGGCCCAATCTTATATCCTTCTTTTGAACCGCCTCTATGCAAAAAAAATAAATAAATAAAACGGGTCGTCCGCGAATTTAATTGACTATTTATGTTTTTACAAAGTACAAAATTACGGGATCGAAAATTATTCACCTTCGATTCTCGTCTAGAAGTGTGAAAGATTTCCCTTTCGTTGAAAACCCCTAACCCCTCATCGCCAAAGCGGCTAATGACGGATAAACGTCTTTATGTCGTGAGAGAGAATAACAAGTAAAAACTCCAATTTAATACTCGAAGCAATAAACTTCCTTTTTAAGTTCGGAAGCTCTCGGAAATGTAATTTGTACTTTTTCAAATCTCGGAACTGTTTCCTTCTTTAAAAAATGCCTTAATTGGAAAAGTCGGTTATTGGATTCATGTTTCAAGCAGCATTTTTGCTTGTTAACGGATAACAAGCATTGGAGAAAATGGCACGTGTAAAGTTGGGGTGCTAGATGGGGTTTCCTGTTCCCATTACTTTCACGGAAGCATCTTGTTCTCTGCTTCAAGTAAGAGTTTTCTTAGGGCACCATACAGCGTTGAATCGGATGCGTTTTGAAATTATGTTCCTTCCTGTCCACTGTATTCTTTCAAATCTTATTTGCCGACGAACCGGCGCCAACCAACCGGAATAGTGGTTAAGGTGTTAGCCTCTAGATCGGAAGGTTCCTGGCTCGAATCCCGGTCCGGGCATGGATGTTTGTAAGCGTATGGTGTAGAGGTGGCTGGTGCACCTTAAATCTGTCGTGGCCGAAAGTCCTCATGTTGGGTTGGTGTGGAAGTTTGGACAAAGGTGTTCATGCCAGCTCAGGTGTTGCTTCGTCATCTGACCGTGATTCAAAATTACGAGGTGTTGTCCTCGGATCTTTCCCTTAAGGGACTGATCCCGAACCGTCGTCAATAACCCGTTGTGTTGGTCTAGTATGACATTAACCAAAATTACCATTACCATTACCGACGAACCGGTCTGGTGGTTATGGTGTGATCTTCTAGATCGGAAGGTTCCTGGTTCGAATCCGGGTTAGTGCATGGATATTTGTAAGCAAATGGTGTAGTGGCGGCTGGTGCACCTTAAATCTGTCGTCCGGAAAGTGTGGAAGTGTGAATGGGTTGGGGTGTCAACTCAGGTGTTGCCTTGTCTTCTGACCGTGGTTTAAAATTACGTGGCAAGTCCTCCCTTAGAAGATTGATCCCGGACCGTCGTCAATAGCCCGTTCTGTTGACTAATACGACTTTAATTAAAATTACCTTACCTCATATCTTATTTATTCCAATATCATGTACCGACTAACCGGTATAGTGGTTAAGGTGTTAGCCTCTAGATCGGAAGGTTCCTGGAATGGATGTTTGTAAACGTATGGTGTAGAGGCGGCTGGTGCACCTTAAAAATGTCGTGGCCGAAAGTCCTCACGTTGGGTTGGCGTGGACGTTTGGAGAGTGGGGGCGCGAGCTCAGGTGTTGCTTCGTCATCTGACCGTGGTTCAAAATTACGAGGTGTTGACCTCGGATCTTTCCCTTAAGGGACTGATCCCGAACCGTCGTCCATAGCCCGTTGTGTTGCTCTAGTATGACGTTAACTAAAATTACCATTACCGACGAACCGGTTTGGTGGTTATGGTGTGATCTTCTAGATCGGCAGGTTCCTGGTTCGAATCTGGGTTAGTGCATGGATATTTGTAAGCAAATGGTGTAGTGGCGGCTGTTGCACCTTAAATCTGTCGTCCGGAAAGTGTGGAAGTGTGGAGAGTGGGGTGCCAGCTCAGGTGTTGCCTTGTCATCTGACCGTGGTCCAAAATTACGAGGTAATGGTAATGGTAATTTTTGTTAACGTCGTACTAGAGCAACACAGCGGGCTATTGACGACGGTCCGGGATCAGTCCCTTAAGGGAAAGATTCGAGGACAACACCTCGTAATTTTGAACCACGGTCAGATGACGAAGCAACACCTGAGCAGGCACCCCACTCTCCAAACTTCCACGCCAACCCAACGTGAGGACTTTCGGCCACGACAGATTTAAGGTGCACCAGCCGCCACTACACCATACGCTTACAAACATCCATGCCCGGACCCGGATTCGAACCAGGAACCTTCCGATCTAGAGGCTAACACCTTAACCACTATACCGGTTGGTCGGCCCAAAATTACGAGGTGTTGTCCTCGAATCTTTCCCTGAAGGGACTGATTCCGGACCGTCGTCAATAGCCCGTTGTGTTGCTCTAGTACGACGTTAACTAAAATTACCATTACCATTACCATCAACAGGAGGGTTCCGAATTTGAATCCAAACAAAGACCGTCATGTACAAAGGGATCTGGTACATATTAAATCTGCAGTGGACTTAAATATCCTGACGCTAGGCCAGGCCTCGAAATAGATTTTTTAATACAGGTGCACCTTGTGCACTTAAGTTTTTAAATTAGGTGCACAAGGTGCACTGTGTACACCTAGTGGGAAAAAATTACGTGCACAATTATATTTTCATGTGCACAGTGCACCTGTGCACCAGGGTATTTCGAACCCTGCGCTAGGCTAATGTGGATGTTTAGAGAGTGGGGTGCCAGCTCAGGTGTTGCCTCGTCATCTGAACGCGGTTCAAAATTACGTGTGTCGACCTCGGTAATTGGTAGTTAACTTCGTACTAGAACAACACAACGGGCTATTGACGACGGTCGGGATCAGTCCCTTAAGGGAAAGATCGAGGACAACACTTCGTAATTTTGAACCACGGTCAGATGACGAAGCAACACCTGAGCTGGCACCCCAATCTCCAAACTTCCACACCAACCCAACTGTGTTGACTTCGGATATCCTTTATGTGGGGGATTGATCTCAAACAGACACCAATAGGACCGCGTGTTGTTCCAGTGCGACGTTAATTTCAATACCTACATATT
Source organism: Metellina segmentata (assembly GCA_947359465.1). Taxonomy (NCBI): domain Eukaryota; kingdom Metazoa; phylum Arthropoda; class Arachnida; order Araneae; family Tetragnathidae; genus Metellina; species Metellina segmentata. The sequence continues at coordinate 28,543,659 of OX375884.1, forward strand.
TTAGTATCTTGTCCTGAATTTAACTATCATTGTGTTAAAAATTCTTTATTTACTTTATCAAGTTTATTTCCTAGACGTTTATTCATATCTTCCGAAATAATCTTTCAACCGGTATAGTGGTTAAGGTGTTATCCTCTAGATCGGAAGGTTCCTGGTTCGAATCCGGGTCCGGGCATGGATGTTTGTAAACGTATGGTGTAGAGGCGGATGGTGCACCTTAAATCTGTCTTGGCCGAAAGTCTTCACGTTGGGTTGGCGTGGAAGTTTGGGGAGTGGGGTGCCAGCTCAGGTGTTGCTTCGTCATCTGACCGTGGTTCAAAATTACGAGGTGTTGTCCTCGAATCTTTCCCTTAAGGGACTGATTCCGGACCGTCATCAATAGCCCGATGTGTTGTTCTAGTACGACGTTAACTAAAATTACCATTACCATTACCGAAATAATCTTAATGCTAGTTTTATAGACCCATGGTAACCTGGTTGAAAGAGTAAAGGATTAGCAATCGGATAATTGGAATGCTACCAAAGACCGCCGTGTACAAAGGGGGTTATTGCAAGTTAAATCTGCCGTGGCATGTATTCACACGATTTGATTGTTAGGTTGTTGTTGTTGTTGTTTCTCTTGCCTACACTGGCAGACCAGAGGAGTGCCAGGCCCGTCGAAGACGGCAAGAGGCGAGGGGGTGCGCCTTCCATGTTATTGCGCCCCATTGGGAGGAAGTCCGACTTTGCTCTACATACATGACACATCCGTTTTACAGGAAGGTCCATTTCATACATCCATTCACTCACACATATCGTAATTTAGATCCCAATCAGAGGCCGATAACCCCCTGATCAGGTACCCCCAGAGGTATAGATTTGGTATGGGAACATGGGGGACTTTGTGACCACCACCTATTTAACGTGCCCCAATCATCATTAGTGAACACGACGGTCTTTAGCCAGGTCGAAGCGCCGATCTCGCAATCATCAGAATTGCAGGCTCCGCTGAGGACAAAACCCACAACCCTTCTGATGCGAGCCCGACGCTCTACTGACTGAGCTACCGAGGCTCAACTGACTGAGCTACCGAGGTGAGATTGTTCCAGATTGTTAAGTAGGTATTTTAATCAACGTCGCACTGTAACAGCAAAACGAGCAATTGGTGGCTGTCCAGGATCAATCCCTTAAAGGAAGGATATGAGAGGACAACACTACGTAATTTTGAACCACGGCCAGATGACGAAGCAACACTTGAGCTGGCACACCACTCTCCATCAACTTCCACACCACGCCAACATGAGGGCATTTGAGGCCACTACAGATTTAACCTTTAACTTCTGTCCTGGGTTTCCCAGACCCCGAGTCATTTTTGACGGGTCGTTTCCACCCCTTAAAGTGAATATTGGCCCCTGTCCTATTCAGTATGTTCCTACTACGTCCAACAGAAGCCACATTCCACAACTGGTTTGGCTGCCACTACTATTTCGTATTTCACACTATTTGCATTTTCCGCGTGGTCTCTTAGACTACTTCACGGCATTTGCGTTACCGTTCTTGTTGAATGAAATCGTCTAAGTTTGAGTAGGGAATTTCGGCAGAGAGCCTAAAATGGCAACAAACTTTACTTAGAAACGACCTGTGTATTTTACACAAAAAGAAATTCAGAATATTGTTGATAATTGGTCGGAAATAGAGTACTGGGACAGTGAAATTTCGGATAAAATTATTGAAAGCAAACACGAAACGGATTCGGAAATTTATGCAAATGAAGATGAAGACATTTCAGTCTTCACAAGAAAAATATTTCTACTCAAAAAAAAAATTTAATCGGATGCCTGGGGGACGGGGGGGGGACCTATAATCGTGACGTTAGAGCACCAAAATACAACATAGTTTTACAGTTTCCAGTGGTTGAAGAGACATGGATTCTACTCAACTTATATAGTAATATAAAAGATATTTCATGTTAAGAATTTAATTATCTAAATTTAAAATGTATAAATAATAATTATCTAAAAAATCTTTCATTAATATATTATATCAACTTTATACGCACTTTAGTGAGCGAGGTCTAAGAGACCACTCCACTATAGTTACGATAAGATTTGTGACAAAGCAGTTAAAGGTTAATGTTTAACCAGAAAGAAAAAGATACGAGGACAAAACCACGTAATTTTGAGCCACGGTCAAATGACAAAGTTGGGGCAGCGATAGCCAGGTTGGAAGAATAATGGTTTGGGAACGGGAGGATTGCGAATCAAATCAATGACCGTCGTATGCACGTTAATCAGTCGGGGGCTAGTGCACGTTAAATCTGTCGTGAACTCAAATGCACTCACTTTGGCGTGGTGCGGTTGTTTGGAGAGGATGGTGCCAGCTGTTGTGTAACCTAGTCATCTGACCGAGGCTCAAAATTACGTTTTGTGGTCTTCAGGTCTTTCCCCTGGGGATTGATCCTGGACCATCGCCAATAGCCCAATTTGTTTCTCCAGTTAGACGTTAATTAAAATACCTACATCATATCTTACGAAACCAGCCGGTCTGGTGGTTAATATGTTAGCCTCTAGATCGGAAGATTCCAGGATAGAATACTGGTCAGTGGATGGATGTTTGTAAGCGTATGGCGTAGAGGCGGCTGTTGCACTTTTAATCTGTTGTGGCCGAAAATCCTCACGTTGGGTTGGTGTGGAAGTTTGGACAGTTGGGTGCCAGCACAGGTGTTGCCTCGTCATCTGACCGTGGTTCAAAACTACTTGGTGTTGTTCTCGAATAATACCCTTAGGGTATTGATCATGAGTCCTTGTCAACAGCACGTTGTGTTGCTCTAGTACGACGTTAGTTAAAAATTACCAAATTACCATATCGTACGAATTAATCTTTTTGCGAGTTGGCAGGTTCGATTTCTCCTTGATATGTGGTTCTCTCTTCAGGGTTAGTAATAATTTCCTTTTGTGCGTATTTCCATAGCTTGATGTTATCGGTGTTGCGTCCGGCGCAGTATGGACAAATATGGCCCACGCATCATAAAATCATCATCCCTCAAAACAACCCGACCCAAAATAATCTTGCCATCTCGCTGAAATTATCTATGCGAAAATAAAAGAGATAAACAAAACCTACATAAAACGCTTTTCAAAGCTAATTTTTAGTGTGCAGTATGGTAATTTTTAACTAACGTCGTACTAGAGCAACGCAATGAACTTTTGACGACGAAGCAGTATCAGTCCCCTAATCCGAGGACAACACCACGTAATTTTGAACCACGATTAGATGACGAGGCAACACCTGAGCTGGCACCCCACTCTCCAAACTTCCACACTAACTTAGGGTGAGGACTTTTGGCAAAGACAGATTTGAGGTGCTCCAGCTGCCTCTACACCATACGCTTGCAAACATCCATGCAGTGACCCGAACCAGGAACTTTCCGATTTAGAGGCTGACTCCTTAACCACCAGATCTGTTGGTCGTTTTAGTGTAAAATAATGGTAATGAAATTATTATTTAAGAAAATTATCAACAGCGACCATAATATACTTTGATGCAAATTGTTCTAAGATTTTTGTTAAGCAGAAATTTTTATATCTTTCCTCCCGATATTTTTAATGCAATAAATTTAAAATATTAGCTTTAATTTAACTAAAATAAATTCCCAATTACTACGACTTTTGTTGAAGTAAGAAGACGGTCTCTTAAGCACTTTTTATGCAAAAAAATTTATAATGGACGTTATTCCTTGTCGAATATTACCGTCGAATGTGTTATGCTATGAACGATGTGCAAATAAAGAAGAGCAGTTTGATTTTTCTAGTGTAGCAATAAAAATTTAATTTTTGTACAGTCCCTCATAGACAGAAAATTCAATCTGAACACTTTTTAATTGAAAGTATATTTTTACTTTAACATGGGGGGGGGGTGTACAAATATAATTACGTTAATATATTTATTTTGAATCATATGTGTTAGTTCTTACATCAATGTATTCTAGTTAATTCTCATGTTTACTCATTTTTAATGAAATTACATCCGAATTTAAATGTATTCCAAGACAATTTTTCAGAAACATCACGCTTAAGTAAATTTATTCAAATTAATTAGACAAATGTTTTTATCACTTAGTTCATGGAATAAGTTGATGGGATATTAGAGATATTTATCCATTGGCAAACAGGTAAGTACGGATTATCACTCATTTCTGAATGTGTTATTGTATTAATTAAAACTACGCCATTATGTATCGAATCTCTTTTAATCTACAGTGTTCTTGAGTCGTAAACAAAATCAGATTCCTTATTTACGAGTAATTACTTCTCTCACAGGACCATTTTGAGTTTCTTTTTAAAATTTAAGGCATAATGGCTGCGATTACGGTAATTGAATTCATTTGAAACAATAAAATGAAAAGAAATGGTAGTTTTCACGTTAATAAAAATTCAAGCATTTCATTTTTGGATGTAGAAAACTGTCTGACAAACTTATATTAATCTTCTGGCATTAGATGATTTGAGGTTGGGTATATCGATAACACTCCCTAGTGGCAGAACTAGTCTAATATACAGAATACACAGGCAGATACAAAAATTTCAAAATTACTTTTCACTTTTAGTGTGTATTTTTTAATGTTATGCATCAACAAAACGTACGACAAACGTCTATCAATCTTTTGGCATTAGATTATTTTTTGAGTCTAAAATAATATCAATGGCACTTTTCTGTCAGTACTATAACTAAGTTAACACACCAGGTAGGTCAAAGGTTTCAAAATGTTTGTTTACTTTTACAGTGTATGTTTTTGAGAAGTTTATGTATAAGTATGAGTCGATACAAATTGCAAGACAGATTTCGCTCAATCTTAGATGATATGAGTCTATGAGTAAATAGATGATATTTCTTCCCCCCAGTGGCATAACTAAACTAATATTCTTTGATTTACAAGATATCTAGTAATATTTTTTTTATCATACCCGCAATCCAAATACGGTAATTCAGACAGGTTTACCAGGTCTACAAACCAGCTACGGCCATCTGGACATGTCTAACGTCTGAAGAGCAGATATGGCGGTTGAAATTTTTTCACCAATGCCGTATTTCAGCTATGGCCCTTCGGAAAAGTTTGCCAGGCCTGTAGACTAGATACGGTCTATGAACATGTTTACCTACCCAGGAAAGCAGATATGGCCGTCCAATTGTTTTTATCAATCCGTAGAAGAGATACGGTCCTCCAGAAGAATTTTTCTAGACCGCCGGCTCAATACGGTCGTCCCAAAAGGTTTTTCCAGCCCGCCAACCAAATATGGCTTTCCGAAAATATTTTTACGGCCAATCGACCAAATGTGGCCCGCCCGAAAAGGTTTATCCTATGCGCAGAACAGATATGTGGATACCAGATATTCCTATATATATAGAGACACTCCTTCATAAAAAAATTGTATGTTCTGTGTAGGGCGCAGCATGGCGAAATATGGCCCTTGCGCCATAAAGCCCACAAAACAACCAACAAACCTCCATAAAAAATAAATATTTAGAAAGTAGTAAACCAGGGCCTAGCGCTATTTCATATTTCACAAATAGCTGCATTGAAATTTGCGCCCTAACAAATGTATATATGTATCCTTGTTGAGGTTTTATTTCCGTCAGGTTTCCCAATGCGAAAAATACATTCAGGCACTTATCTGTCATTATTATTGCTAATTGCTTTCAAGAGTAACTAGTTTGTTTAAATAACGTGTTGTTATGTGGGTTACATATGAGAAAATGTTTCCTCTCTCGGTGATTACTTTTAAAAATGATGGATGGGTTTTTAATGATCAAAAGCAATTTCGGCCTGATATAATTGTAAATGAAATTTTCTCAGGATCTTTGATTGTCGAGGAATACATCCAGTATAACTGCAGAACTCCACGTTAGTGAACTCAAATTATCAAAACAGATAATGGCGAATTGTGTTTGCATGTAAGTAGGGAGAAACGATTTACTTCCGAATTTATTTATTTTTTCTTATCCTACGCTGGACCTCAGATTTTTCGTCATGTGTCTGTCTGACAGCGCAATGTAGCCTTGTAACAGGAAACAAATGTGTCACTCTATCAGCAGTATTATTCATAGCAATGTCAGTAAGATCAGGGCAAATATTGAGATGCGTTCCTGTCATGTCAGAAAAGTCACACAGCGGGCACATTTATGAGTTTGACAAGCCAGTTTGGTATAGAATATTTTGTAAGTAGTCGTGTCCAGTGACATCATGATACCAAGCGACTCCTATAGCTCTTGGTAGATCCTGTGTCAAATTATCAAAACAGATCGATGTTATCTAAAAACATTAATGCATTTACCATAGATTTATTTAAGCCGATGTTTGTTTAACATCGATGTTTTAACATTGTCGATGTGTAACCGAGCAACTAAGTATTTGTCAGTGATGGTGACATCCGTCCTATCAGAAAGAGTTTTTTCCCTTATTGGTGAGATAGTTAGTGAAAAAATAAATCGGCTCAAGGTGGAAAAAGTTAACACATTTCTTTTTTTTGCAAACTGTAAATAACAAATTCTGTTGCATATAATAATTATAGGCCCCAATATTTTTTACTTATTGTAAATAAAAAATAAGTTTGTTGTGTTTTCTCCCCCCCCCTCCATAATTTGATAAATAATTAATAATAACTAACAATAATTATTGTTACGTACCTACTTAATTATGCTTATAGTTAGTAGTACTTATGTCAAATTATTGTAAATATTGTGTTCTTTTATATTATTCAATTTAAAAATAAGAGATTTGTTAATTCTTTTTATTATTTTTTTTACTTTGTTTTGACAGTTAAAAAGAAGTCTGAGTTATAAATTAATAACCACGGCAAATGACAAATTAAATTTAGCACTTTAAATTAACCCTTTAAATTAAGTTTAACCCTAACTTATGTAAAATTATTGTAAATATTGTTTTCTTTTGTATTATTCAATTTAAAAATAAGAGATTTGTTAATTCTTTTTATTAATTTTTTTACTTTGTTTTGACAGTTAAAAAGAAGTATTAGTTATAAATTAATAACCACGGTAAATGACAAATTAAATTTAATACTTTAAATTAACCCTTTAAACCCTTAACCCTTTAAATTAAGTTTAACCCTAACTTATGTCAAATTATTGTAAATATTGTTTTCTTTTGTATTATTCAATTTAAAAATAAGAGATTTGTTAATTCTATTTATTATTATTTTTTACTTTGTTTTGACAGTTAAAAAGAAGTTTTAGTTATAAATTAATAAATACGGCAAATGACAAATTAAATCCCCCACGGCGGACATAAATGTTTGAGGTTGCTAAACCAGCTTTAAGAAATAGGGGGGGGGGTTTAAATACCTTGATGTTTAAAAACATCGATGGATTTTAGGCGATGTATTATCAACATCGATGTTTTGCTGTCGATGTAGCATCTATAATCTAAAGCAGATGATCATTCATGTCATTGCTATGCCATTGATGAAGGTATGCTACAGCGAACATGGCATGAAATCGAGTACCGTTTTGATGTGCTTCGTGAAACTAGTGGTACACATATAGAGGTGTATTAAATGAGACAACAAAAAAACCTTAAATATATACGTCTCTCATTGTGTAATAATTTCCACTTATCTTTCTTTTCATTTGTCTTTGTAAAAATTTTTTAACATTCTAAAGACTTAATGAACACCCTGTACAGTAGATTATTTTATACTTCATCCCAGTATTCGATTTCCCTATCCCTTTTATCCCCTGTCACGATATCTTTTACTTGAAGCTGTTGGGCTCGGTTTAGCCAAACAGGAACCCTAAAACCTCTCCACGTGAATACACGTGAAGAGGCTGCATTGTATGCCGCTTGTATACATGTGGACTTGCCACATGGACATGTGTATTGTATACATGGACTGCTTCAACTATCTATGTGGAGAAAATGGTTTATCCACGCTCACACGAATTTAATGCCTACGGAAAAGAAAAACCGATTTTTCATGAGAGAAGACAGTCTGAGTTCTACAAAGGTGTAAATATAACTCAACGCCGCGAGCGTCTAATTCTTCGTAATCACTTCATTGACGACGAATAAAGAGACATCTCGTCTATCAAGATCTGGTCAGTTCTGCTAATGACACGATACATCGTCGAGACAACCAATCGTAGTAAAAAAACCACTTGGGGATGAAAAGATGAGTGCATAAGCAGTTCTTGGTTAGTTTTTCTTGGTGAAAATCGAAGTCGTCAAAAGAGATATGGATGTTTTACTCAGATTTTAAAAAAATCATCGTTCCGCTCCAGGTTTTGTAACTGTTCATTTTTTTGCAAATGAATTCAACCTACTGGTGGTTGTCTTGTTGAGGTCATTAGCAAAACTGACCAGACCATGATGGTCGAGAAATCTAATGTATCAGGAACTCGTTCGTCATTAGATGTAACTGAACATATCTTGATCTCTTCATCATAAAAAAATGCACTATACCTTGATGCCGTGTATCTCGTCATTAGGGAAACTGGTCATATCTTGATGTACGAGATATCTCGTCGAAAACACTTGGAGGGGGGTAAATAATTTATTAGGGGATGCCGGGGTTCTGGACTTTGATGGACAGTACGCCATCGCACAAAATTGAAATAATCCGTTCCGTATACGTACTATAACCTGTATATTGCATCTTAGAGAATTTCCCAACCCATAGCTTAGTTGCATTTCTCCTATTACTTGAGCAAGATATCATACGCAAGCAATAGGAAAGTACTTTCCAATAGCTCAATTTTCGGTCATGACTCCGACGTGCAATGCGATACCGCACAAATAAAAGAAATAGACATGCCATAGAAATACAATCCCGCAGATAAGTAAAAATCCATCCTATCTTCCCATTTGTGCTTTATCGTTGTCTAAAAGAAGCATCTCGATTTCCTGTGTTATTTTGCTACACTCAGAATCAATGCAGCTAGGCAACATAGTGATTTGATCAGGCAATAGAAAGTGCCTTTACCATAAAGTCCCTCCGCATCGAGAAGCCATTTGCCTAAAGGGGACGACTGTTCCTCTGCCGTTGCTACATCAATATTTTACAAGGTTCTGAAACACTACAAACTATAAACCCACGGAAACTGCATCAAAGAAGTATAGTAAATATTAACTAGTATCAATTTTGTATCAGACGTGTTGTTGGTAGTCTGTCAGAAGCATGTTTTCTTTAAACGTAACCACGGTATGAAAGCTTTATTTATATTGATTGTTTTTTTTGTTATCTTTACCGTTGAGAGTTTGGATGTGCAATACAAATATAACGAAAAAAAAATTGAAGTTGAAAATAGAAATAATATAGTAAGTGCTAATATCAATTTTATACTAGATGTCGTTGTTGGTAGTCTGCCGGAAGCAGTTTTTCTGAAAACATACCACTTTTTTACAATCTAATATTGATTGTTGTTTGTGTGTTTTGTGAATTTGATCGATGAGGATTGCAATACAATCAACAAATTTACCTAAAGTTGAAAATAGAATGTAGTATATATATAATTACCATATTATCAATTTTACACCAGATGCGTTGTTAGTAGTCTGTCAGAAGTTTTTCTGAAAACATACCACGGTATGAATTTTTTTTCAATCTAATATTGATAGTTTTTTTTAGTGAACTTCCGCTGTGCAATATAAATATAACGAACACATTTATCTAAAGTTTATAATAGAATATAGTAAATACTAATACCAATTTTACACCATATGCGTTGTTGGTAGTCTGATGGATGCATGTTTTTCTGAAAGCACCACTTTTTCTAATCTAATATTGATTGTTTCGTTTGTCAATTTGACTGCGGAGGATTTGGCTGTATAATACAAATATTACCAACAAATTTACCTAAAGTTGAAAATAAAAAGTGTATATTAAATACTAATATCAACTTTACACCAGATGTATTAATAGTAGTCTATCAGAAGTAGTTTTTGTGAAAACTACCATGAAATGAATTTTTTTTTCTAATCTAATATTGATTGTTTCTTTTGTGAACATTACAGTTGAGCCTTTGGCTGTGTGGAAATCAAATATAACGAAGAAATTTATCTAAACATGAAAATATGTAGATAGAATATAGTAAATACTATAAAATGAATTTTACACCAGATGCGTTTTAGGTAGCCCGTTAGAAGCAGTTTTTCTGAAAATATGTCATGGTATGAAAGTTTACCAAATTATAGCTAATATTGATAGCTTTGTTTGTGAACTTTATAGGAGAGGGTTTGGCTGTGCATTACAAATTTACAAGCGAATTAATCTAATTTGCATAAGAATTGATGGGCTCTTGTTTTCAAGAGCCCAACAATTCTAATGCAAATTAGATTAATTCGCTTGTAAATTTGTAATGCACAGCCAAACCACAATGATAAACAACAAATTAGTAATGAGAAAAGCATAAAAAATATTGAAGAGGATCAAGAGAAAGCTTTCTATATGTATATGAATACACATTTAACGAACGAATTTATACAATTTTTTCTTAAAACTGAAGGGCTGGGCTCAATGTAACATATGATAATAAGTCGGAAATGTAGCCGAAAGTATTTTCTAATTATTTAAATGAGTACTTAACCTTTAGATAACGGTCGGTAACAACAACTGTACCAAGATCGCGCTAAAAATGAAATTAGACAACGTCCAGTACATCAGATGTACCTTCAAAGTTATAAGAATTGCGTCAAGAAAGAATTCAGACTACGGCCGTTACATCAGTTGTACCTTGAAAGTTATAATATTGACGCCAATAAAGAATCGCCTCTGTAATATCTATAGACAAAGTCAAAAGGTAAATATTTAGAAGTTTAAGACAACATGAGAGACCTCTTAAATAGTGGTAAACCAGTATAATTTTGGAATTTTTTTAAACGAAGAAATTACTATCTTGAAAATTTTGAAAATTGGCTGTCGCTCCAAGCCTTGAATTAAGTATTGCGAGGATATTTTAAGTAAACTTGAATCTATACTAGTATAAAAGGAAGTGTTTGTTTGTGTATGCGTGTGTGGACTGTCCTGACGAATCTATGGCACTCACAGTAATGAGATTTGGCACACAGGTAGTCCGAATGTTTTGCAATTTTTGTGCAAAGCAAGAATTTTAAAATTTAATCTAGAACTTTTTAAAATTAATTTAATGACATATTTAATTATTACTGTTTTTCTTAGAATGGCAACAGCATAAAAAGAGATGCCAGATTCTAAATATATTTTTTCCGTTTTCGTTTGTTTTTGCGGAGAAACGATCTCAGCCGACGAAAAAAAGAAATAAAGTTTTAACTGAAGTTATGTAGTCCTTTTTTTCTATCTAGTATATCGTTAAAGATGGAGTAAAAATTTCAACGGATTTTAAATCTGAGGAAAATTTCACATATGATTGAAAACCTAAAAATATGATTTTTCTTTAAATAAACAATTTAAACTGTATTTTTATATTTTTTCCCATACGAATTTGAGACATTCGCTGTCGAGAAAACACAGATTCCATTTCCTGCGCTTGAACAATTCCAGCGAAGGAAAGCGAAACATAAAATTTTTTTTTTGACTGGCATCGTTTAGTTCTTTTTTGTAAAATCTGTATCCTTAAAGATAGATAAAAAATTTCAATGGATTTGAAATCTACGGAAAATTTTACACCAGATACCAAATACAAAATGGGAATTCGTAGCAATCACCGGGGGTTAGCGAGCAAAGGGTCACACATGACCCCACTAAAAGAACTGTCACGTGCAACGCCGTGCTGGTCACGCATTGGCCAGTCTCTAATATTATAAAATGAAGTGTTTGTCTGTTTGTTTGTAGTCAGCCCGCAAAGTCCTGAAGAATCTATGGCACTTACAATAATGTGATTTGGTACACAGGTGGTTTGGGTGGTCTTCTGTCCCCGAATCCAGTTACTTAGCTAGATATGCGAAATTATTACTTCACAAACTGCGTTAGCATCTGGAAATCGTTGCATGTTAATTTCAGAAATAAAAACATTTTTAATTAAGTAAAGTTTATTTAAAAAATGATTGCGTCGACCCGTTGGCATTCAATCAAAAATACAGACGTCATCCCGCGCTCACTGTAAATTTGAAGAAGCCAGCCTCTCATCTCAATACCGTCCTAAGTCCAAAGCTTGGGGATCATGATCCCGGACCGTCCTCAATAGCTCGTTGCTCCAGTACGACGTAGAATTTTAGAAGTAAAAACATTTTTAATTAAGTAAAATTTATTTAAAAAATGATTGCGTCGACCCGTTGGCATCCAATCAAAAATACAGACGTCATCCCGCGCTCACTGTAAATTTGAAGAAGCCAGCGTCTCATATCAATACCGTCCTAGTCAAAAGCTTGGGGATCATGATCCCGGACCGTTCTCAATAGCCCGTTGCTCCAGTACGACGTTAATTAGAATACCTACCTATCTACCTTATTTGACGAGTAAAGTTATTTCTCAAATATGCTAATTTGGTATATTTTAATTAACATCACGCTGGAGCTACACAATGAGCTAATGGTGACGTTCACAGATTAACCACGGAAGGCAAACATCCGAGGACAATACACCACGTAATTTTGAACCACGATCAAAGGACAAGGTAACACTTAAACTGGCACCCCACTTTCCAAACTTCCACACCACGCCAACGTGAGGACATTTGATGCCACGACAGATTTAACGTGCACCAGTCTCCTTTGTACACGTTTGTTTGTGGTTGGATTCCATCTCGCAACCCCAGTTGTTAAGACGTTGCTCTTGCAATCGTCTCCCCTACCTACAGCGCTCCCTCAAATGGACTAAAAATAAAAGCCGCTGTAGCTTGGCTGGCAGAGTTACGGATTGCAATTGGAGGATTGCGAATTCGAAACTCGATCCAAATAAGAGACCGTCATGTGCGGGAGAAGGGTCAGGTGCACGTTAAATCTGCCGCGGCCTCAAATGTCTTCACGTCGGTGTGGTGTGGAGGTTTGGGAAGTGGGGTGTCAGCTCAGGTGTTACCTCGTCATTTGACCGTGATTCAAAATTACGTGGTGTTGGCCTCGGATCTTTGCCTTCCGTGGTTGATCTTTAACCGTCACCAATAGCCCGTTGTGTAGCTCCAGTGTGACATTAATTAAAATATACCAAATAAATTTATTGGAGAAATAACTGTTCTTGTTGGAATAAGGTAAATAGGTAAGTATTCTAATTAACATCGTACTGGAGCAACACAACGGGCTATTGACGTCTGAGGAAAGATACAAAAGGAAAGATACGAGGATAAAACCACGTAATTTTGAACCATGATGAGATGGCGTGTGCACAAAGGGAACTTGTTCTCGTCAACCTTTAACTGCTGTCTTGGGTCTCACAGACCCCATGTCATTTTTGACAGGTCGTTTCCAAACCTTAAAGTGAATATTGGTCCCTGTCCTATTCAGTACCTTCCTACTACGTCCAACAGAAGTCACATTACAAGACAGGTTTGGCTGCCCCGACTATTTCGTATTTCACACTATTTGCATTTCCTGCTTGGTCTGTTAGACCCCTTCACAGCATTTGCGTTATCGTTCTTGTTGAATGATATCGTCTAAGTTTGAGTAGGGAATTTCGGCAGAGAGCTTAAAATGGCGACAAACCTTACTAAAAAACGACCTGTGTATCTTACACAAAAAGAAATTCAGAATACTGTTGATGATTGGTCGGAAATAGAGCACTGGGACAGTGAAATTTCGGATATTATTGAAAGCGAACGAGAAACGGATTCGGAAATTTATGAAAATGAAGACATTTCAAGTGCGTCTTCACAAGAATAATATTTCTACGAAAAAAAAACAACTTCAAATGGGATGCCTGGGATGGAACATAATCGTGCCGTTAGAACACCAAAACAGAACATAGTTTTACAGTTTCCAGGGTTGAAACGTCCTGCAAAATTAAGTCCGAAAGCTGAGACTGAAGTGACATGGAATCTACTTAACTTGTATAGTAATATAAAATATGTTTCATGTTAAGAATTGAATTATCTAAATTTAAAATTTATCAATAATAATTATCTAAAGAATCTTTCCATTAATATATAATATTAATCAACTTTATATTCACTTTAGTGAGCGAGGTCTGAGAGACCCTTCCACACTAGTTACGAGACGGTTTGTGACACAGCAGTTAAGGGTTAAATAGGTCGGAGCATCAAATGTCCTCCCATTGGTGTTATGTGGAAGTTTGGAGAGTGGGGTGCCAGCTCAGGTGTAAACTCGTCATCTGACCGTGGTTTAAAATTACGTGGTGTTGTCCTCGGATCTTTACTTTCGGGTTTGATCCCGATACGTCGCCAATACCCCGCTTTGTTGGTCTAGTGAAATGTTAATTCAATTTCCTGCCAAAAAACAAAATCAGGTGTTACTAATCTTGTAATACTTCCATAACCAAAACGACAAATAATTGAGCAAAGAAAGATAATTGTTCAATAGCTCGTACTTAAACAGAAAGCACAGAGAACTAAGAGAATGTAATTGCCAATAACGCAAACATCTATCGATAATTTAATTTCCTGTACCCGTTACTCTGATATTCATGACTCGATGGTGTGAAAATTTGTGTGGTTACTGTTGACACATCTCATCGCATTTTGTTATTTACGAACAAATATTCATCCTCGTGTAGCAGTTAGACGACGGTTAAGACAGAGACAGAATAAAAAAGTATTTAATTCTATATACAGCCGGTCTAAAAACTATCCGAACACCCGTTATTCGCGTCCCTGGAGCCGTACAATCAAACCAAAAGTATCTCATTGACTGAATAATAATATACACTATAAATAAATGCGAATTTTATTTGCATTTGGGGGACGTCTCCATATTAAGTTTCGCATCATCTCAATTTTATCTTAATGTTAACCGCTATTTTTAATTACAGATTCTGATTTACAGAGTCTTAAATATTCATAATTCAAATAAAATGCATTGATATTTGTCATGTCTATGATGAATTATGAGAGATTAAAATTTATTGCTCTTGTGATGTTAAATGAGTGTTTCGGTGTGATGAATGTGGTGGTGCCAGTTCAGGTGTTGCCTCGTCATATGACCATGGATGAAAATTATGTTGTGTTGTCTTGGATCTTTCCTTAGTTGATTAATCTCGGACCGTTGTTAATAGCCCGTTGTGTTGCTCCAGTACGACATTAATTAAAATTACTTTAACTTGCCTTTGTATTTTTTTCTATCGATGAATACAGATTCTGAATTTATGAATCAAAATATCCAGAGAGAGATAATTCATATGAAATGCACTTATATGTCAAATATATAGGGGAAGCTGGGGAATTTTGAGACGCTGGGAGGCTTGAGACACTTTGGAATTTCCCTCTTTTATGACATGTATTTCATGAATTGCCCAATAGGTGTGCTTACAGCAGAGGAATCTAGTTTCCTGTGAAGTTTGTTAGTATTTGGTTGCAGCACATTTGTGAAATGTGAAGGAATTTGTGATATAAAGTAAACCATGTGGTGCTATGATATTTATCATTAATATTTCGAAAAGTGTAATATTTACCTGTTCAACAATATATTGTGTTTGATTGTATTCAACTCTTTGGATTAGGTATTTTAAGTTTTGTTAAAAATGTCTTCTGTAGAAGATATGATTCTTATATTATATGGGAGCCTCGAGACACGTTCTTTAGGCTCCCATATAAAATAAATTATTTTTATTTAATAATAGGTACGTTTATAATTTAATAATAGGTACGTTTATAATTTAATAACAGGTACGTTTATAATTTAATATTTAGATATTTATCTACCTATTATAATAAATTATTTTATTATGTAATATTGAATGCTTATAATTTAATAAATGATTCCTGGAGAAAGGAGAACTTTAGTTACAGTCTGTTGTTGTGTCTCAGTTATGGGAACAACTGTTACACTATTTCTTGTGTTTTCCATGGTTAAGGTAAAAGAGCATATGAAAGCAGGAGCCTCACCAGGAACAGAAGTTGCAGCTCATCTGTCTCGATGTATGGCTACTGCAAATTTTGACCTCTTTCTCCGCCATTTTGTAAAATATTTGAATCGCAGTTTGGACAAAAAAGTACTTCTCATCATGGACAAAACTGAAAGCCATATTTCTCCAAATGGAATCCAATTCTGTAAGGAAAGTGGGATGGTTCTCTTAACATTGCCACCCCACATAAGCCATCACCTGCAACCGCTTTACAAGACAGTTATTGTCCCCTTGAAGAAAACTATTACAGCCTAAGCTGTATTGAGTTGGAAAAGCATTTCCACGAACCGTTAATACTGTGAACATAAAGTCGATTTTTGAAAACTGGTATTTAACCATTCAATCCGTTCATATTCACAGAAAGTAAATTTTTGTGTTTTGAGGTAACTTATCGACCAACTCCAGAATTCAATGCAGAAAGTGGGACTACATCCTCTACTATTACAGCTATTGAATCTTATACATCTATGCCATCAACTTCGGGAGTGCAAAGCAATGATGGAATTGGCTATAGACCTGTAACAGTTACCCCAGAGAAGATTCGACCTTATCCGAAAGCACAGACTCGTAAAGGAAGAGGATGCAAACGGCTTGCTAAAACAAGAATTTTAACAAGTAGTCCTATCAGGAAAGAAATAGAGAAGCAATTTGACGTGAGAATGAGAAAGTAATCAAAATTGTGTGCTTTCAAAACAGCCAAGCAAGAAGAAAAGAGACTCATCATACAGTGATAGCGACATTTCTGTACATCTTGGAAGTAAAGAAGAATGTGATTTGGAATGCTTGATAAGAGAAGCAAATGAAGATAGCAACAGGCCAAACCATGATTTTTCTAGAGGAAACACAATGCTCAACATGGATACTACGTTATTATGAAATTTGCAACAATAAATAAAATTTATCACTATGTATGGAAAATTTTAAACATGTATAAAACATGGAATAATTTTCAGAAAAAAGGGAAATGGGTTTAGTGAGCCTAACGACGAAGACCTTAGTGTGGTTACAAATGAAGATATATGAAGATCCCACAACCTGTTAATATTAGAGGCACTGAGCGATCAAGGGATAGGTTGAAATTTCATGTTGATTTTTCCTCAATAAAGTATGAAAATATATGAATTGGAAAATTCATTTAATTAGATTATTTCGGAAAAAGTTGTAAAAACTACATTATTTTTGTTTGTTGTAATTAAATTTATGCTACTAAATGCTTTCTGCTCTTTAATAAAGTATATTTTATTTGAAGATTGAACGTATTTGATTATTGTAAATGTGTTTCAAGCCTTCTATATTATGAGATGATTCCGACATGTACTGGTCTCAAAACTCCCTGACAATGTCTCAAGTCTCCCTTGTTGTGGGAGCTTTGAGACATCATGTAAACATCAATAAAAGGTGGTTTAGATTTTATGTTACGTAGCTCAACATTTGATATGAAAAACAATTAATATTAATATCATTCGCTATATATTGCCAGCTCTCCTTTTTAATTAACAATTAAGTCCTACTTAACAATTAAAAGAAAATTGAAAAGTGTCCCAAACCTCTCCAGATTCCCCTAATATGTAATGAGTGATTAAAACTCGGATCTTCTCATGCTAAATGAGTGTTTAGGTTTCTTATACCTTCCAAAATGATCAGATGATCAAAGTAATTAACATGTTATATTTAAGATGTATGTATACCATAGAAATCACGAAAAGAACGATCAGAATATCAATATTTAATTTATTAATTCAATATTTTCGAATTTCTTAACTTTTAAACGATGCTAAGATCTTGTAAATATTCGAAATAGTTTTATAGTTACAAGGTTTTTTATAAGGTACTGTCACCATGAACATACATGTTTCCAAAACTTCAAACTCGATTTCCGAAGAAGTGTTTTTGCAAAAGGATGCTTTGTTAAAAACATATAACTCCATAATGAATTCACGTATTATATTTAATTTTGAATCAGTTTGATCTATGTAATACAGTGGATGTGTATTGAACCTCAGTCAGAGTATTTAGTCAAGAAATGGATTTTTAAATGTTAACATTACTGAAAAAATGTTGATTTTTTTACTCTTACTGGATTAAAAAATTGTAAAATAAAACTATTTCTTTTAGAGCAACTTGATACAGGTTCAAAACACGAAGAATAATATTAGGAATAATTTCCAACAGGAATTGACTTTCTGAACAAATTAGAATTTCAGATGTCACGTTAAAAAAATGCTAATTTGCTAATTATATCTTAATTAGGTAATTAATTATTTGCACAATCTGATTTTTTCCCCCTGCAATGATTTTAAGAATACACCAATAGCCTGTGGAGAAAAAACTGGATTTTTTAAAGTCAAAATTTAAAAAAAATATATTTTAGTGTATACGTACACCTTAAATATTGAATTACCCAAACCCCTTGATTTATTTCAATGCAATATTTAAATTATCATAATTAATCAATTCATAATTTAAAAAATAGTTAATTGAAAGCTGTATAGATTTCGAATGCAATCTAATCGGCAGTGTATCAATCCTATGTGTGCAAAAATTTTAGTTATTTCTTTATGTACATTTCTGAGATGGTCCTTCATAAAAAATTGCGTCGTTTTGACTTGGTTCAGGGGTCGTCCTTAAATGGAATTTTGAATTCATTCAGGAGAAAATTTCTACTCTATACTTGACTAACTTTACTTGGATATACACAATACAATCTATAGATTGGTAAGTTTCACGTGCATAAATACGGCGCTCTGATTTGCTACGAGTGAAATTATCACTCTGCTACGTCATACAAAAAATCTGCGAGGTATTTAATTTGAAATGGCTACCGTAGATACCGGGAATACTAATCGCCTTTATGAATTACTTAAATGAGCATTTATTTGTATTAAGGATTATTGCTAAGAGTTAACTGGAATTTTCTTGAGTCGCATATAGGACAAAACACATAATATAGGCAAAGTTATAGTTCGTAACAAAAATGTTACTTTATATTTTTAAAACAGTAAAAAATGTGCAAAAACTAAGCATGAAACTAGTTAGACCAAGTTTTCTAAAACTAATGCATCAAAGCCTGGCTTGATGGAAGTGATTGCAATTCTTATCGAGTTCTCAAGATACTAGTCATAAAACTTTGATCCAATATTTTCATGCTTGAAACTAGTTCACAAATGTGCGAACTGCCAAAAAGCGATAACATGAATGTAGCGATCACGAAAGGTACCGGTGTATTTTTACCGCATTGGATACCCGGCGTTGGACACCTTTTTATGTGGTAAAGTAACTCTCTTCTTTACCTTCTCGACATACGACGATACTTCATTACATACAGACATAAAACGCACCTCCTATAAGGACATGAATTTATCAGAGTCCGGTCTAGGTACCACCATTAGGTATCATTAGGTATCACCTAAAGAGCGTTTGTACACACACCGATAATTATCGGATGTCGCAGTCGGACACTTTCACATTATATTGTTTTATAACGGTACCTTAAACATAACCGTCCGATATTATCAGATCCGCCAAAAATGCCATCCGACATTTTGAATTGATGAACGGTCCGCTTAATCGGACAGAAAAATATACAGTGCACCTGCACTTCGCATTCCGGAATTGTAGTTGTTTACATATTCATCTGAATTTTTGTCGCAATAATCGGCTTCCCACGTTTAAAATTATTGATACGATACAAAAAGGAGTGTTGAAACTTATAATACTTACGAAGCTTATAAAAAAATTGCAGAAAACGCACCCTCCACATATCGTTCGGCTACTAGTGGATGAATCCAAAAGCTTCTATAATTTCTACGCTTTTGCACGTACATTCAGTACAAAATAACAATTTATTTTCTTTTTAAAAATAATACCCGCATATTCACTTTAACTATAATTTTAACTAATCTGTTAAAAAAGTCGAACAAAATTGTTTAGTACAATTACATCATATAAAGACAAAAATGACACAGATCTCCGATAAAAATCGGGAGATCATAGAGATACAAGAGATCATGCCTGAACACCGCCACTCCGATAATTACGTCTCCGACATCCGATAATTATCTGTGTGTGCACAACTCTTTAAGTGTCTCCAAGCTTTGAACCACTTGGTAAAATTTGTCTGGATGACAACTCCAAGACCAGAATACGGAGGACGGTTCAGGCATCAGAGCCCTGACAAAGCGTGAAAGCTCACGTAGATCAAAGCAATGACGGTCACAGGAATAAAACATAGATGGCCTATGTAGAAATTCTCAATAGCCCTGACAGCTATAAGCCACACCAGGCTCCAAACGTAGGATGGACAAGTACAGATAAGGCTCTATCCATCTCCAGGAGTGAATATCTTTGATTTCCAATCACAAAATTTGGTAACCCATGGTTGATGAGCAATGCCCTATCGTTTTCACAACGACCATTGTGGAAAGCGAATCTTGGTTCCACGAAACGAGACCCAATGCCTGACCCCCTTGGAGCCATCCCTAAATCCGTAATGACCTAAGTTGGTGGAGAGTCACCCCCATTTAACTTATGGAATATAAGTTTTCGAGACAAAAATATGTCGCTAAAATCACTAAAATCACATAATACACTGCTGGCCATCAAAAATGAACATCCCAAAGGACAAGATATATTAAAACCATATTTATTATGCATTATATGGACAAAAGTATTTGAACACTGCAGAGATTAGGAAGAGGATCCATCTTACTATGGGGCTGTTTTGCTGGTTAGGTAACGGCCCATTGGTTTATGTACCTGGTACAATGAACGCTGACGTGTATCTCGACGTTCTGTATAATTCGTTCTTGTCTACACACTATGGCAATACTACGGCGAGGATGATTGTTTCTTCCAACAGTATCGAGCTGAATGTCATACTGCAAAACGTGAGCTGGAGTGGTTTCCTGAAAATAAGGTGAATTTGCTTGACTGGCCTGTTTAGAGCCCCGATCTCAATCCGATCGAGCACTGTGGGACAAACTTGAGCGACGAGTGCGACACCCACACGCACGCCCATCTTCACAATAATCTCTTCTCACAGCCTTGCAAGAGGCATGGCGAGCTATTCCTACCCAGACTTACAGAGATATTTTAGAAAGTATGCCTTGACGTGTTGCAGCTGCAATACAAGCAGAGGGCCTACACGTTACTAAATAAAATACTAAAGCACTTTTTCTGAAAAACATGCAGTGTCCAAATACGCTTGTCCGTATAGTGTACTAACAACATACGGCTCAAGGGTGAACTAATTGAAATTACAGCTCCATTCGACTTGCGGAACGCTAAAAAATTGGTATTTTGAGTTACCGCCATAGGTCTAATAACTACCACTACATGGTGGGTTGGGTTTTATGGCGCAAGGGTCATATTCGGCCATTCTGTGCAAAACACAAGACAAACCACATCAAGTAATGGACAAACTCTAAAGGAAAATTTTGCTAACATAGAAGAGGGAAATGAACCTATGGAGAAATCGAACCTGTGAAGCCTACAAATCGCACGTTGCTATCCCAGTTTGCATACTTACTGAGCCATAGAGGAAACATAAAATTAGAGTGTCAAACGGTAGCCTTTTTATGTGCCCAGGATTATCTAACAAAAACCTGTAGTTACGTGACTCTTAGACTGCTTTCGTCTATTCGGTGGAACCTAACTTCCATCGTTTAATTGGCCCACGGATCGGAAGACGACGCCCATCCGTTGATTTCATCATCTGATTCGTCCATTCATTGATCATCTAATAGTATGACTGGCAATTTCACCATTTTTGAAGTCACTCGATAGAAAAGCGAATTTACACACCTACCCCGTTATAACATGCTACATCGGCGAACCAGATAATTAAGATTCCAAATGTCAAACAAATGATTTTTTTCACAGAGCAGCACATGACTACTAGTCGACATGTTGGTCACACCTTTTGAAGCTCCTATCAATAGCAATGCTTAGTCTACTTATATTACACGTATGTAGGATTGCCGTGGCTCAGTGGGATTGACCTCTCTATAGCAATGCTCAAAAAGCAAAAAAATGCTTTGGATGTGGGGTTAGGAAACCTCAGTTTATGCTGCTTCTGCACTTTGCCAAAGTTCATTTTGCGAAACCGCGAGAAGTTTGTGGTGCGCCAGTCGTTGGGCGATCATCCACCAGACGTGTTTGATTGGTGATAGAAGTGAAACCTGGTGGATATTGAGGAATTGTTGTAGGTTGCATGCCATGTGCGGTCGCGCATTGTGGTATTGAAAATTGGCCGCCTACAAGCCTTGAAGATTAGAGATGACAACTGGCTCCAAAACGTCAGATGTATTGCGGTGGTGGTTTAATACACCAGCAATGCGTACTAGACGAGTGCGAGAGTGGAATCCAATGGCGCAATATACCGTAACGTCGTGTATTGGATCGGTATCGGGATGTATAATGCAAAAGCCATGCAGTCTGTCACCGCAGTGTCGTCAGACTCGAATGGGACCATCGTGGTTATGTAGAGGGAATCGAGATTCGTCTTAAAAGGCGATATCATGCCATTCGTTTGTCCATGTGCTGCGTTCCACTGCAGCCGCTTGTGGTGTAGAGTCAAAGACAATTGCAGCAATGGACGACTTGAAAAAATTCTCCTCCACAGCAGACGGTGCCGAATTGTACGTGCTGATTCGCAGTGAAGTAGTTGCTTCTGGGTCTTTACACTGTTCATATCGTTCTTATGCTTGTCTGTTGTGACATCTCTTTATAATTATTAAATGTCTTGTTGGACTCTTGAAGTTACACTCTTTTTTCAGTATTCAAAGACATAACACTTACAGAGGGCATTGATGGAGCACATGATTTACGTAAAAGAAGTGTTAATCATTTGCAGATTCTTCCGTGATCTACGGCGCATCGGGCACATTTTAATCCCATAGGATGTTTCCTTCATGGTTGTAAATTACTAGCGCCAGGTGTCTGGGTTAAGTGGATCTCACAAGTTCCCTGTCTCTCAAGTGACCTTGAGTCAGCTTTCGGACACCGTCTTGATCAGACGTCTCTGTAGCAACTGGATAATTTTCATAATTAGGCATTCATAATGTTTTTCTCGTTTTCCTAAAATTTAACCCTTGTGTTGCAATGTCTGTGTCCTAATAAATGTTAATTTAACTGCCCAAAAAAGATGGAATAATCAATTCAGCACATGGTGTTGCCTTTTTGATGGCACAAAGCTTAATATTACAATTTTTATCTAATGGAATTTAGTACAAGCTGTCAAAGGTAACGGTTTGGATACTCCAGAGATATAATTCCTTGTGCCTATAAACAGGAAGAATCATTGTTGATAATTGACATGAATAGAGTTGCTTGACAATAGAATGTTTCAGAAAAGGCAAGATATGACGACTGAAATAAGTCCTCCAATTCTATTGATAGATCTTTAAACCCCGCTATCTATGTCGGCTGGCATTAGATAACAAAAATCTTGCCCAATACCCTGAACAATAACTTCAGTAATCCCCTGACCGTAATTATTTGTGGTATCGCAGATAATGCCATTGGAAGAAGTAATGTACTCGCAGTCGATGCTATAAAAGGGGATGCGATAGACTATGAACAGACGATGATGATCTGGATTCAGCTTATTCCAGTCAAGATGCCAGAACTCTTGTCATTAAGAGGGATTTTCTTTTATTCGGAGGAAAAAAAATCGTTTTATTTTTATTTTTTTATTTATTATTTTTGACGTATTTTTATTTTTAATGATCAGGAACATGTATACCAAATTTTCAAGTCGAAATTCTCCTAATTGGTTTAGTTATAAGCCATTTGCAGACTCGCTTAAATATAGTTACGGGCGCAGATGTAGAATTTGGAGAGAGTATTCATCTGATGTATTCTCTATGAAGCCGATTTACAACGATTTGTCATCAAAGGATGGAAATCAAGACAAAATCACTTTGGGTATAGTAGATTAGAAGGAAATTACTACAAGTATTGAATATGCTTCCGTTAACGGTACTGAAACTTGAAACGCACTTTTCTAGGAACATCTTTTTTGCGAGTAGTTGCAATGATATATATAGAACTATTGGATCGATCTTTGTTTTTTTATTCTAAAATATTCTCCAACTCATTAGCTTCAAAATGATACCAAGTTCGTTACGAAATTCTAGATACTTTTTAAACAAAGTCCATTTTAGTAAAGGTACACAGTGAAAAATTTTGGTTTCGTTTTCCGTTTGCGTTAGGCCTAACTAAAATATTGATGTGGTATGAATCAAATATGAGATATAATTCCAACATTTAATTATTTTAGAATAATTTTGACAATTTTTATATGTTGGCGAATGGCTTTTGCTTTTTTTACGTTCTTTCTCTCGTAAATATTTCGAACGAAACGAAATGTTTTGCTCGTTTTACGTTCAATTTGCTTGTTTTATCGTTTGAGAATTAATTTTGTTTGGTTCATACTTGAACATCTAAATCATGGGAAGTTCGAAACCAAATTATGATCGAAAGAAGAAGCGTACATTTAGGGGAAATCGCTGGATATTATGAAGATGGTGAAACCCATCTACATCAGACTGACATCTCCTGAGATGTTGGGTAAGTTTCTCCATGGAAAAACTCAAAACTGTAACGAGAGCCTTCATGCCCTAATTTGGAAGAGATGCCCCAAAACTAACTATGCAGGCCTCAATGTTGTCAAAATATCAGTCTATGATGCCCTGATATATTTCAATTCAGGAGCTAAACCTCAATTAGAGATAGTGAAACGAATACGAATGATACATGACCATTATATGGTTCAAGGTGTACAGAGAAGAGGCAATCTGCGTGTAAAAAACAGCCAGCGCCAAAGCACATCGTTGCAAAAAAACCCATCGAAAACACCTCAGAGGCTAAAAAAAAAAAAAAAAATACCATAGAACCAAAATAAAAGGATCCACATATGAAGCTGGCGCATTTGACTAAACAGTAAGTAAGTATTTGTAATCATAAAATTTTGTTTCATTCGAAAAATTTATATCACAAACTAAACTTGATTTCTGAAGAACTAGTTTTTGCCAGTGTAAGACATTATTCCACCGGTGATAACTTCAGTTTGAATTAACCGATTTTAATAATTTTTAATGCAATTAAAAGTGCATAATGTAGAGCAGAGACTGTACTATTATCAACTATACTAGTGAAATAATTGATTTTTAACTTAATTTTGAATCTTATTGTTTTTGTAAAAAGTGTTGATTTTTAAATACTTTCAAATAAATATTTCTTATTAAAAAGCTATTTGTTTTAGATGTACAATTATAGTAGTGTCCATGTATCATATCAGTTGCCTTCATTTTCAATTAAAATTGAAATTATAAATAAATTATAAAATGAGTTATAACCGGTACCGGAAGATCCTAATTAGCTTATTAAATTTTAATTAATTAATTTAATATGACCAATTTCAAATTTTTTTTGTGTGCAGATATGTTAGTTTTCTAACACTTATGAAGTATAAAATTTTTTGTTAGTCTGGCTCCAAAATTAAAAAAAAAGTTACAACGTATACTGGTACCTTAAAGTATTACAGCATGTCTAGCAAACATGCTTTTATTGTTTAATAAACCAAAAAAGTTATGTTTCGTTTTTGTATATTTTACAGTAAAAATTCGGTCAATGTTTTGAACTAAATCGATGATTTTGGATTTGACAAGTCCCCATTTCCTCAACTATTTAGAATGAACTTTTGGTTCATCAAGCGCTAGCTACATATATTTCGTATGAAGTAAAACGCAACGCCGTTCAGTGCTTTTGTTTAAGGTCACTTGAATTCCTCCTTTGATTGCAAAAGAATTCACTGGAAATATATTATTGACCTTTTCCTTGGAATAGAATCCTTTTGAATATTCCCTGCTGGTACTTTCCTTAGAATAGAATCCTTTGGAATTATTCTGTTGATCATTTGCATAGAATATAATGTTTTGGAAAGATTTTACTGGTACTTCGATTGGAAAATAATTCACTGGAAAGATATTATTGATTCTTTTCATAGAATATAATCGTTTGAAATGTTCCTGCATACTTTTCTTAGAATATAATCCTTTGGAATTATTCTGTTGATAATTTGCTTAGAATAGAAAATTTTGCAAAGAGTTCACTGGTTCTTTGGAAAATAATTCACTGGACATATATTATTGACCTTTTCCTTAGAATGGAATCCTTTTGATTATTACCTGTTGGCACTTTCCTTATAATAGAATCCTTTCAAATATTCCTTGTTGGTATTTTCCATAGAATAGAATCCTTTTGAATATTCCTTGTTGGTACTTACTTTTCTTAGAATAAAATCCTTTGGAATTATTCTGTTGATCATTTGCTTAGAATAGAATACTTTCGAAGGATATTACTGGTCCTTTAATCAGAAAATAATTCAATGGAAAGATATTATTGATCCATTCCTTAGAATAGAATCATTTGGAATTCTTTTGTTGGTACTTTGCCTAGAAAAGAATCCTTTCAAAAGATTATGTTGGTTAACAAATCAAAACTATTTAGAAGTCATGCAGGGAAGACTGGAGTTGTAAACTGGAATTATGCGTGTAAATCCCTCAGATCGTTAAATGCCAACCTTAAATAAAAAAAAAACCTTTTCCAAACGACGACCAATTAAAAACAATACTGCCTACTTTCTCTTATATGCACTGTGTTAATAGAGGTCTATCAAAGGGGAAAACTTTCAATCGACAGTTTGATAAATTAGATACAAAGCTTATTCCCGGGTGAAGGCTAGGTACCAGGTTCTATGCAGATTCCTGATTCAAGTGATAAACTGAATGTCCTTGAAGCTAACAGATAGCCATCGTAAATGCCATAATACATTTCAAGTAACATTAGTTCTCAAGAGATGTTGTCATCCTTGCATTGCCTCATTGGATCATTTGAAGAACAATGCTGCATTATGCTTCCCCACATCCACGCAAATACTGCAAATGAGGCGATCTCATTAGATAGAGGTCGTAAATAAATCATTTTCGACAAGGCTTGTTTGAATTCTTCCATGTTATTAGATACATTCCCTTTGACTTAAACGATATTGTCACCAAAAGTGTTCAGCTTTCAATTCTTTGCGTAAAATAAAAGAGTATTTGCCTCTATGTATCCCCACGCAAGTGTACAAATGAGGTGGTATTATTATATATATATATATATATATATATATATATATATATATATATATATATATATATATATATATATATATATATATATATATATATACATTCACACCAAATTTGGTACACTTATACTTTAGAATACTGTGCGAAACACATAGGCTATTACTTTCCTGTCTTCTGACAAATATATGGCATTTACGACCATGAAAATTGGCACACAGGCAGTCCTAAAGTGACACTCGAAACCTCAATTTTAAAATCTGAAGTTTGTATTCTTTCAATAAATGAAAATTGACAAGGAAACACGTTGTACAGGGTTTGTGTATTTGAGTTAATACAGGGAAATGTCATATTTGAGCATTACTAAATTTCATAAATCATTTATCGTCGTTATCACTAATTTCTTGGTTTTTTTTCGAATTACTCTACTTTAGCTCAGGAAGTCAAAATTCGACACTTTGCACATCTTTTCGGTTTTCTTTCAGATTTCTGCATTTTTTCATCGGAATTTAGTTTTTGTTTGTATATGTCTTAACCCTTCTTTGCATAGTGGTGGAAATTTCCATCATAACATTGAATGCCCAAAAATTTTATAAAAGCACAAGTTCACTTTAAGTTGATCGTGTCTGGATACCTTTTTAATGTCCATTGCATAAAAAAAAAACATAGCTGTCAAAAATAAGCAAGTTGCAATAAATGTATGATTTCGTTTTTAATTTTGTTTTATTATTTTTGAGTTTCTATTGCTAAAAAAGTGAAAATGAGTGGAAGAAAGGTTTGTAACATGTCTTTCTGTTATTTTTAGAGCAATTTCTGAAAAAGTTTGCGTTTAATTTAAAAAATACCACATGATACCATCATATTGTTTTTTGCTAAATTTATACTATAAATATATACTAAGATTTTTTTTAACCATTTTTCCTTTAATTTTGAACATGAATTATATCACCTTGATTTATTTCACCAATAAAGAAAAAATCATGCAAAGAAGGGTTAATCGTTTGCATATTTAAATATATTATTCAGGAATCAAATGTATATATTTACATCCGAAGTAAATTGTAGAAACAATAAAGAAGTTAAAACGAAGTTAAAAAATATTTTCCGTTCAACTTAAATTATTGCATTTTTCTATGTAAGAAAAGTGATTATTCTAATTAATTTTTCAATCAATATTTAACCATTTCAACCAGAGAAACGCCAGGTTATTCAATTAATGTCTATGTAAATGATTTTCGACACGACTTGCTTGATTAGAAGGGAGAATTCAAGCAAGTCTATAACGATATTTTCGTCTATAACGATATCTTCGTCTATAGCCATATTTTCATCGATAGCAATACTGTATACTTTACTATAGCAATTTCGTCTAAAGCGATATTGTCTGATATTCAGCCTTCATTTATTTTCTTAGAGCATAGATTCAAAAATTATTTGCCTCTATGTATCCAAGTAAGTACTGCAAATGAGGCAGTATTATTAAATAAAGATCACAGTTAAATCATTTGAGACAAGGCTTGCTTGAGTTCTACGTTTTGGGGGTGCACTAAAACTATTGTCTACAAAAACATTCAGCAAGTATTCCTTTTCTTAGAGAATAAATTCAAGAAGTATTTCCTTTATGATTCCACGCTGGTACTGCAAATGAGTTTTATTAGATATAAGTTTTAGTTAAATAATTTACAATACGGCTTCCTTGAGTTACATGTTTTAAGATAAATTCTATATTTCGACTATGATATTGTCACAAGAAGTGCTGCCAAGACACTGCAGAATTTTTTATGATGACGAGATCAATATCTGATCATTTTTTCTAATGACAAGATCCTCTCATGGAGGAAACTACCATGAGGTTAAAGGTTTAACAAAAATAATTTACAGTTTTTGGTAACATTCCTGGGAACATTAAAATCAATGCAATAAACTAAACACACAAGAAGCTGTGCAAAGTTTGAATTTAAACTCTCTTTAAAGCCATTCTCTCTAAGAAGTCAGAGTAAAAAAGAGCATGTAACGTTTTATCATAGTCGAAAAAGCCATACTCCAAAAAAAATCCGAGTAAAAAAACAACAACGTGCAATTTGTTATTAATATATATATAACGTTTTTTATTATAGCAGAAAAGACTCTTCGATAGAATTATGATTTAACTGCTTTAGATTTGTTATTCATTGCAGGAATACCTGTTCAAGGCTTCTCAGAAACCAAAGCACGTTCGAAGAACCGAATTCTACGCGATAAGAACAAGACAAGAACACAGAAATTAATTTGTATATCGTCTTTTCGCAGATATCGAAGATTACTGACATTTATTGCTGAACAAGAATCGAAAAAAGTTCTTCAAATAATTCGCAGCGGCGTCAAAACTTTTGTAATTGGACGAAACCAAGATGCATTAGTGCGTTTACCATCTTCCTTTGACGTTTACGAAGTTTCGGTAAGTTTTTTTTCGCCTCATTGAGCTGACGTCACGAAAAATAAATGTTTTCAGAGAAATACTCCTTTTTCTTTACAGCAAGTTTTCTAATTGGGCAGATCTGCTGAGGGGGAGTTGTATTGTTCTTTTCAGATAAAAGTCAGAACCTTTCAACTTCAGATGTCCGATTCATGTTACCAGAAAGTGACTGTTTCTAAACTCTGTTGGGGAAACTGCTGCGACTTTAAAACCCGTAAATTAGTTTGTTATCAGAGAATGTATTGCTTTGCTGTCTCAAACGCAGATCATTAGTAGGGGCAATTTCCAGTTCTGAAGGGCCGTATGTATAGTGCTATGCTCTTGCGAATAAGTATCAACTTTAGAAAATTACGCCAATCGATTGTATTTAGAAAGGAGTATTATTTCTAATTGCTTGCAAACTAAAAACAGATTATTCAACTACTTTTATTTCTTTAGCAATGCACCATTAAATTTTTTTTTTACATTTTATCTGTCCTAATGATGTTACGAAAAAATGACTGTTTCTAACCTCTTCTAGGGAAAGTGCTGCGAATTTAAAACTCACAAATTACTAATTAGAAAATATATACCGTTTGT
This sequence comes from Metellina segmentata, assembly GCA_947359465.1. Lineage (NCBI taxonomy): Eukaryota > Metazoa > Arthropoda > Arachnida > Araneae > Tetragnathidae > Metellina > Metellina segmentata. The sequence continues at coordinate 28,573,802 of OX375884.1, forward strand.
GTCTCAAACTCAGTCCATTAGAAGGGACAATTTCCACTTCTGAAGGAGTGTATGTATATTGCTATGTTCTTACGAATAAGTATCAACTTTAGAAAAATTACATCAATCGATTATATTTAGAAAGGAATATTATTTCAAATTTCCTGCAAACAAAAAACAGATTATTCGTCAACTACTTTTATTTCTTTAGTAACGCACCACTAAAATAATATTTTTTATTTTATCTGTCCGATTCATCTTACGAAAGATTGACTGTTTCTAAACTCTTCTAGGGAAAGTGCTGCGAATTTAAAATTCAAAAATTACTAATTAGAAAATATATACCGTTTGTGTCTCAAACTCAGTCCATTAGAAGGGACAATTTCCACTTCTGAAGGAGTGTATGTATATTGCTATGTTCTTACGAATAAGTATCAACTTAAGAAAATTAAACCAATTGATAGTTCCTAAAGTAGAATATTATTTCTAATTGCCCTCAAATGCCCAAATTTCTATAGCAATGTACCATTGATATACATATTTCTTTACACTTGAGCACTCCGATTCATGTTAAGAAGAAGTGGCACTTTCTAAAATCTATTTCGAAACTGCTGTGACTTTGAAACATGTAAATTAGTTTGGTAATTGGAGAACATATAACGTTTGGTCTCAAACTCAGACCATTAGAAGAGACAATTTTGACAACTGAATTTACTGTACTTAGTTTGTTTTATTTAATAATAATTATAATTACTATTCAAATTTTTATTTGCTACTTTGTTTTCATAATTATATTTCCAGCGAATCAACAAGGCATCCAATAAATTTTCCAATTGAGGTGTTTCATCCGTGAACAACCCTGAAAAACTTCTTATTGAAAAATAATTTCATTCATTAGTTAAAATACTTTGATATTCAAAAATTTTAATAGAAAAATTTAATTTATAAAAAAATAGGTCTCAGAAAGCGGCTAATATCCTCAAATTGGTAGCAATCCCAATTGGTCGGAACGTTATGCATTAGCTCTGAGTTTGACATCATTCCCTTTCAATTACTTACTCGACGCTACCTTGTTTGGCGTTATTTCGCCAAATATGACTCTTTCGCCATAAAACCTAAAACCAACCAGTTCTTCGCGATTGATGTCGTCAATAACCCGGTGTGTTGCTCCAGTGCGACGTTAATTGAACTACCTACATACCCACATTCGTATCCCTTCACTTGGTGTGGTGTGGAAGTTTGTATAGTGGGGTTCCATCTCAGGTGTGACCTCGGCATTCGACCCTGGTTCGAAATTACGTGGTATTGTCCTCGATCTTTCCCTTCGGGTTTGATCCCGGACCCTCGCCAATAGCCCTCTGTGTCGCTTCAGTTCTATGTAATTAAAATATCTTATCTTATACTTTACCAGATCACTTCTGTAAGGTTCTGATGGCAATCTAACATGATGACATCACGCCGTCAGGGCCATCAACCTTCAAGTTGGAGCGGGACGTTTTCTCCCCTAAGACGAGAAGGGTTGAAAGGAATGTGAGGGGTCAGAATAAGAGTAGAAGCGTCTCTTAGCGGTTGTTCGCTGACGCTACTCTCAAGTGATGTGTTATCGTGTTTCAAAACTTGTAAATTAAATGTATATAGCTAATTTTAATCCTAAATAAAAGGTTTGGACCTTATGAATTTAGTTGTGCCCTTTATTCAAGATGGAGGGACTTCAGTACTTCACTGTAAAATAGCAGCTGAAAACCTTACTGTTCAATAGGTTTTCTTGCCATCGTAGTTTAGGTGCAAAAGGGTATCCGATTTATAAGAAGTCTACATTTTTACAATATTCGACGATCAACGCATTCTTGCAAAAAGGCACTTGTGGTTCAAAGAAAGATGACAGGAGTCCTAGTAGTTCCTCTCTATTTTTACAATATTCGACGATCTTTGCAATTCTTGCAAAAGAGCACTTGTGGTACAAAGAAAGAGGGCAGGGGTCCTAGTATCCCCTCTCTATGATTACAATATTCGACGATCAATGCATTCTTGCAAAAAGGCACTTGTGGTTCAAAGAAAGAGGAATGGGGAGTCCTAGTATCCCTCTCTATTTTTACAACATTCGACGATCAACGCATTCTTGCAAAAGAGGACTTGTGGTTCAAAGAAAGAAGACAGGAGTCCTAGTATCCCCTCTCTACCTGGTCCTGGTTAGTAGATTGTGAGCAATGAAAGCTTGGAAATGTTAAATTGAAACGAAAACAAACTGTACTAAGAACAAGGCATTTTAAGGAATTTCGCGAAAACTTATCTCTGTTAGTTCTCCAGTGTGATCTGAAAACTTTAAAGGAGGATAAAATTCGGACAAGAATTCGAAAAGAAATCGAGACTCCCCCCTTCCCAAGTTAAAAACAACAGGGATGTTTTGGGGCGAAAAAATTAAATGTCTAACAACTTTTCCTACTAAACTCCGGGTAATTACAAAAAATAAAAGTAGCATAGAAAAGCATTAGTCATTTAACTCACCACTAAGCATCAGAGAAAGTCTTCGGTCTAATTGCTTTTTTATTTGCATAAGACTTAATGTAAAATGGAAGCTACAGGATTTCAAACAAGGAAAAGAGCCCCGTAGCCTACGTAGAAAAAGAGGCAAATAAACCAAACTAACAGATAAAACTGCCGGTCACAATAGTTTAGGTCATGTTGCCTTCAACGTTCACTCTACTGCCGTCTAATTGCTCTTTTGTGTGACAGAAAAAAGTTGAGGCCTGAAAAAAAGTTTGACGTTTTTTTCGATCTTTACTTTTTCGCTCGTTAAGCCTGAAGATGACGCTTTACTGTTGCCATCCCCGTAGAGAAAACTTCGTCTCCAGCGCTACAGAGGCCTATGTTGAGTGTAATTAATTTAAAGATATTTTTTCCACCATGCGCATAGTGGAGTTTGGAAAAAAGGAAATGAGACAGTTTAAAAATGAAAGTGCGTTTTTTAACACCCGCACGCAGGTCTTTCATGCAAAGTGTGGGTGTTGTATCATGGAGCATTCAGGTGCAGTACGGCTTTCGTAAATTAGGTGGTTTTCTCACTTTCATAAGCTCCAAACTGAGAGAGCTCATTTTCTCATCCCGACATTTTCGGCCCCTTTTTCTTTAGTTACCGTGCTCAGCATAATCCTTATTAGTTTATCGTGATGATTGTTATTTTAACCCAACTGAGGCTTCACATGGAAGGTAAGAATTAGTTAATAATTAGTTAATAATCATTTTGATGGGATGGAATGAAAGTCATGTTGTTTTTATTAATCCTCTAAGTGATATCGACGATATATCTCATCCGCCAAGACTTGACCAATTTTGCTAAAGACGAGATATCTCGTCAAGATATTTCCTTTTTTTGGTGATGAGACCAAGATCTGGTCAGTTTTCTTCTAATAATACCTCGCCACAACAACCATCAGGAGGTTTAAAATGACCACAAGTGGATAGTACCGCTATTTATTTTGTTATATTATCCTCTATTTATTTCGTTACTTTATTATTCTCTATTTATTTCATTACTATACCTATACTCTATTTATTTCGTTATTGAATTATCCTCTATCTATTTCGTTATTATATTATCCTCTATTTATTTCGTTATTATATTATCCTCTGTTTAGCTAAAAATAATTGGTTCCTTTAGTAATAGTGTACCAATTTAATGTTAGTAGAATATGCTTCACAACATGATGGTTTAAGATTTCCGTCTGAAGACCTGGAGAGTTATAGCGCCCTAACCTCACAACCCTAAATACATATCGCACCCCGGCAGGAAAAGTGACGCAACTCAAAATAACAGAATTTGAGAAACATCAACTTAAAGGATATTATAAAACTTATATTGAAATACCCGGAGCGGTATAACGCCTTAAATTCATAACCCTTAAATACGCATGGTGAGAATCGCATCAATTCAGTGTTAATATAATATGCTTGCAAATAATGTTTTACGATCCCATCTCAAGACCAGGAGTGATTTAGGGTCTTAACTTCATAACCCTTAAATACGCATGATAGGATCGTACCAATTCAGTGTTAATAGAATATGCTTGCAAATAATGTTTTAAGATCCCATCTCAAGACCAGGAGTGATTTAGGGTCTTAACTTCATAACCCTTAAATACGCATGATAGGATCGTACCAATTCAGTGTTAATAGAATATGCTTGCAAATAATGTTTTTAAGATTCCATCTCAAGACCCTAAGTGATTTAGGGTCTTAACTTCATAACCCTTGAATACGCACGATGAGGATTGCATAAATTCAGTGTTTTATAATATGCTTGCAAATAATGTTTTAATATTCCATCTCAAGAACTGGAGTGTTATAGGTCTTAACTTCGTAACCCTTAAACACGCATGTGATGAGGATCGCACCAATTCAGTGTTAACAGAATATGCTTGCAAATAACGTTTTAAGATTCCGTCTCAAGATCCGGATTACGTTCATAGCCCTATGCACGATCTCTTTTTATTTCCTATTAATAAGTTTTCCTCGCTATATTGCACCACACGATTTATCGCTCAGTTTTATTGTGCCTCAAGATTCGCGATACATCGAGCCTCTCCTTTTTTAACAAATACAAACTACGAGTGTCTTGCAAATAATTCGAAAAATATTTATTTTTGAATTTTCGGCACCCTTTATATTTAGGCCGCTGTCCCTAAAAATGCACTACACAGTATTGCGCTTGATTGTATCATGTAGCGAAATTGTCAATTACTCCATGATACCTAATGAATAAATGGATGCGATGAATCCTCTCACACTACACGTAAAACAAGACCGCTTGCACTAGAAGTGAATGAGTCAGTGAAACAAATTATCATAATTTATTCACACTGCGAGCCACGGGATATCGATAACCAATAAACAACGTCCAAGCCAGAGCTTCGAAGCAGGACATCTGGTTTTGCAATTTAGTTGCCGTTATACCACTTGATGCAATGTAATGGACCCTCTTGAACGTTTTTACTCAACTCATGAAAGGGAAATTTGGCATTTTAATAAATGACATAGATTTGAAAGCATGAAGTGTACTGAGTATAGTTCCCAACTAATGATCAATTGATATGTTAATAGCTTGCCTTTTATTGCATATTTACCACTGTTGGGCGTAATCAACTAAATTTTTCAATCGATTGTTAGGGCAACGTAACCTGCTTGGAAAAGACTAACGGATTATCAACCGGAGGGTTGCGAGTTCGTATCCAACCAAAGACCGTTGTGGTATGGTATTATTTAGGTATTTTGGTCGGAATCGAACTCGCAACCCTCTGTTGCCCAAACCATTACTCTTCCAACTGGGCTATACAGCGGCCCCAACCTCATCATGTGACTGTGGCTCTAGATACAAGACGTGGTGTTGTCCTTGTAACTTTCATCCCTGACCGTTGTCACCAGCCCGTTCTGTTGCTCTAGTACGACGTTAATTTTTAAAAAAATACCAATTTGCCTTGTATCTTTCCTTTCAAGTTTGATCCCGGACCGTTGCATTACGTGATGTTGTTCTCGAATCTTTCCCTTAAAGGATTGATCCCGGACCGTCGTCAATTTCACATGAGGCGCGTTTAACGCGCGTTTGGCGAGGTCCAACTTTTCGGAAGAGCCATTAAATCATGTTTTTTTATTCCTCTAATACAAGTTTCTATCTTTGCGATCGTTGAAGATAGAGCAAAAATTTCAACGGATTTCAAATCAGCGGAAAATTTTACACCAGAACGTTACCTTAAATGTGATTTTCTTTAAATAAATAAATAATTATTTAATAAATAATAAAATAATCAAATGGTTAATAATTAAATAAAAATCTGTTTTCGAAATCGATCTATCGTAGAATTTTACGCTGATTTGAAACCGTTGATATTTTTACTCTCTTCAACGATCGCAAAGATAGAAACTTGAATTGGAGGAATAAAAAAACATAATTTAATGCTTACGAAAAACGGGACCTTGTTAGCCTCACCAAACGCGTGTAGAAACGCCTCAATGCCAGAAAATTCCTCTCACATAGAAAACCTCATTCGATCGAGGCAACAAATTAATTCGGAATTATCAATCGTGCTCAAACATCATTTGTATTCAGGTAAGAACTATCAAAGTTTGTGACTCCCTTTCACGACATCAAATGACTTTAATATGAATCGGGTAGATTTTTAGTCGGATTTTTTCTCAAAACCCTTTCAAATTGATTGCGAGCGATTCGGATTCCGTTTGAAGATCGAAAGAATCCTACCGATTGAGCTGCTCCTTCGGCTCTGTAGTGGCTCAAAACTTGTAAAGAAACGTTTCCCAAGAATGGACACTTCATCATCGGAGACTTTAATAGTCTCACTTTATTCAAAAGCATTCTGCATAAAGAACTCCTGCTATTCATCTTCAGACGGGGAACTTGAAAGATAAAATATTTATCTGTCCATTCCGCTCCTCCTCTCCGTAATTACATGCCCGAACATAAAAATTAAAATCTGAAATTGTTTGGGGAAGAAGGAACTGCCATAAAAAACGGCCATAGTCACTGCTGGGTTCGCCGAACTTTGCAAAAAAGAGGGGAGCGCGATTTATAGCGTCATATCCATACCATTAATGTTAGCCTTGTTTGCGAAATTTAAAATTTTCAAACCGCTCTGCGTACTGAATGGAAGGAATGTTATCATTAATCAGGGCATGAGCTGTGGTGATGCGATTAGTTTTATATAGAATTTAAGAATCTCGGAACAGATGTGTGCGTGCATTTTTGTTTCGAGGGGTTATAGAATATTGCGGTTTTCTTGGTAATATACCGAGGTTAAAGAGCAACAAAACTTAAAATGCTTTAAACACGGATAAATATTTCGGTGAAAAATTAGACTATGTGGGAGCTATGTAATAGGATTAGAGCAAATATATGTTATAAGCCAATATGACAGCAAAATACATGTTAAGTTATATGTTTAAACATAAATCAATATGAAATTTCTTAAAAATTAAATTTCAATTTTTACGAAGCGTAAATTTGTTTTTAGGCTTGAATTGAGTAGATAGGTATTTAATTAACAACGCACTGGGGGGGGGGGAGAAACTCCCGGGCTTTTGACAACGGTCCGGAATCAAATACAAAGGGAAAAATCCGAGGACAACCCCACGTAACTTTGAGCAAGATCAGATGACGAAGCTTAAACTGGGATCTGTCAGCAGAGATTTATCTTGATATTGCATATTTATACACCGTCATGGTGGTTTTACTTTTGTTGAGTAAATTGATATTTTTACGTATCATTCGCTCTGAGCTTCATTAATGAAATACCCTCTATCTGAAGTGATATGCTAGGCCACACACAGACACACACACACACACACACAAAAGCAGTAGCTATAGCAGAAGGAATAGTATTCTGCGAAGATATAAGGTGATTAAGATATCCGTTGGAAGTCTGAATTGGTTGTGCTTTAGTTAAGGGAGTCCGGGACTCAAAATTCTAAAATCTTCAATTTTAAAGTTTTTGTTGTCTTCGTGATTTTCGGTTAAAACAATTAGAAAAAATTAAAACAAAATATTTTGTTCAAAAACTACATAAAACACATAGTTCAAAAAATTATAGAAAAAAAATATATACAATTGCTGAAGACAAATTAAAGAAATATATTTGAAAAGTAAATGTAGAAAATTGCGTTCATTTATGACTTGTAGTTTTTAAGTTATATCTATTTTCACTATTATAATCCCATTTAACACAAAAGTAGTAAAAGAGCGTTTAAAATTATGTAGGCGCGTTTGATTTGCAGTTGTCATGTTTAAAAATTGAATATTTTCGGTTTTCTAACGGTATAAAAAAATGTAGGTGTAATTTTTTTCGGAAATATCTATATTATTTTTTAAGATAGTAAAAAAAAAGGACTTTTATTCATATTTTGAGTCCCAGATCCCCTTAAGTAACTTTACATATCATATGCATCAAAATGGGTTTCAATAATAAAATACTCTTCATCTGAAGTGATAATCTAAAACGGCCGTAGAATATTCTGTGAAGATATGGGGTGATTTACAATATCCGAAAGACAATCTACATTAGTTGTCTGTTTAGTTAAGTCTTTTACATAACATTCGCTTAGAAAAGAGCTTCCTTAATGAAATATTCTTATCTGAAGTGCTATATTCTAAGCTAGCAGTAGAATATTCTGTGAAGGTATGAGGTAATTACATTATCTGAAAGGTAATCTGCGTTGGTTACACTTTAGTTAGATGTTGATATTTCTACGCGTCTTTCGCGCAGAATTAGTTCTATCAATGAAATACTCTGTATTTGAAGTGATGAACACAAAAGCTGCAATCGAATATTTTATAAAGGTTTTAGGTGATTAGCTTTAAATAGTAGATAAAATATTTTTTTATGCAGGGTGTTTAAAGGAAGATTAACAAGCGAGGTTGAGTTGAAAATTCTGGCTTTCAAAGATTGAATGCTTTAAAAAGTTTAAATATGTAAAAAGATACAGTCGGTACTGGAAAATATATAAGGTAGTATATTTTTCAATTTAAAGATAAATATCCATCCTACTGTATAAGATTGAGTTTAAGGAATTTCCATCACATTACTGTAAATTTTCTTGATTTACTCTAAAACCCAGATTTGAAAACTATACAGCCATAGTGAAGACTGCTGAAAGAAAATAAGTTTTTTTAATGTAATCTCTTAAAGGCATGTTGTTCAAAATTATAGACGACAGATCAGATACATCTTAGTGATATCCTAACTTATTTTTATAAACCTTCTTTTAAACTGAAAACTAACATGAAATTTTCCAAAAAAGAACCTTTGCAGTGGATTCAAAACAGCCTTGTCTCCATTAATTGAGACGGCAACACAATTTAACATTCGCAAAACAAATTCTCAATTATTCCGATAAACTTATGGTTTTATTCACCACTTTTTAATAGGAAAAATAATTGCGAAAGAAGAGAAACAAATACTTACATAAATATTGCATGCTAAAATTATTTCTTTCACTTCCTACATCCATTAAAGATTTCACAGGGTTTGAAATTTCCATATTTCAATGCATAATTTTAGAAAGTATCAGATTGTTCGTTGGAACATCGTGTTAATGCGATGAATTTGTTTTAAAATAACAAAGTAACTCATATTCTTTATTCGGTGTAAGATATTAAAAATATTCTTTTTCTGACGCGATGTGTTAGAAATAGGATCTAATATCGACGGCTATCTGAAGATGGACGTATTCTTAATTTTTAATATTTATTAATATAAAAATTAAGACTTGAGCTAACATGAATTTTGAAAGAGAACCATGAAGTTTTTTGAGGTAGCTGGAAAAAAACACTAGATATTTCTTTGGTCATAGACAGACTGATAGAGATCTTCAACAGGAGACAAAATGTTTTTAGAAATTTACAGAAGTTCTGTGAACATACGTCTCGAAAATATCGGTACAGTCCCGATTTCAATGATTGCGTCACGGCGTCCCGAATAATGAAATAAATGTCCCGAATTGTTCGTTTAATGAAAATAAAATCATAATCGTGATGAGAAAATTAAGAACAAGACCCTGTCGTGGCCGAAAGTCCTCACGTTGGGTTGGTGTGGAAGTTTGGAGAGTGGGGTGTCAGCTCAAGTGTGATATCGCTCTTTGACCGTGGTTCAAAATTACTTGGTTTTGTCCTCCGACTTTTCCCTTAGGGGATTGATCCCGGACCGACGTCAATAGCCCGTTGTGTTGCTTTAATACGACGTTAATTAAAAATTTCCAAAATTACCTAAATTCATCTTCACAACAAGTGCTTACCATAGAGTGTAGGTAGGCAATTAATCAACGTCGCACTGGGGAAACACAGAGGGCTATTGGCGACGGTCTATGAACCCTAAGGAAAAGATACAACACTTGAACAGATCAAGAAAACAACACTTGAGCTGATACCCTACTCTACAAACTTCCGCATGCCAATCTGACAATCTGATGGCATTTGGTGCCACGACAGATTTAAAGTTCACCCGCCCCCACGCGAACGATGGTCTTCGGTTGAATCGAGTTCGACACTAGGTCCATCCAAATACACGGGGGCTGGTGCACATTAAATCTGTCGTGGCTTCAAATGGCCTCACTTAGGCATGGCGTGGAAGTTTGGAGAGTAGCGATCCCAGTTGTTCACCTCACCATCGGACGGTGGTTCAAAATTACGTGGTGCTATCCTCCCATCTTTTCCTTCGGGGGTGTTCCTGGGCCGTCGCCAATACCCCGCGTTTTGCTCCATCGCGACGTTAATTCAACTACCGCCCACCTATCCCCTTATACGAGTATTGCGTCACTCCTAATAAAACCGAAAAGAGGAAACCCGCGGGTTTTGCACAAGCTATTTTTGCAAAGATCGCTTCCTCCGAAGCAGTAGCTAAATAATGGAAAATACCACTTCCCTTATAATGTCCAATTGCGAGGGGAGGGGTGTTTTAAAACAACTCCCCCTTTTAATCTCTTAAGTAGTTTATTCCTGACTGTAGGCCTATTCCTTGATCTGACGTGAAAAGCGCATTGGAAAGGGTGTGACGTGGAATGCCGAGAGAGCAGCTTGGAGGCTGTGAACCAGGTACTGGGAATTCCTTCGAAGGGGGAAATCTTATCACATAAACAAAATATGCTTTTGGGATGCTTCGCAGATTAACCGTCTCTCATATACAACTTGAGAGCAGGGGGCGTCTGCAAATTGTGATAGTGGATTTGCAGACCTGGTTTCGGATGCATACATTCAAATAACCCGTTGAGACCTTACACTCGTAATAGTTAAGAGCGCATCGGTTTTGTCTTTTTGTTTGTGAGATTCATTAATCTCTTCCTTCTTCCAGTATCCGCTTGGTTACTCAAGGTTGGGTATCACGATTGGGTATTCCAGGCTGGATTTCCGGTTCGGGTACTTCAGGTTGGGTTTTCCCGAGTATTCAAGGTGGAATTTCCAGATAGGGTACCCATGATTAGATTTCCCAATTGGGAACACTAGGTTGAGTTACCCGTTTGGGGACTCCAGTTTGGGTTTCCAAATTGGGTAGTTGAGGTTGAGTTTCCATGGGTTTTTCAGGTTGGGTATTCCAGGTTGGGTTTTCCGATTGGCTATTCCAGGGTGTGTTTCCGGTTTGGGTACTACAGGTTGGGTTTTCCTGAGTATTCAAGGTGCAGTTTACAGATAGGGTACTCCAGGTTGGGTTTCCAAATTGGGTACTCCAGGTTGGGTTTCAAAATTGGGTACTTCAGGTTGGGTTTTGAGTTTGGGTATTCCAGGTTGGGTTATGAGTATTCCAGGTTGGGTTTTGAGTATTCTAGGATTAGTTTTGAGTTTGGGTAACCAGAGAGAGAGAGAGAGAGAGGTTGGTTTTTGAGTATTCCAGGTTGGGTTTTCCGATTGGGTATTCCAGGCTGGGTTTCCGGTTCGGGTACTTCAGGTTGGATTTTCCTGAGTATTCAAGGCGGAATTTCCAGATAGGGTACTCGTGATTGGATTTCCCAATTGGGAGAACTAGGTTGGGTTTTACGTTTGGGTACTCCAGGTTGGGTTTCCAAATTGGGTAATTGAGGTTGGATTTCCAAATTGGGTACTTTAAGTTGGGTTTCCAAATTGGGTACTTCAGGTTGGGTTTTCCAATTGGGTATTCAAGGTTGAGTTTCCCGACCGTGAATTGAAGGTTGAATTACCTGTTTCGTATATATGATTGGATTTCCAAATTATATACTTCAGGTTAGGTTCCCGATTGTGTATTCAAGGTTCAACTTCCCTGTGATGTACACTAGATTGGGTACTCACGATTGGATTTTCCAATTGGGAATACCACGTTGGGTTTCCCGTTTAGGCACATCAAGTTGGGTTTCCAAATGTATAAAGTCGAGACTCCCTATTAGGTACTCACGATTTGATTTCCCAATTGGGAACTCCAGGTTGAATTTCCATTTTTTACACCCACGATTGGATACTCCGGTTGGGTTTTCCGTTTGGAAACTGCAGGCTGGGTTTACAGTTTGGAAACTGCACGCTGGGTTTTCAGTTTTCGAGTATAATAATCGTTTTTTTTTTTTACATAAAATTTGGAATACAATGGCTTCCATAAATTAAGAAAGAAATGACAAAATCGGTTTAACTCTGAGACAAAGAACAACAGAAAAAACTTAAAAAATGATATGTTTTACCCTGTGTTCTCATAGTTACCACTGCATAAACCAATTTAGAATATTGTAGTTAAATGCAACTATTATATATTTACGTAAATAAGTAAAATATAGTATTCATTTATTCACATTATTTGTATACCTATATAGCTGTGTAACTTGTACCCCTCTAAGCGCGGCTTCTCTGATAAGGTCAACACAAAGCAGACATATTCAAGAATTAATTAATTGCAGATCATAAAACTCCTTTCAACTGCTCAACTGTCCATAACTAACCCTAGAAGTACTATTACAGCACTCCATTCGAAATTACATCGGTCATAAAGTTCTGGGCTCTTGAAATAAACCCCCTTCATCAGACGTTACACTGAAATTACGATCTCATAAATCTCAAGCCCCTTGAGAACTCAAAATTTCATCGACATGTGGTTTTCAATTGAAGGCAGCGTGGCTGGAAGAGGCCAGAGACCATACAGAGACCCTTTAGAACTGAGAGCGAGAGGATTACGCTTGCTGCTCTGCCGAACCCTTCTTGTCCCACAATATCTGTAAATTTGCTGTAAATATCTGCTAAGCTGTAGGATGTTAGAATAAATGTTGTAGTGGTGAAACCCAAAGATCTTGTTCTTTTACGCTATCAATTCATTTCTGTCACCACACCATTTCATCCAGGACAGTAACTTATCTTCATTATCAAGTACATTTTTGGTGATAACGTAGCAATCTTTCCCGCATCTGTCTAAGTAATTTAATAGAGGTACGTATTTTCATAAAGTCACACTGGAGCAACAAAACGGTATATAACTAACCCTACGGGAGCAATCCCAAAAGAAAACATATGAGGACAACCACGTAATTTTGAATCAGTCAGATGACGAGGCACCACCTGAGCTGGCATCCCACTCTTCAATCTTCCAAACCAGTCTAGCGTGAGGACATTTCAGGTCACGAGAGATTTAGCATGCACCAGCCCCTTTGTCTTTGTTTGAATTCGAATTCGGTATCCCAAAGTTCTTTAAAACTGTTAAATTAATATAGATGAGACACAAAAATTTCGATATTTATTGCTCATTTTTAGTGTATTGAGTAACCTTAAAAGTTTGTACAGTAAATATTAAACCCCCAGCATTATATAATCCACAAATAAACAAAATCACTAGGAGAGATCATTCTTGAATCAATATTAGGGCTAAGCCACTTAGGGTAGTACAACCTAACTTAAATAATCTTATCAAATAGAGGATTATAAATAATTGAGAAATAGAGATGGATATACCCCGTTTTGAAAGTGCAGCTGTTATTAATACTGTTAAGTTATTAATACTATCGTGTTGATATTTAAGCTTGGGGCCACAGCTTTAGTTGTAGCTAATTTGATAACGATAATTTTTAATTAACGTCGTACTAGAGTAATACAATGGACTATTGTCAAGTGTCCGGGTAATGGTAATGGTAATTTTATAATAGTAATGGTAATGGTGTTAACGTCGTACTAGAGCAACACAACGGGCTATTGACGACGGTCCGGAATCAGTCCCTTAAGGCAAAGATTCGAGGACAACACCTCGTAATTTTGAACCACGGTCAGATGACGAAGCAACACCTGAGCTGGCACCCCACTCTCCAAACTTCCACGCCAACCCAACGTGAGGACTTTCGGCCACGCCAGATTTAAGGTGAACCAGCCGCCTCTACACCATTCGTTTACAAACATCCATTCCCGGACCCGGATTCGAACAAGGAACCTTCCGATCTAGAGGCTAACACCTTAACCACTATACCGGTTGGTCGGCACATATTTAAGGTGCACCAGCCTCTTTTACACTATACCCTTACAAACATCCATGCACAAGCCTGGATTGGAACCAGGAACCTTCCGATATCTAGAGGCAAACACCTTAACCACCAGACCTGTCGGCCGGCAATCGCGGCCGGTTAATATCGTTCAAAATGCGTTCAGGAAACATGTATTACCGCAGAAACATTATCACCTGACCTACATTTAGTGACAAAAAAAAATGTCTCCCCGAATGAAAATCCCCTTAAAAGAGCCCTGATGTCAATAATGGTAGCAGTCATTAATGCGTTTGAATTTCTGCTTTTTGTTTGTTTGAGATATAAGGCGTCGTGTATCGATCAGGCTATTGTATCGAGTTCAATATTACTTTTTCCCGATCTCTTTGGCACGGGAATTCAATCTTCGCATCGAAACACACCGAATCGCTGCCCTCCTTTATTCCGGCGCCCTGTTTATGTTTATCAATCGATTGGCGGGAATTCGAGAATAAATATTTGGAAATGAGGCAATTCGGGAAAAAAAGGATCTGATATTTGATGAATTTCTTATTTCCGTCGGGTTTTCCTAGGGAATCGAATGCGCGATTGTTTGAATGTGGGATTGGAAATCTACGGAAGACGTGGCATGAATTGTATTTGCTAGGTATGGTATTTATTTAAATTAACGTCGTACTGGAGCAACACAACGGGTTATTGACAACCAAATTTTTTTTGGTATTTTGGTACTTTTGAATTAACTTCACACTGGTAATTGGTAATTTTTTAATCAACGTCTTACTAGAGCAACATAACGGGCTATTGACGAAGGTCTGGGATCAATCCTCAAAAGCTTCGGTTTCCTAAGAAAGTGGGTCATCTGCCCGTGGTTCAAAATTACGAGGTGTTGTCCTCGGATCTTTCCCTTAAGGGACTGATCCCGGACCGTCGTCAATAGCCCGTTGTGTTGCTCTAGTACGACGTTAACTAATATTACCAATTACCATTACCTAAGAAAGTGGTAATTTTGGTAATTTTTAGTTAACGTCGTACTAGAGCAACACAACGGGCTATTGACGACGGTCCGGGTAATTGGTAATTTTTAGTTAACGTCGTACTAGAGCAACACAACGGGCTATTGACGACGGTCCGGGTAATGGTAATTTTAGTTAACGTCGTACTAGAGCAACACAACGGGCTATTGACGACGGTCCGGGATCAGTCCCTTGAGGTAAAGATCCGAGGACAACACCTCGTAATTTTGAACCACGGTCAGATGACGAAGCAACACCTGAGCTGGCACCCCACTCTCCAAACTTCCACGCCAACCCAACGTGAGGACTTTCGGCCACGACAGATTTAAGGTGCACCAGCCGCCTCTACACCATACGCTTACAAACATCCATGCCCGGACCCGGATTCGAACCTGGAACCTTCCGATCTAGAGGCTAACACCTTAACCACTATGCCGGTTGGTCGGCCCTAAGAAAGTGGAGCCGTTATCTAACAGCCGTGATACATCATTTAGCCGCGGGCTTAACTAGACGGCAGTCTAAACAGAGTCCAGAGGTGTCAAATTTAAGAGAAAGATCCGAGGATAACACCACGTAATTTTGAACCACGGTCAGATGACGAGGTAATATCTGAGCTGGAACCCCACTCTCCAAATATCCACATCATCCCAACGTGAGGTCTTTCGGCTACGACAGATTTAAGGTGCGCCAGCCGCCTATACACCATACGCTTACAAACACCCATGCACGGAACCGGATTCGTACCACCAACCATCTAATCTAGAGGCTGACACCTTAACCACCAGACTGGTTGGTCCGCAACGTCAGGCTGGAGCAACACAACCGGGTATTGGTGACGGTCAGGTATCAACCCTGAAGGGAAAGACCCGAGGACAACACCTCGTAATTTAGGTAGGTAGGTATTCTTAATGGAGCGTTCCTGGTTCGAATCCGGGTCAGGGTATGGATGTTTGTAAGCGTATGGTGTAAAAGCGGCTGGTGCACCTTAAATCTGTCGTTGCCGAATGTCCTCACGTTGGGTTGGTGTGGACGTTTGGAGAATGGGGTGCCAGCTCAGGTGTTGCTTCGTCATCTGAGCGTGGTTCAAAATTACGAGGTGTTATCCTCGGATCTTTTCCTTAAAGGATTGATCCCGGACCGTCGTCAATAGCCCGTTGTGTTGCTCTAGTACGACGTTAACTAATAATCAACAATTACGAAGATCTGGTTAGATTTCTTCTAATGGCGAGATAGTTTTTCCATCAAAATCTGCCAATGGTTTTGTTGGGGACAAGATAGCTCATTAAGACAACCGTCTGGAGTTTTAGAAGACAATTTACACGCACAATAATCAATCGAGTTTGCCTAAGAACAATGCAATAAAAACTTAAGATGCAAAGTTTATTAGACTACGTACATTACTTATCATAGATCCCAAGCAATGATGAGTAATTTTCTACTACAGTAGTATCCCTGTATCAATTGTAGAGTAATTTTCTATTTCAGTAGTATCTCTGTATCACAATTGAAGAGTAATTTTCTATTGCAGTAGTATCCCTGTATCAATTGTAGATAATTTTTATATTACAGTAGTATCTCTGTATCAATTGTAGAGTAATTTTCTATTTCAATAGTATCTCTGTATGAATTCAAGAGTAATTTTCTATTACAGTAGTATCCCTGTATCAATTGTAGAGTAGTTTTCTGTTACAGTAGTATCCCTGTATCAATTGGAGAGTAATGTTCTATTGCAGTAGTATCCCTATATCAATTGAAGAGTAATTTCTGTTACATTATCCCTATATCAATTGAAGAGTAATTTTCTGTTACAGTATCCCTGTATCAATTGAAGAGTAATTTTCTGTTTCAGTAGTATCCCTATATCAATTGAAGAGTAATTTTCTGTTACAGTATCCCTGTATGAATTGAAGAGTAATTTTCTATTTCAGTAGTATCCCTATATCAATTGAAGAGTAATTTTCTGTTACAGTATCCCTATATCAATTGAAGAGTAATTTTCTGTTAAGTATCCCTGTATCAATTGTAGAGTAATTTTCTATTTCAGTAGTATCTCTGTATCACAATTGAAGAGTAATTTTCTATTAGAGTAGTATATCTGTATCAATTGTAGAGTATTTTTATACTACAGTAGTATCTCTGTATCAATTGAAGAGAAATTTTCTGTTACAGAAGTATCCCTGTATCAATTATATTTGAACATATCCATTGAATCAATTTGACTTATCCTCAAAGAATGACAGGAAAGGGTGGCCGATTTAATACATTTCTCTTCAAAGCACTTTCTCATGCACTAGTAAACCGTCCTATGAAATGCTCACTCTTTCATCATGATATTCATAGCACCTGGAAAAGGTAGGGACGTTGAAATCATTAGGAAAAGGTCTGTAATGGCCTTCCCTTTGAGGCCTTAAGCCGTCGGCATTGCCTGGCAACAACTCGGCTGCTTTCAAGTCGAACTCTTAAGTTCAGACATGACGAAGCGTGATTTACGAACTAATGTTTGCGATGCTTATGAAGGTAGATATGTTCTGGAATTTCTTTGAAGAACAAGCTATTATTAAGGGGTTGGAGCTTATGTCCATCATGTAAGCTTCAATGTTCCTAAGCACATCAGTTAAAGTAACCAACGTTTGGAATTATAAGACTTACAAAGAAATGATAAGTAGTGTTTCAGCAAATTCTATACCAGGAAATATCACCTGATTGTTATGAATTTTATGAACATCAATATAACTATTGGGTAAATTAGACTGATAGTGATTTTCGAATTCAAGCATTCAGTTGAACACTCAATTTTTACATGAACGAAGTGATCGCATATTAAATCATAACACTGTCAGCAAGTGCAAAACTATCATGTAGCATTCAGTATTCCTAAGCGCGTCATTTTGACGTTTGGAACTATAATACTTGAACTACGAAAGCTTCTTCCAGTTCACAAAATATTCGTCCCCTTACCTAATCATAATAAATTAGGGAGGAAATTAGACTACTACTGATTCGGTAATTAAGACATTCATTGATCAATCAATTCATAAGTGATCGCAATTGAAAGCGAAATAATTGTATATATATATATATACTTATATCATTCAAATACGTAATTTAATGAAAGATCAAAATAAAAATAAAGAATTTCCAAAACAATTTTCTCAATAAAAGTCTTAAATAATGTTAAAAAAAAATGAAGAAATATTGGTGGATCAGGGCGTCATCAAGGAGGAGCCTGACCCAAACAACTTAAAATGGTGTTTTCTTCATATGATCAGCATTAGGCTGAAAAAATTGTTCATACATTCCCCCAAACACCACCAAAAAGCAAGTAAAACAAAAACAAAATACCAAAAAAGAGCAGGAACAAAACGAAATGAAACCCGAAGCAGCAGCCGGGAGATCAACAACAACAAGCTTAAATATTACCACCAAATGCCATCAATTACACAATCTAACTTATATGCTAACACCATACTTCCGATGCAACGAGTCCATAAAAAGCAGAAAAATAAAAATATAAATAATATTAAAATCCCCAGCCCCTATTCAAAAATATATTCATAAATAGTAAAATAAAATTGAAAAGTAACTTCCATGGCTCTGAGGAAAGTACGAAAAATAATTATTCATGTGTTGTGTAGGTGTTGATATTAATAAATCTTTCAAAAACATTATTAAATAATGAATACGGGTATTTGTTGTTGAGAAGTGTGTTTTTTAGATATTTACACTGTAATAAAAAGTTTGAATCAGAACAATACTGTTATTTTGTATATTTTATGTTATGTATATATATACATAGAGAGAGAGAGAGAAAAAGAGAGAGAGCATACGCAATCAAAGGTAACAGTGATTCAAATGTGATTAGCGTTTCTACTCAGTTTTCATACTGTAAAATATTTTCTTAAGATATCACAGTCGAACAAAATAGAAAAGTTCGAGTGTTTCAAAATTGATAAACTTTGTATGTTTTCATACACTAAAATATTTTTTAAGGTATGCCAACAGTCGAAATTGCATCAATTCACAAGTATTCTTTACACTATTCTCATGAAACGTAAAAAACTTTCTTGTAATATCATAGAAACAGAACAAAATTCAAAGAAAATTCCAAATTATTATGTTTCTTTACTATTTTGTGTAGTAAAATAGTTTTAAAAATACCAACCCCCCCAAAAAAAACATTTCATAGCGATTCAAAAGAGAATGAGCCTTTCTGTCTACCTTTTTTATTCGGTAAAATACTTTCAGACAGTATACCGACTGACATTTGAATCGTTATAAAGAAAGACTCTTTTGAAATTTTTTTTATCCTTATTGTTGGCCTGTTACCCTAAAATATATTTCAGTATGAAAATATAAAGAAAAGCTCATCTTGGAGCGCTGTAAATTGTCTATTTTGTTCGGTTGGCATTTTAAAAAAGATATTTTGCAGTATAAAAACGAAAAAGAAACGTACAATGATTTTGAATTCCCTTTGTATTTTGTTCGGCTTCATGCTGTTATAGTGTAAAATATCCAGGATGTCCATAAAATATCTCGCTCTTTGAAGGTATCTGTAGATAAATCGAATAAATGGAAAGGAAAAATATCGGTAATGAAACTTTTGGTTACCGGTTTGAAAACACGGAAAGCTCCGCGGAAAAAATTTTATACCAAAAGTAGCCAATATGGATCAATTTGGCGCTATTGAAACCGAAAACAGTCACCCATTTCCGATAAACGCAGCTAAAATGGTAACGGTAGTTTTTAATTAACGTCGTACTAGAGCAACACAACCATAGCTAAAATGGACAGCAAAATTTTGACTGTGTCAGCAAGAAACGTGGCTACTGAATTCCAGCTGATTGATCGGTTATTATAAATAAAGTCGCACTGAAGCAACAGAACGAGCAATTGACGACAGTCCGTATAAGGTAGGGTAAGGTCATTTTAATTAACGTCGTACTAGAGCAACACAACGGGCTATTGACGACTGTCCGTGTAAGATAGGGCCATGTCATTTTAATTAAGGTCGTACTAGAGCAACACAACGCGCTATCGTCGACTGTCCTGTATCAATCCCTAAGGGAAAGATCCTTGACGACGCTCCAGGATGAAACCACCAAGGGAAAGATTCTAGGACAACACCTCGTAATCTTGAATCACGGTCAGATGACGAGGCAACACCTGAGCTGGCAGCTCACTCTCCAAACTTCTACACCAACCCAACTTGAGGACATTTGAGGTCACGCCAGATTTCACGAGCACCAGCTCCATTTGTACACGACAGTCTTCGGCTGGATTTGAACTCGCAACCCTCCAGTTGCGGTGTCGCTTTTCCACTTTTCCACCATTACTCGTCAACATGAGTCAATACCAGCTGAATAGAATATCCAGCTGGTGTTGCTTTAGTACGACGTTAATTAAAAATGACCAATCTGGCTGAATAGATGGCGCTTTGCAATCAAAGAACTGATTGTAGATACACAAGTTAATACAGAGATTTAACTCATGTTACCAGCAAAGGTCACAAAGCCGGCATTATGTAGAGTGCCTATATAGGTAATGCACACTACACTACGCAGCGATATGGCCACCCCTGTTATACACTACCCTACAATAATGAACCGAACAGCAAGATGTGATGGTATAAGAGAAAAAATACATGCTTTTATAGCAACCCTTATGGGTATATTTTCAACAAGGTTTTGATACACAGCTATGGGTATTTGTGTCCATTCCTGTTGTAAGAATGTCGCCAGCTCAGCTGTAGATTTCGGACGGGGTTCCCTGGTCCGTAAGCGTCGCTCTAACTCGTCCCACAAATGTTCTATGGGGTTCAGGTCGGGTCTCTGAGCGGGCCAGGAAAGACGTTTTACATCCATATCTTGATAACACTGCTTGACAAAGGCTGCAACATGACATGTAACGTTGTCGGTCCTGGAAGTAACATTCGTCCATTCTATAAAATTGCCAGAGGGTAGGAAGAACCTGATTATCCAAAATGTTGCTTTAGGCGTCGGCGCTCAATTGACCAGGAACAATATGCAAAGGTCCCAGCTATCACACAAAAAAAAACCCAAAACAAGTAGTCGGAGTTCATACAAATCCGCTGGCGTCCGGTCCATAATTGTAGGGTAGTGTAAACGAATGTGTAGGCAACGTATACGAATACCTAACGTTTTAGGAATACCATGAATCGATGGATATTTCACAGATCTCCTCGGCATTCTACGTCATCTGACCGTGGTTCAAAATTACGAGGTGTTGTCCTCGAATCTTTCCCTTAAGGGATTGATCCCGGACCGTCGTGGCCGACCAACTGGTATAGTGGTTAAGGTGTTAGAGCCTCTTGATCGGAAGGTTCCTGGTTCGAATCCGGGTACGGGCATGGATGTTTGTAAACGTATGGTGTAGAGGCGGCTGGTGCACCTTAAATCTGTCGTGGCCGAAAGTCCTCACGTTGGGTTGGCGTGGAAGTTTGGAGAGTGGGGTGCCAGCTCACGTGTTGCTTCGTCATCTGATCGTGGTTCAAAATTACGAGGTGTTGTCCTCGGATCTTTCCCTTCAGGGACTGATCCCGGACCGTCGTCAATAGCCCGCTGTGTTGCTCTAGTACGACGTTAACTAAAAAAATTACCAAAAAAATTACCCGGACCGTCGTGAATAGCCCGTTGTGTTGCTCTAGTACGACGTTAACTAAAAATTACCAATTACCAAGGCATTCCATGCAATACGAAAAGACAAACGCGGGCTGTGGTAGCTCGGTTGGATGAGTAACAAGCTAGCAACCGGATGGTTGCTAGTTCGAATCCAGCCAAAGACTTTCGTGTAGAAAGGGGGCTGGTGCACGTTAAATCTGTCGTCGCCTCAAATATCCTCACGTTGGCGTGTTGTGGAAGTTTGAAGAGTGGAAGGCCAGCTGAGGTGTGACCTCGTTATCTGACCGTGTTTCAAAATTATCTGATATTGTCATCGGATCTTTCCCTTCGGGTTTGATACTGGACCGTCACCAATAGCACATTGCGTTGCGACAGTGCGACGTTGATCAAATACCTACCTGCCTCCTGGACCGTCGTCAATAGCCCGTTGTGTTGCTCTAGTACGACGTTAACTAAAATATTACCATTTTACCTTACCGAACCTTGGTTGAAAATTACGAGGTGTTGTCCTCGGATTTTTCCCTTAAAGGGACTGTTCCCGGACCGTCGTCAATAAGCCCGTTGTGTTGCTCTGGTACGACGTTAACTAACATATTACCATTTTTTCTTACCGAACCTTGGTTCCAAATCTCGAGGTGTTGTCCTCGGTTTTTTTCCCTTAAAGGGGCTGATACCGGACCGTCGTCAGTAGCCAGTTGTGTTGGTGTAGTACGACGTTAACTAAAATTACCATTACCATTACCTT
This sequence comes from Metellina segmentata, assembly GCA_947359465.1. Taxonomy (NCBI): domain Eukaryota; kingdom Metazoa; phylum Arthropoda; class Arachnida; order Araneae; family Tetragnathidae; genus Metellina; species Metellina segmentata. The sequence continues at coordinate 28,596,127 of OX375884.1, forward strand.
ACTGAACCATCACCAATAACCCGTTCTGCATCGCAGTGTGAAGTTAATTCAAATACCATACCAAAAAAAAACAAATAATTTTAACTCTATTTTCTTATCCAAGGCCGCCATGCGTCCTAACTGACTAAAAATTAATCAGAGTCAGTCACGCTCAATCTACGGACCCCCTTAATTTACGTCCGCGCGAAAGGGGATGATCAATAAACTCGTAGTCCACATAGCTCTGGGTATCCGCTCGCAGTTGACTATCCCTATCCTTGTCTCTCCTCGACTGCTGGCCAACCGAGTCATATCCTTATCCCGTGCATAGAGACAGGCGGCGCTATGCATGCATACGGTGGCTCTCTATTGAGCCGTATTGAGTTCGCAGTCCATTGTGTTCCGTGATCCAATCAGGTCGCTTCCAGGGGACGGAGTTTACAGACATGTAAGCACTAGTAATTGAACGGGTGGTAAGTGCCGGTGGAATCCAGCAAAATATTCCGTCATCCAATGTCCACACACCATGCGGCTCAAATGGGAGGACGAGTATCGAAAGTGTCTCCGGATCATGCGCATTAGGGCTGTTTGGGAGAGTGTGAATGGGTTGCTTTCTGTATACTGTAACAAAGAAATACACTTTACGTCAACCGTGCTGCTTTCGATGGTAATGGTAATTTTAGTTAACGTCGTACTAGAGCAACACAGCGGGCTATTGACGACGGTCCGGGATCAATCCCTTCAGGGAAAGATCCGAGGACAACACCTCGTAATTTTGAACCACGGTCAGATGACGAAGCAACACCTGAGCTGGCACCCCACTCTCCAAACTTCCACACCAACCCAACGTGAGGACTTTCGGCCACGATAGATTTAAGGTGCACCAGCCGCCTCTACACCATACGCTTACAAACATCCATGCCCTGACCCGGATTCGAACCAGGAACCTTCCGACCTAGAGGCTAACACCTTAACCACTATACCGGTTGGTCGGCTCTGCTGCTTTCGACGGATTGCATGTTAGGGTTTCATGACGCGAGGTCCAATTACAGGGTCGCGAGTTCGAATGCAACTAAAGACTGTCGTGTTCAAAGAGGGCTGCTGCACGTTAAATCTGTCGTGGTCTCGAATGTACTCACATTGGAGTGGTGTGGAAGCTTAGTTTAGTGGGTTGTCAGCTCAGGTGTTGGTTGCCTCGTCATCTGACCGTGGTTCAAAATTACGTGGTGTTTGTTGCCTTCGGATTCCTCCCTCGTTGTCCTTCCCTTTTGGATTGATCCCGGACCGTCGTCAATAGCCCGTTGTTTTGTCCCGGTACGACGTTAATTCGAATATATATCTACCTAGCTCCTCATAGTCCAAGACAAAGATAAGAGATCGATTTAATGTTTGTAAAATGTGCATAATGAGACTATAAAGTACTGATTTCGATGAAGAATGTATCCAATAGTTTTAGAAATTAGAAATGTTGGTCGAGGTAATCTTACATTTATTTAACGCATAGGTAATTTGGTAATTTTTAATTAACGTCGAACTAGAGCAGCACAATAGGATATTGACGACGGTCCGTTGTCAATCCCTTAAGGGAAAGATTCGAGGACAACATTTCGTAATTTTGAACCACGGTCAGATAACGAAGCAACACCTGAGCTGGCATTACACTCTTCAAACTTCCACACCAACCCAACGTGAGGACTTTTGGCCACGACAGATTTAAGGTGCACCAGCCGCCTCTACACCATATGCTTCAAACATCCATGCCTGGACCCGGATTCGAACCAGGAACCTTCCGATCTAGAGACTAACACCATACCACTATACCGGTTTGTCGGCTTTTGTGTGTGTGGGGAGTATTATATGCCACCTGCTTAAAATGGTGCAAGGTTAGTATATAAGTATTCCAGGTAAAAGTTTCCCAAACTTTTTTGCTTCAACGCCATTTTTTTAAGGTAAGTTGGTAGTTGAATAAACGTCGCACTAGAGCAACACTACGAGTTATTGGCGACGGTCAGAGGAAATAACCAAGGGTAACACCACGTAATTTTGAACAACAGTCCGATGACGAGGCTACACTTGAGCTGGCACCCCACTCTCCAAACTTCCACCCCACTCTCCAAACTTCCACTCCACGCCAAAGTGAGGGCATACGAGACCATGACAGGTTTAACGTGCGTAAACCCTCTTTGTACACGACTACAGTCTTTGGACTACATTCGAACTCGGAACCCTCCGGTTTTTAATCTATTACTCTTACTACCGTGCTATTTGTCCAATTTGTAAAACTATCTTGATTAATCGCAATTGTAACTGTGCCCTAATATTTTATTTTCACAATAATAATTATATGCCTGTGAATTTTAAGATTTTGGTATTTGAGTAGTTTTTTTTAATTAACGTCGCTCTGGAGCAACAAAACGCTCTATCTAGGACGATCTGGGTATGGTATTTGTAATTAACTTCGCACTGGAGCAACAAAACGCGCTGTTGAGGACGGTATGGGTATGGTATTTTTAATTAACTTCGCACTGGAGCAACAAAACGCGCTGTTGAGGACGGTCTGGGTATGGTATTTTTAATTAACGTCGCACTGGAGCAACAAAGCACGCTATTGACGACAATCCGGGTATGGTATTTTTAATTAACGTCGCACTGGAGCAACAAAACGCGCTAGTGAGGACGGTCCGGGTATGGTTTTATTAATTAACGTCGCACTGGAGCAACAAAACACGCTATTGACGACGGTCCGGGTATGGTATTTTTAATTAACGTCGCACTGGAGCCACAAAACACGCTATTGACGACGGTCCGGGTATGGTATTTTTAATTAACGTCGCACTGGAGCAACAAAACGCGCTAGTGAGGACAGTCCGGGTATGGTTTTATTAATTAACGTCGCACTGGAGCAACAAAACACGCTATTGACGACGGTCCGGGTATGGTATTTTTAATTAACGTCGCACTGGAGCAACAAAACACGCTATTGACGACGGTCCGGGTATGGTATTTTTAATTAACGTCGCACTGGAGCAACAAAACACGCTATTGGCGACGGTCCGGGTATGGTATTTTTAATTAACGTCGCACTGGAGCCACAAAACACGCTATTAACAACGGTCCGGGTATGGTATTTTTAATTAACGTCGCACTGGAGCAACAAAACGCGCTAGTGAGGACGGTCCGGGTATGGTTTTATTAATTAACGTCGCACTGGAGCAACAAAACACGCTATTGACGACGGTCCGGGTATGGTATTTTTAATTAACGTCGCACTGGAGCCACAAAACACGCTATTGACGACGGTCCGGGTATGGTATTTTTAATTAACGTCGCACTGGAGCAACAAAACGCGCTAGTGAGGACGGTCCGGGTATGGTTTTATTAATTAACGTCGCACTGGAGCAACAAAACACGCTATTGACGACGGTCCGGGTATGGTATTTTTAATTAACGTCGCACTGGAGCAACAAAACACGCTATTGACGACGGTCCGGTATGGTATTTTTAATTAACGTCGCACTGGAGCAACAAAACGCGCTAGTGAGGACGGTTCGGGTATGGTTTTATTAATTAACGTCGTACTGGAGCAATACAACGGACTATTGACGACCGTACGGGATCAATCCCCGAAGGGAAAGGTGAAATTTTAGAATGTTAGAATTAGTTTGGAAATAAAATGACTGGGAATTGTTACATCCTTTTAAATGTAACATAAACATTTTTGCACATAAATACTAAATTGTTCACTATTATTAGTTATTAATATCGATGAAATCATTAAAATTAAAAATAATCACCAATGAGAAGTGTGGTAGTTTAATTTACGGGAAAAATTTTACTCATTTGTAAAACGCACTAAGAATTTCAAAAAGAATTAAACATTCATTCAAAGAAAAATGACTTAGTGTGACCTTTTGTCTACAGAACCCCCTTTTATGTGGTCTAAAAATCTCAAAAACTGATCTTGAAAATTTTAGCTCAGCGTGTTTTGCTTGTATGTGTGTGAACGAAATATTTCCACACTTCATATCTCTTCCACTTTCAGCAAAAACAATAGTAGGTTTGTTAGGTTAATTTCTTTGGCGCAAAGGCGTCATATGGCCCAGCTGCGCTAAACGCTAAACAGACAACTTCAAGTCATAGACATTCTCACAAGAAAAGTTGGAGTGATATAAAAGAGAAAAATACCAGGGTAAGTTTCAGGACTCAAACCAGTGCCATTAGCAACTCGTAAGTTGCCAGGCCAGTGAGCTAACCCACCAAGCCCTGGCGACGCTAAAAGAATAGTTGGAACAAAACGTCAAAAATAATGCAGCCAATGTAAATGTATATTTTGAGACTAAGAGGCACAGATATGTCTCTATTTCCTTATGTATGCACTGTTTACTTCTTATGCGAAGCCGTAATATCCCATTACAAAAGAAAGCAGCTTTCCATCTTGAAAATAGCTGTTGTAAACAATACGCGTTTTTTGCATCTAACGTTTTCTCTCGCTCGCCACCAGCTTTCTTAAATTTAATCTGCGCAGTGCATGTTAAAGATATTTTATGTAAAAAAATAAACGCGTACCGAGATGGAAATGCACCACTGCCTGTTTTGACGTCCGTCCGCCTTATTGCCTTATCTCCACACCATTGAAAAGTTAATGAAGATAACAAGACGCATTTTAGTTTTCCAATAAAAACCGTCTTATTCGAGATCTCGTTTCAATGAAGGAAAGAAAATCAAGTGAAAAATTCACCTCTCAAAATGAAATCCCGAATCACGTGCTTTAGATTCCGTGCCTTTGTATCGAAATCAAATTTACAAGCGCGCTGGAACGTATTGTCATGAGGAGAAAGAAAAAAGATTCTAAGAAATGAGAGAAGAATATCGTGAAATAAAACTAAAAAGAGATCTGCAATAATACCCAATCAAGAGCGAAATATTGCTTTAGGCTGTGAAAAAAGAAGTTAAGGCGTGGAAGCCTTTTTGATGCATAATACGGCATGAACAAATATTTAACCAGGAAGAAGAATATATCCTTTGACCGGTTACTTGTCATTGTGAAAATCCTATGGGTTTCGACGGAAAACGCTTTCAAGAGAATGTGAAAGATGAATTTAGAGTCCGTTCTAATTTGCTACATTCTTACTATAAAGAAGAGATAATGCTTCAAACACAAAGCTGTAAGAGAAGCGATTGAATTCAATTGATGGTGATCTTAAACGCGTTGCTTGCGATTTTCTTTGTGACAGTATTTTGAGCTGCAGCAACAAAGTAATGCGAGAATTCAAATAAAAAACCTGTGTCGGGTTTTTCGAAACTGTTTTGTTAATGACTTAAAGAAGTGAAGTCGTTGGCCCCTCTCTCTCTCTCTCTCTTGTGATGAAAAGCAGGTAAAAAGATGTTTGTATTCGGTAAGATATAATCCTTCGCTGTCCTTTGTCTAATCTTTTCTGTCTGCTTTTCCAAAGTCGTGTTATGTTAACCATGAGAGGTTATTTTGGGAATAACGTATTTAAAGTTTGAATCTTTTTAGACACAAATCGGTCTATGATCTATTTAAACGCACTACTTATTGTTTATTCTCTCGAATTTTTGTGCGTCATGAGAGGAGTTGGGGAATAACTATTAAGTTTTCTATTTTTCCACACTATTTGGTCCATTATCTATTTTTACGCGCTACATATTGTATATTATTTCCCTATCTGTAACTGTACTGTATTATTCTTATTAACCATGAGAAGTTGTCTATAACTTATTAAATTTTAAGACTTTTTCGACACTTGTCGGTCTATGATCTATTTATGCGCACTACGTACTGTCTATTCTTTCAGTATCAGCTATTCCAGAGTCGTATTCTTGTGAGCCATGAGAGGGGTTGGGGAAAAACTAGTAAGGCTTCTACTTTTCCACATTATCTGGTCCATGATTTATTTTTACCCACTACGTATTGTATATTCTTTCCCTATATGTAACTGTACTGTTTTATTCTTATTAACCATGAGAAATTGTCAGTAACTATTAAAGTTTAGATCTTTTTCGATATTTGTCGGTTTATGATCTATCTATACCAGGGCTCGAAATACCCAGGTGCACAGGTGCACTGTGCACATGAAAATAAAATTCTGCACCTAATTTTTTCCAGCTAGGTGCATGCCGTGCACCTACCGTTAAAAAAGGGGAAGAAACGTTTTATATTATTTTGATGCTTGAACAAACTATTAGTATCGACCTCTCTCGCTCTAAAGGAATTGTAATTAAAATTACTAAATACACACTATGCGAAAAAAAAATCGCTGGGCCGTAACGGGTTTATACAGGAGGAGGGTTTACTTGTGTCATGCCGCCAGAACTTTCCGATGATCGAAACATTTTCCAGATGGCTCTGTTGAAGCGACTGCCGCGACAGCCGTGCTCCGGAGAAGGAGAATATAATTGTTTAAATATTTTTATTTACTATCTACTACTAACCAATCTAAACATACACAATTAATAAAGTAGTTTACCTTATATTAGGTTTTTTTAAATGTGCACCTAAAATAGAACCTGTGCACTTAATTTAAAAACTTAGGTGCACCTGTATTAAAAAATCTATTTCGAGGCTTCATCTATACGCACTACGTACTGTCTATTCTTTTTATACCGGCTATTCCAGAATAGCATTCTTGTGAACCACGAGAAGGTGTTGGGTTATTCAAGTTTCAATCTTTTTCGACACCATTTCGTCTATGATAAAAGCGTGCGCGCTCTTTTAATTCACATTTTTTATTCATTTATTCAACATTTTCATAAAAAGTTTTAAAATTTCAACTGTTTTTACGATATGCGCCCGTACTATTTATAATCGGATTTTTTCAATTTTTATACCATTTGTCAATATCTTTCCGTAACGGTTTTAACGTTGTTGGAGAACATGGTTTCAAATTAATTTTTTATAGTCGTAACGTATTTTTAAATTTTTGTTGTTACAATAAAATGAATTCTTAAAATTAAATTTTAATTATGATACATACAACTTTTGCAGTTATCTCATCTTTAATCGGTTTCATGGATTTTATTTTGGGAATTGTTATTTTAATAGACCTTGCACTTTCAATAAAACCTAATAAATTAATTCTCTCCGTTTGATCAAACATGGGGAAGTGCAATTTTAAATTTTCATACTTTCAACACGAGTTACTCCAAGAAGGCTCGAGTAACTAAGTAGCTCGAATAACTAACTCAAATAACAATGTAATTCGTGCAACGAAGTAACTCGTGGATAGAGTACATAAAACAATACTACATTGCTACGAAACAGGAATTCGTGTAACCAACTAAACCGCTCAGCGAACTAACTCGTGTAACGAAGTAACTCGTGTAATGAAGTAAATCATGCTGTGAAGTAACTCGGACAGAGTTCAACGAAGTAACACGTGCAGTTAAGCAGCTCGTGGAACTAAGTTGTTTATGAAACTAAGTAACTCATGGAAACAAATCTGTAAAATATTATTGGCGTTGCTGCCAAACAATAATTCGTGTAACGAAGTAAATATTGCAGCAAAGTAACTGTGAAAACAAGTAATTCGAGTAACGAAGTAAATACGAATAACAAAGTAAATCATGCAGCGAAGTAACTCGTGCAAACGAAGCAATTCATGCACAGAAGTAGCTTGTTCAGCGAAGAAATACGTGGATCTAAGCAGCTCGTGCATAGAAGTAACTGCTCAGCGAATTAACTCGTGTAACGAAATAACTCGTGTAAAAAGTAAATCATGCTGTGAAGTAACTCGGACAGAGTTCAAAGAAGTAACGCGTGCAGTTAAGCAGCTCGTGCAACTAAGTTGTTTATGAAACTAAGTAACTCGTGGAAACAAATCTGTAAAATATTATTGGCGTTGCTGCCAAACAATAATTCGTGTAACGAAGTAAATATTGCAGCAAAGTAATTGTGCAACCAAGTAATTCGAGTAACGAAGTAAATACGAATAACAAAGTAAATCGTGCAGCGAAGTAACTCGTGCAAACGAAGCAATTCATGCACAGAAGTAGCTTGTTCAGCGTAGAAATACGTGGATCTAAGCAGCTCGTGCACAGAAGTAGCTTTTTCAGCGTAGAAATACGTCGATCGAAGCAGCTCGTGCACTGAAATAGCATGTGCAACTAAGTAACTCGTGGAAACAATGTCTACAAAACAGTGTTGCGTTCTAGTATAGCGTAGACAACACCAGTGGGTGCTACATCGATTGGCTCTCAAAGTCTGCCACTTATCATAGTGTATTACGACTAGTGATCGATTCGCCTAGTTACCCACCTGAGCAAGAGGACTATTCTTAGTCAGATCGTGAATTTGACTGCCATAGATTTTCTGTGGCCTTTGTCGTCAAGAGAGCATTGTATTCGGGCATTATTTGCTCCAGCGTTTGATAATTTTTTCTTGTATAGATATTTCCGATGTGAAGATGGTACCGTGACTCTTAATTTGTGGTTTATATATTGGCAGAATACACCGTAATTTTTAATGTTTGGTTTATATACTAGTAGATTGCACCGTGACTCTTAATTAGTGGTTCATCTACTGATAGCACCATGACTCTTAATTCATGGTTTATCTACTGGCAGATTACACCGTGACTCTTAAAATTCATGGTTTATCTACTGTCAGATTGCACCATGACTCTAATTTCGTTGTTATTTATTAGTAGATTACACCGTGACCTGATTTGTGGTCTATCTACTGATAGCACCATGATTCTTAATTCGTGGTTTATATACTGGAAAATTGCACCGTGACTTTTAATTTGTGGTTTATTTACTTGTATATTGCACCATGAGGAAGAATCCTCTGGTATCTGGGTTATTCAATAATAGTTTTTATTCAATTGGAGGTATTGAAAAACTCTGTATTTGATGATTTCTTTTACTTGTACATATGTTTTCAATGACAATACGGCACCGCAGCTGTTCATGGTTATCTGCTGGGAGACTTTGCAAGGATATCTGCTCTTTCATCACAAGTAATTTCTATAAGGCTTGAAGTTAATAATTAATCTATCGACCTCACCAATATTAATTAAGAATAAATATAAAAGTTTTAAAATACATAAAATAGCGTATTATTGCTTTACTTGCTTATAAATGTATACAACTTGTATAACGATCCACGAATTGAGAGTCACGGTCCCAGTCTTCACATTGGAAACATCTCTGTGCAAGAAAAAAATCAGTGAATGATGAAACAAAGAATATCTAGACTTCAATACAACTCAACATACCTGAAGATTGTCCTCACGGTGCAGTATTCCATTAGATAAGGTATTCTTTGCACCAGCAATCGATGATTTGTTTCTTGAAAAATGTTTAAAATGTGAAGATGTTACTCGGACAATTCGTGGTTATCTACCGGAAGACTTTACAGTGGCACCTGCTCTTTCATTCTCAGTAATGGAACAATGACTTCGCATGAGACTGAAGTTAACTGTGATGTTCGCATTAAATCTGTCGATAGTGACAGTGTTCAACAGTGTGTGTTCCGTGACAGTGTCGACCGTGTTCAACATTCATGAAGAATATAAGCAAAAAATTTTAATTACATAAAACCAGAATATAGCTTTACTTGCATAAGAAAATTGTGTAAAGAAGTAGAACCACACACAAATTTACAGCCACGATGCTGGTCTTCAAATTAGAAACATCTGTAGAAACAAAAATCAGCTAGTACTGGAACAAATAATATCAAGATTTAAATAAAACCCAGCTATCCAGAAGATTTATTCATCATGATGCAGTCTTTTAATTTATAAGGGATTCCTTGCACAAGTAATTGATGATTTGTTGCTTGTAAAAATGTATAAAATGTGAAGGCAACTCTTGGTTGTTTACTGCTACACTTTACAAGGACATCTGCTCTTTCATTCTCTGTAATATAGCCATGAGCTAAGCTTACTAAAGTTAACCCACCAAGTGTTCGTCATAAGCAAAACTGACCAGATATTGATGGCCAAGATATCTCGTCATTAAGAGAACACTGACCAGATCTTGTTCTCGTTATTATAAAAAATCAGCAATAGCTTGATGGGGAGATAACTTGTCGATAGTAAAATTGGTCGGATCCTCATAGACGAGATATGTGACAAAACTGACCAGATCTGGTGGACGAGGTATCTTACGAAACTGACCAAACCCTTTTAGACGAAATATATGACAAGACTGACCAGATCTGGATGGTCCCAAACTGACCAGTTCTTGACGGTCGAGATATTTCGTCATTAAAAGTAGACTGAACAGATCTTGACTCATCATAAAAAAATCAGCAATAGAATCGTCGATAGTAAAATTGGTCAGATCTTGAGAGACTAGGTATCTCGTAGAAACCACTTGGAGGTTTAATTACGATGTCCGAATCAAATCTGTTTACAGTGCGTTATTCATCAAGAATGAAAACACAAATTTCAAATTACAGAAAATTGGGATCACAGCTCTGCTTGCTTAGAGATGTCTACAACTTGGACAAAGCAATAAAATAATAGGTTAAAGTGGGGAAGATACCTAATAAATACCCCATGTCATAAAATACGTCAACAAGAACGAAGAATTCCATTCAGAAATATCTCACAACATCAAGTATTTCGGAGCATTATAGACAAAACATTAAACACAGAAGAAATGGAGCTAAATTTCCTAACGGGGGGAATTCCCTGGCAGCTTTGGCGAGTCCAGAGCAGTGGAAATGTACGAACAAATAATTTTGTCCACATATTTCTGCTATATATTTTGCGTTTTTTGGAAAAAATTCCACGCGTCGACTGCGAAGTTCATATGTATGCGGGGCGGACAATATGGGAGGGGTGGAAAACATTTATTTTCGTTTCAAAATTGACTGTAGGGAAAGTGCAGATATTTTTCCAAGTGAAGGCTGGTAGTATTATATAAAATTTATGAAATTTCCTTGAACCGGCGGGATTGCGAGAAGCCAGTCTCTTCAGAACAGTGGAAGCGGGACTCTCGCAATGATTTAACCAGGGAGTTGAATCTGCTCTAAAGCTGCGAATAAATTCGGTTTGGTTATTCGCATCGTGAACAGCCCTGGACGTGCAGATTTCGGTTCCCCGTTTCTTTTCGAAATCAAGTTTTGCCTTTCCTTTCAGGTCTGTGGTAAAAAGATTTACTTTCTCTCTTGAACTAATTTGAACCAGATTTCTCCAACGGAGGAAGATATTAACCTAACTCTGGCGAATAATGATGGAATAAATATGCCGCAGGAAATAAAATGGGAATATAACCTCTGAATTATGTGAACGGGTTAAAATTATTCGATAGGGATTTCAATAAAATTTTGATAGGTACTCACCGTCGATGTTTTAACGTATATAAAAAGTATGATTTAATGGTAAAAGAATGCAGCTACTTGGTAAATTAAAAAATTTACATTTTACAACTGATTTTAACCAGATTTCTCTCCTACGGAGAAAGACTAAACTAACTCAGGAGAAATATGATGGAATAAATAAACCATAGGATATAAAATGGAAATATAACCTGTGAATTATGATGGTTAAAATGATTCAATGTGGGTTTCAATAAAATGTTTTTTAGCACTCTTTTTAATCGTTGATATTTTAACATAAATAAAACGCATGATTTAATTGTAATATAATGCAGTTTAATTAAAAAATTAAAAAAATGTTTGAACCAAATTTTTTCTAAGGAGAAATGTACTAACTTAACTCTTGCAAATAATGATGGAATAAACGCAACGTTTAGAAATAAAATGTGAGTTTAACCTTTGAATTATGAGTACGGATTAAAGAGATCAAACATGGGCTTAAGTAAAATTTTAAGATATTTATTTTGATCGCTGATATTTTAACGTACATAAAACGTGCTTGGTAAATTAAAATTTGAAAACCAGTTTCAACCTGATTTTCTCCACGGAAAAAGATGTTAACCATACTTGGGCGAAAAGTGATGGAATAAATATGCCTTCGAAAATAAAAGCATTGTATAAATTCTGAATTACACGTACTGCTTAAAAAGATTGAATAAGTATTAGGTATTTTAGTAAAAACTTATTTTAATCGTTGGTATCTTAACGTACTTAAACTTATGAAGTACTAGCAAAATACCCGACCTTACTCGGTTTGAATTGGTTTACTCTAGATTGAAGAGATAATCAAAATATATACTGACTTACGTTTTTTGTAGAATAAAAATTTATTTTAACATCTTTCGCCATCTTTATATTTTCTACAACTTACTTTGGACACAAATCCTACACATGCATATCCATTCATGAAATACATTTCACATACATCGCACAATTGCTGTATGACAAAGCTACAAAATGACGAAAGGTGATACTAAGGTTACTACTGTAAAAGACGATTTATAGGAAGATTTGGAATTCCCTTTCTTAAGTTCTTTTCATGTTCAACTCAATTAATTAAAATTACGATTTACGGCGAGTGCTCTCTCACTCATATTCAACAAAACAATATTTTTTTACTTGTGGCACTCTTGCCTCCGGTATGCGACATTGTGAAATTTTGCAATCTTCTCCTGTCATTATGACAACGAATTTTTTAATGTTGGAAAAAGTTCTAGTTTGGATTTTTAAACATTACTATTCTTTCAATAACGGCATTATTCTTTCAATAATGGCATAACTACACTTAAAATTTACTGAAAATTTATACTGACTTACCTAACATTTTTAAGTCTAATACTTTGTGGTGCTGTTGCGTGTGATGAGAAGGAAAACACATTTATTAAAATAATAAATATTTAAAACAGGAAACAGCGAAGTAAAACAAAATAAAAGATGTCGCAAAAAATTGTTCTAAAGATATTAATTTGTGATTCAATTTTATCTCTTGATCTCGCACAGTTGCCACAACTTACAACTAAAAGTGTACAAATTTTAGAAATGTGAAATTAATTCAGAGCGAAAGAATCAGAAAAAATATCACTGCTCGCGCGATCTTGTTCATTCTCGTTTCGTTGAAAAATATCGTCTGTCCCAAATATTCGTAAATCGTTTTCATTGCGCAAAGAATAAAAATAAGACTCGAAATAAATGAAGTATCAAAACTAAAATTTCACCATAAAAATTTTTTTTTTGAAAAATAATTGGTTTTTAGCATTACTGGTAAAGCAAATGAAAGTAATCGTAATACTCAAACTACATTCCAATTTTTCGAAAACTATCAAATTGTGGCTGATTTAAGTATACTTACTCAGGTGTTTTAGCATGAAACTCTTCTAAATATAACAATAAAAAAAAAGTTTAATATTGCATTCACTAAACTAATAAATAATGTATAAAATAAAACACATTGTAATCAAATATCTGGAATGCAATTCATGTGATGTCTACACAAACACAAAATCGAGCATAGAACAGAAAGACGGACAGACAGACTTTCGCAACCAATGCAACTCACTAAATGAAGATAAGTACTCACTGTATGCAAATTTCCATGAAAATATCTTAAACCGCGTGGACGTGTATAGGGCACAACAGACAGACAGACAGACAGACAGACAGACAGACGGACAGACAGACACCAAACGAGAAAAAGGCGGATTCGGCATCAGAAGGGTCCAAAACGGATAGAAAACTTGAAATGGGTCGAAAATATTGAATGTACAAACAAACACTCCATTCTTATTTATATAGATAGGTAAAAGGATGGTGACTTAGTAAAAGGATGGTCACTCAGTCACTTGGTGAATTAAAAGTTTAAATTTGTAAACCAGTTTGAACCTGATTTCTTCCACGGAGAAAGATATTAACCTAACTCTGATGAAGAATGGTGGAATAAATATGTCCCAAGAAATAAAATAAGAATATAACCTCTAAATTATGAATGTAGTTCAAAAAGATTGGACAGGTATTTCACAGTAAAATTTTGATTCAGAACTTATTTTAATCGTTGATATTTTAATGTTACATAAAATATTGATTTATACTCTAGACCAACGTTTTCTAAAGTCTGGTACCACGGAACACTGTTCGGTGGATAGTGAATAAGTGTGTTCCGTTAAAAATTAATCAAAATTGATGATCTTGACAAATAATAGAATTGAAACATTATTCAAAAACTATCAATGGATTCATGATTCAAGATACGAATTTCAACTCAAGGGAATGATAAAATGCTTTTGTTGTCACATCTATGATTGGAGAAGAAATGGAATAATTCTTCACCGCTATTTCTTCCAAATCTTCTAAGATGAAAGAACAAGAGTATTATCTAAGAACAAACCAAAATACAGAAGTACCATTAAAGTTATTTAAATTTCGAATTTACTTGTATTGACAATACATATACTTCTGATGCAAAGCGTGTTTTAGGTAATAAAATACTAGCAAACAGTTCTTTGGCACCAGCTAAAATTCGTAGGCATTTCCAAACGAAGCACGATGATTACAAAGGGAAATATATACATTTGTTTAAGAGACGACGTGACTAGCAAGAAAATCTACACTTCAAATAATTACAATTGCTAAACTGTAAATGATAATGCAACAGAGGCATAGACATTGTATCATGCGTGTTAAACATGCAGACTGCCGAAAAATAGAAGAAGTACAGTTATAAAATCATACTATTTCAAGTCTATGATCTTTCTGCTGACACAGAGAAAGAGCTAATTCATCGATTTAAATTTTGCAGTGTATATGCATTGCAAATGGATGAATCTATAGATGTAGCAGGACTCGATACATTACGTGTTAGTTGGTTAAGTAATTAACAAGGTATCGTAGATTTACTCATGTGCAAATATCTACAAGAAAAAACAACTGGACAAGATACATTCCATTGCATTAATAATTGCTGTACAAAACAGGAAATTGTTTGGGAGAAGTGTATTGATACTTTTGCAGATGGTGCTCAAACAAAGGTAGGAAAAAAGAAGGGAATAGTAAAACGGATCTTGCAAGTATCTACAAAGACCACCAAAAGTCATTGTTTTGCACATATAAGCACTAGAAGCAAAAAATTCCTACATATTCAAAAACTATTTTGGATGAAGCATTAAAAATTATCAATTATGTCAAATCTCTACCACTTCAATCCAGATAATTTAAAATTTTGCAGGTAGTGCACATAATGTACTTTTATTACATGCTGAAGTGGCATGACTATCCAGAGGAAAAGCACTATTGAGGCTTTTTGAGCTTCATTAGGAGTTCTAAGTCTTCTTGACGTCATTACGAACATTTAATTGAAATTTTAACAACATCTTCATGGTTGATGAGTCTTGTGAATACGGAAGATATTTTTACAAAGTGCCAAAGAAATGAACCTACAGTTCATTACAAGGAAAGAATGTTACAAATTTTAATACGAAAAATAAATTATATCTTTTGATGGGAAGTCACAGTGTGATTCTGGAATTTTACGATTGAACAGAATAACTTTGATTGCTTTCCTGGATTGAATAAATTTTTGACGGAAATAAAGTTTAAAGTACATGAAGTTTTTAAGGTAATTTTAGAATCTTTTCTTGCCGGACTTATACAATCAACTAATTTTTTCCAAAGTCAGTGAGGACAATTACCGGGCTTAGAAACCATCTACAGTGACAGCTAAGTTAGTAGGTTTCAAAGCAAGTGTTTATGAAAATATAATTAACTTAATTAGTGAATTTGATTTAATACTACAAAAATACGAGAAATTACCATTAAATGACTTCTGGAAAAATATAAGAGAAGAGTACCCCAGCATGTCAATACTAGGTAGTCTTGTTTTGCTTTCTTTTACGCCTTATGCGAGACAGGAATTTCATATTACATACTGCAACCAAATCAATGTCTAGGAACAGACTCGATGCTACACTAGACATGAGAATTCAACTTTCTTATACTGTAAGCCTGATATCAAAGGAATTTGTAATACAAAGGCCTCAAAAATCGAAGTCGCTAATAAAATAGTTTTACAAAATGTATTCACGCTTGTTTTATTATACTACTTTTGTGTATTTTGTTTTAAACAATGTGTGAACTTTTGCAAGCACCTTTTGAGAATTAATGTTCGTTTTCCTTATGCTTAGATTTACTCATTTATTTCATTTATTATCACCTACTCTTCGAAATAACCAAGGTGTTCCGTTAAAATTTCAGGATATGTGAAGTGTTCCGTTGTATAAAAAGTTTGGAAGCGCTGCGATATAGCATGCACCTTAATTGGTAAATTTAAAATTTAAAAACCAGTTTGAACCCGGTTTACCACTTGTTAGGAAGATATTAACCTAATTTTGGCGAAGAATGTGTGTGTGTGTGTGTGTGTGTGTGTGTGTGTGTGATCGAATACGTGTGCCGTCACAGAAACAAAAGGGAAAAAGAACCTCTAAAATGTATGCGTACTGGTTAAAAAAATTGGATAGAGACACACACACACAACTAGTATAATTTAATATATATCTTACCGCTAAAGCTCGAAAGCCCTTAATGTGCACATTATATAGCTAATCTGCAGATTAACTTATTTTTGATTAATGAAACAATATTCGGCACTTTAACGGATATCACCCTAGTTAATCTGCACATTAACTAGATAATCTGTAGAATAACTGGTTACTGCACTTTAGCTGTAACAGATACATACTTTTCTTTGATATTTCAACGTTACGAATGATCTTTTCTCAAAATAATAAAATGAAGAAAGAATGAAACCTAGCTGAGATCAATTTTAATGTCAAAAACTAGTTAAACTAGATTGGTTTTATATGGAGAAATATATTTAACCTAACTCTGGGGAGAAGAATGACGGAATAAATATGCCGCAATACATAAAATGGAAATGCGAGTACAATCTTTAAACTATGCGTACGGATTAAAAATATTCTATTGGAATTTAATAAAATTTTAATGTTTGATATTTTAGAGTGTGTATAAGATGTCTGATTTATACGAAAAAAATGAAGTTTAGTTGGTAAGTTACAAATTGTGAACTTAAAAATTAGCTACAATCAAATTTCTACCTCGGAGAAAGATATTATTCTGGCGAAACATGATGGAATAAATATATTGTCAATTCAACGGAAATACCTCCCTGAATTATGTGTAGGTAGGACAAAGATTGGAAGGGGATTTTTGTTAGACTTGTATGGAAACATGTTTAGGTCACTGATATTTCACCTAATAATAAAAGGTATGATTTTTATATGCATGAGTATGAAGCTCAATTGGCACAGTAAAAAAGTAGAAGATAAAAGCTATTTTCAACCAGATTTGTCCCACAAAGATAATTATTTGTACCGAAGATTGGATTGTTATACCTTTAGAAATACAATGGGGATTGATCACTAACTATATCTGAATTTGCTTAAGGATTATAGATATTGTTTGAGATTTAAATTGATTTCAATAGATATTCATTTTGGTCGTTGACTCTCTCTCTCTCTCTCTTGTGTGTGTGTGTGTGTGTGTGTGTGTGTGTGTGTGTGTGTGTGTGTGTGTGTGTGTGTGTGTGTGATAACAAAAATATTAAATAATACGATTTACACTAAAGTATTTAGCTTACTTAATGGGAGTAAGTTTAAAGTGTTAAATGTTTCGAAAATATATACTGCTGTTTGTAAAAAATGCAACACCATGAAGGAGTCATCAGAATTAAATGAAATTTAATACACAAACGGCTTGTATTAGTACAAATAAATGAATAAATTTTTATAGCAAAAAAAACAATATTAAGTGTCCGAAATCAGTATTTGATGTAGCCACCACGCGCTGCAATAAGTGCTGCTTTACGACGTGGCATGGAGTGAACCAGATGTTGAATGTCTGCTTCTGGAAGAGAATTCCATATTGTTGGTATGCGCACCCAAAAAGTTCATCTTTTGCAGATGTAGGACGCGGATCACGAGCGAGACCCCGACCAACCAAATCCCACACGTGCTCATTGGGTGACATATCCGGCGAATAAGCCGGCCAAGGAAGAAGTTGCATGTGTTGGGCTGAAAAGAAGTCTCGAACATTCCTAGCAACACGCGGGCGTGCATTATTCTGTTGAAAGATAGCTCCAGGGATGCCTTGAAGGAAGGGAACGACTTCGGGCTCTAGCACTTCACGGACGTACCTATTGTTATTCAGATTACACTCAATTCGTAGCAGCTGAGATCGTCCATGATACGAAATCAAACCCCAGACCATAACTCCGGGTGTTCGGCCACTATGACGTTCGATAACGCACTCTGAAAGGCAGCGTTCACCGGCATAGCGTCTAACACGAATGCGGCCATCATGGTTCCACAAACTAAAGCGGGATTCGTCAGAAAAGACAACTTGTTGCCAATCAGCCCTCCAGGCTCTGTGCTCATGAGCCCATTGCACACGCAGCCGTCGATGGTTTGGCGTGAGGGGGATCCTGCCCTCTTTTTAAGCCGATGATTCTCCCCCGATCAAACTCCGTAAGTTGTTGAAATGTCACCCTATTTTGTCGTGGAGGCATACTTAGGTCTCACTAAACGTTCGTCACTAAAAAATAACCATGCACTATTTTCCACGTCCCGCTACAGCCCTCTATTTATACGCTTTTACCATCAGTTCAGAGGGCGCTGCTCACACCATGCATGCGTTGTGGCTCTGAAATTTTACTACTTTGCATAACATCCTATAATTGAAATTTGCTACAAATTTCATTTCATTCGGATGATTCCTTCACGGTGTTGCATTTTTTATAAACAGCAGTGTATTAGAGAAGATTTCACCCAAGATGGCCATTAATCCTACTTTTAGCGAGGCATTAGAGGAAAACTGATCAAAAATTGATAGAGAGATATCTCGTTATTAGAGAAGAAAACTGACTAGGTATTGACGGACGAGATATCTCGTCAATAGAAAAAAGATCTTGCCAGATCTTTACCGTTTCATTATAAAAAATTTGACCAGATTTTAAAGACGAAATAACTTGTCCTTAACAAAACTGGTCAGATCTCTATGGACGAGACATCTCGTTGAAACCCCTTGGAGGGGTAGTAATAAAATGTAAGAACGTTGAAGTAAATATAGCATACTATATATACCAACATAGGTAACATATGTTTATGCGTAGGGATAAAACTATCTTGAAATATTTATAAATATATATTTGTAACTATATTTATCTATATAGTTTTTTATACCTGCAAAACTCAATACAGTAAAAAAACATTGATTTTAAACACTGAAAACTAATTTAAATAGTAAGTATTTTAAATTCGGATGATTTAGAAGCTTCGAACAGTATACCATTCATATCCAATTATGGTTTAAAGTATTTGAACCCGACATTTCTCGTGAATATAGAAGTTCATTAATCATACTCTGCTCTTTTGACAGTTAATAATCAAATCAAGGTGACACATTTAATAAATCTATGTAATTAATGGACATGAATTAATAGTAAAGCTTAACTAGTTTTGATGATGTGTAATAAATTAATTACAGGCATGGCTGCCTCAGAAATCGGAACTCTCTACAACGACCTCATACATTTTAAATTCAAAAATTAGATTTTTATACCTCGGGCAGCAATTTTGTACCAAACTCTAATTGATCACCAACAAGTTAGACATGGATGTCAACACAATCCAAACTAGTTACTGCTAATCATAAAACTTTCAGGTTGTGTTGAGATTGTTTTCTGTGCGGCTACATATAGAGGGCGCTAGTGTTTCCGTAACCTCTTTCATAATATTTGGCGTGACTAACCGCCGACACTCAAATAGAACTTCAACTCGTCACTTGTATAAAAAATTTAAGGCCAAATGTAGTAAAACCAGCGATAAATAACAAAACTTTAAACCTGGAGTATAGCTGGTTCTTAAGCGGTTTTGTATGTTAACACTGCGACGCTAAATGCAACTACTTACCTGCTTACCATAGTTGAAAAATCACTGGAAAATGCAACGGTTATAAACAACGTAAATCGAAGTAATAAATGATGGCATGATTTTCAAACCTTTTGGATTACTTGATGCTGTTTGCCTTGTGTCCAAAGCAGCATGTCCAAATATGGCCTTCCGCGGTAGGCCTGTTGGAAGAGTACCAGATTAGCAAGAGGAAGGTAGCTAGTTCAAATCCAACCGAAGATCGTCGTGTACAAGAGAAGTTGTTCACGTTAATTCTGTCGGTGGCCTCAAATATTGTTATAAAGTTATTTACGGTTCATTTATGTATTAAAACAATATCGTTTTGTGTAGGAAGGTATTTTAATTGACTTCGCATTGGAGCAATACAGTGGGCTTTTGGCGAACCGTCCTATACCAAACCCGAAGAGAAAAATGCGAGGACAACGCCACGTAATTTGGAATCACGGTCAGATGATGTGATCACACATGAGCAGGCACCCCACTCACTAAAACTTCCACACCACGCCAACGTGAGCTCATTGGAGGCCACGACAGATTTAATTAGCACCAGCCCCCTTTGTACACAACTGTCTTTGGTTGGAATCAAACTCGTAACCCTCCGGTTGCTAATCCGTTGAGCTACGGTTTCCTAAGAAAGCGGAGTCGTTATCTAACAGCCGTTATATGTCATGATGCGGCGAGCATAACTAGGTGGCCGTCTTATCAGACGATGCTGTCGTGGTTTATTTTATTCAAGAAACAAAACAAAGATACTTTTTTATTTTCTAGTCCAAGATTCTATATTCGCGATCGTTGAAGATAGATTGAAAATTTCAACGGATTTTAAATCAGCGTAAAATTCTATGCCAGATCAATGCAAAACAGATTTATTATTTAATTATTTATTAAATAATTAATTATTAATTTAAAGAAAATCACATTTAATGTATTGTTCTGGTGTAAAATTTTCCGCAGGTATCAAATCCGTAGAAATTTTCTATCTATCTTAGTGACGTCAACCACAGCTACATTACGGCTGCTAGATAACGGCTCCGCTTTCTTAGGAAACCGTAGCTTTACTCTTCCAACCTGGCTACTGCTACCATGTCCTACAATTTTGGAAGAAGTCCAATAGTAATTTATAGTTTAGGGTCGCATCCTGTTTTAAATGTGTGCGGATTTCACGGGGTCAAGGTAGGTAGGTAGGTATTTTAATTAAAGTCGTACTGGAGCACCTTAAAGGGTCTAGGATCAATCCCCCAATGGAAGGACCCGAGTATAATACCACGTAATTTTGATCCTCTCACAGGACCTAGAGGAAAGGTAATATGAAACTGTGTGTGTACGTGTGGGGGGGGGGTATGTGTGTGCGTGTTTGAAAAATGAAAAACCCAACTTTAATGTCCAACAAATGTACGTCTGATTTTAATACTCGGCGAATATAAAATGTAACCAGAATAACCCTGCTGTTTGGTGATTGTCTTGAAGAGGGATTTCGTCATAAAAAAAGAAGGAAACTGGCTAACTATTAGTACATACATCTTGTCATTAGAAGGAAACTAACCAAATCTTGATAGAAGAGTACCTCGTCATTAGAAGAAAACTGACCGAAACTTGATAGAATGGATATCTCGTCATTAGAATAAAATTGACCAAATCTTGGTAAAAGAGATATTTCGTCATTAGATGAAAACTGACCAAATCTTGACAGATGAGAAACTCGTCACTCAAAGAAAACTGACCAGATCTAGACCTTGTCACTAGAAGAAAATTGATCAGGTCTTGCCCGTCATTGGAATAAAACTGACCAGATCTTGATAGAAGAGATATCTCATCATTAGAAGAAAACTGACCGAAACTTGATAGAATGGATATCTCGTCATTAGAATAAAATTGACCAAATCTTGGTAAAAGAGATATTTCGTCATTAGATGAAAACTGACCAAATCTTGACAGAAGAGTAACTCGTCACTCAAAGAAAACTGACCAGATCTAGACCTCGTCACTAGAAGAAAGTTGATCAGGTCTTGCCCGTCATTGGAATAAAACTGACCAGATCTTGATAGAAGAGATATCTCATCATTAGAAGAAATCTGACCGAAACTTGATAGAATAGATATCTCGTCATTAGAATAAAATTGACCAAATCTTGGTAAAAGAGATATTTCGTCATTAGATGAAAACTGACTAAATCTTGACAGAAGAGTATCTCGTCACTCAAAGAAAACTGACCAGATCTAGATGTCGTCACTAGAAGAAAATTGATCAGGTCTTGCCCGTCATTGGAATAAAACTGACCAGATCTTGATAGAAGAGATTTCTCGTCATTAGAAGATAACTGACCAGACCTTGATAAAAGAGATATCTCGTCATTAGAATAAAACTGACCAGACCTTAATAGAAGAGATATCTCGTCATTAGAAGAAACTGACCAGATCTTGATCTCGTCATAAGGAGAAAACTGACCAGACCTTGATAGAAGAGATATCTCGTCATTAAAAGAAAAGTGACCAGATCTTGATCTCGTGGTAAAGAGAAGAGTGACCAGATCTTGATTACTTCATTAAAAGAGAACTGACCAGATCCTGATCTCGTTATTAGAAGAAAACTAACCAGTTTTTGGGTGGGTATGATCTCGTCATCATCAAAAAGTTGGCAATTTCCTAATGACGAGATATCTCGTCATTAGCAAATTGTTCAGATCTTGATAGACGACGCATCTCGTCGTAACGACTTGGGAAGTGGGGATTAACTTGTTCAGCGAATTAATCATTCAGCAACATAGCGATTAAATTCCTTTCCACCGCAAAAATCTTGCATGCTCCGTGTGTTCCACCGGTAGCATGAACATCCATTGAAAAATCACTGAAAAATGAAGCAGTAACAGGTAATGTAGAACGGATATGGGTGGAAAGTTACCATCCCAGATAAATGTGCACCATATAAATTTGTATGCTTCTCAAATATTAAATGTAACCAGATAAAATTGTTCAGCGAATTTTCAACATATAGATCGAATTCATTTCCACCAGAAAAAACCTGAACGTTCGTATGTTCGGTAGTATGGAAATCATTGTTGAAAAGCACATGAAATTCAACGTTGACAGGCAACGTAAAAGCAAATAAAAATGATGGTAAAACCAACGATTTTATTCCACAAATCTGCAACGTATAACTTACACAGAAAAATAGTTTTGAAGAGATAAGTTCCCCTGAAAAATACTGAATAGACTAAACATTAATAATATAAAGGAAATATATTTGAGAATAGTGGAGGAAATATACTGTGTATTGATTCTAAATCATTACTCTGTATCAATGCTATATAAAAGATGTGGTAGAATGGACAGTAACGCTGTGTAGATTTATTTCAATTTATTACATAAGTCCAAATAACTCAACATTGTTTAAACTACATTATGATTCTTTACCAAGAGGAAGGAATGAAGTTCCATACTACGTTATTACTGAGACATATATTTTACTTGTATTGATAGAGAGAGTATATGATGATCTACGGTAACTTTATGAAACCGTTCAATGAAGTAAGACAAAGATAATCAGAAAAATTTATCTAAATTATTACTGATTCAATTTATTCAATTTGTTGTGCAACATTTATAGTCTAAACACTAAACTCAGTTAAAATATGAGATTAATCATTTTCTGTCTCAATATGACATTGCTTTTGTTAGGAAAACCTTTCTTTTCGGAATTTTATAAGCCAACATATTTGATAATTCGTAATTTATGTTAATCTTTTCACGGTTATGCAAATCTTGTCGCATGATCTTTCATACTATTATAAAAGCGGTTGCAATCTGTTGTATCAGTATTCTCGCTTTAATTCCCACTCTCACTTGTTTAATCACGTACCCGCTTACTTGATCGCTGTTGATCAAGTTATTATATTTACTTTTCAATGTTATAATAAGCGTCGATTGTAATCTTTTAATTTTCACTTGAATTCATTTGTTATATCTTTTGAATAAATTCTAGTTCGGATTTTTAAAGACTTCGTCATGGTCTATTTTTATTAATTTAAGTTTATATAAGCCTAATAGGTGATTGTTTATTTTAACTCACTGCGTAAACACTCTAATTGATCTTAAAATACAATCAGTTTTTGAATTTTAGTAAATAAATTAAAAATGATTTAATTAAAAATGCGAACGTATATTTGAATAAAAAATTTGAATAGTGGTAAAATTCGATCTGGGATTACATTTTTCGAAATGGGGTATAAGAAACTAAAACAAGATATCCCTGTTCCCTTGTTGCGTCATCACTATGACTCAAATGCAAAATATGAGTTAAATGCATCAATTATCTTTGACAGGATTCAGCTTTCCAATGGAACAAGGACAGGACTGTAGTAACACGCAGCTCAGCTACAGAGCATTGCGTCCATTCAAATTCAACTGCTTCTCATTATTATTTGCACGAAGAACGTCAAAAGTGTTAGTTGTGACTAAGATTGTGATGTCAGATGGTACTTTTCGACTTTTCTAAAGCAAATTTTAAACTCTTTAAAACAGGAAATGTTGATGGCCTAAGCTAAGGATCCGTTTGTAAAACTTATAGACGTTATCGGTATCTGAAAATCTATGTATTTTTTTTCAACTCGCTGTTTTCGGGGGGTGGTTGAATTCGACTGAAACACTGTCGAAAGTGCATATTGGGTCATTGTCAATCTAAACTTTGTCCGTTTCATGATGTAAATGATTGAATGAATAAAAATGTCAACGAATACGTTACAAAAATAAAAAATGTTTTGTATAGTAAACGATTTTGTTGTGAATTTCTTTTCAAATTTTAGAACAACGAGGCAACAGCGAAATTGAGGCGAATATTCAAAATACATCTACATGAGTGACGTAATTTAATAGTTTCATAAATGTGCTGTCATTAACGCCACTTTCATTACCATCAAAGTTTCTCGTATGTTGTAAATAATATTAATCAGAAGCATGGCATTCTTAATTTTCATTTCCTGAACAAATCGATTGCGTCATTGTTTTTATGGAACAGCGATTTGAAAGAAAATACATATATTTTTCAGGTACCGTTAACGTAGCAAGTTTTACAAAAAGAACCCTAGCTTAGGCCATCAACATTTCCTGTTTAATGAGTTTGTAATTTGCTTTAGAAAAGTCGAGAAGACAAGTTTTCTGAAAAGTACTGAATAACTTTTTGGAATTGTTTTCATGTTTAATGCAATGTTCAAATAGTAAATCAAAACCACACACACACACATCCAAATAGTATGCTTGTTGTTGTTTCTCATGCCTACACTGGCAGACCAGAGGAGTGCCAGGCCCGTCGAAGACGGCAAGAGGCGAGGAGATGCGCCTTCCATGTTATTGAGCTCCATTGGGAGGAAGTCCGACTTTGCTCTACATACATGACACATCCGTTTTACAGGAAGGCCCCTTTCATACATCCATTCACTCACACATATCGTATTTTAGACCCCAATCAGAGGCCGATAACCCCCTGATCAGGTACCCCCAGAGGTATTGATTTGGTATGGGAACATGGGGGACTTTGTGACCACGACCTATTTAACGTGCCCCAGTCACCATTAGTGAACACGACGGTCTTTAGCCAGGTCGAAGCGCCGATCTCGCAATCATCAGAATTGCAGGCTCCGCCGAGGACAGAACCCACAACCCTTCTGATAGGAGCCCGACGCTCTACTGACTGGCTACCGCGGCTACAAATAGTATGCTTAATATCACTATTAAGTTACACTTGTACCTAATTAAAATAGACGCCTTAAACTTATTATTCAAACATACGAAACAGCGCAATTAAGTTATGGTTTCGCTTATACCCATATTAAAAATAGCAACCATTTCATTTAACTATTGTCACGATTAGGTACTTAGGTATATTATCTAACGTCGCACTGAAGTAACATACGGGCTATTAAAAACGGTCTGGGATGCATATACCCCACCTTTTCTCGAGTAGAAGCTATGGGGAAAATTAAAGCCCACTGATTCTTTAGTTTCTCAACGTCATCTATGACGTCACTCTCTCACAGTGCGCATGCGTGAGAAGTATCAATGTTTACGTGCAATAGCGAGTCTCGTGCTCAGGCCGTCGCGTCATGATTGATAAGTAGGGCAACTTTTTTGTTGCAATAAAAATGGGAAAAGTTGCATTCATCATTCCCTAAAGTTGCATTTAAAAAAATAAAGTTGCATTTTTTTTTTGATACACTAAAATCTAAAATAAATTATTAGTTAAAAATTAAAGAAATTCATAATTTTTTTGTACATTATTAAATACAGAAGAACGTTGATGTCGTTGAATGGCCGATCCTTGGTCAGTAATTTCTTTAACATTGAAAAACTGCGCTGAACAGAGACTGATGTTGCCTGACATTTTTGCATTGGACTTTTTCTGTAGTTGTGAACCAAGTGTATCACTCAAGTAACTTGTAGCAATCGCGGATCAAGCACCTTGAGTGTTATTCCAGCCGCAGTCATATAATGTGCTATATCGGATAGCAGAAGCGCAAAATCCTTTCGCTCAACATTCAGAGATTTTAAAACGTCATCTACAAAGAAACATCATATCGATGATCTAAACTCGCCTCGCAAACTCTGCAGTCGATTACGTAAGTTTGCTCTGGAATATCATAAGTGCCAACCAATGTGTTTAAGTACTTCTTGCTACTTATTTCACTTTCCTCTGTTAGGACGAATATCTTCTTTCCGTGAACTTCTTGTTTGATCCGCAATACTTCGGCGTTCGCAAGATCAGACACACGTCATTGAAGGGTTGATTCAGAGGGCAAAAAATGAAATAGTGATTTCATATTAATTCATTTTAAGCTAAATTGTAAAAAGTTGCAATTATGCAAGAAGTTGCATTTATGTAGAAAGTTGCATTTATGTTGCAGTTATAACTCACTTACAATACCCCCCATGTTGGAGAAATTCCGTTTTTAGTACTTTACATAAAGCGTAGAACGTGTGAAAAAAAGTTGCATTTGTTGCAAAAAGTTGCCCTATTGATAAGCGCAGGTTTTATTAAAGATTCTCAATTAACTGTTCTGAATACCTTATAGAATAGACAGTACACATTTTCAAGATTACAATGAACATTCTTTTTATTCGGAAACATTGTATGTATTTACAATTCTATTCCTCAGAATAAATGTATCGTATGAGCAAATTTTTGAACTGTAGGGTTTTTATCGTAAGTGGCAACAAACTATTGCAAGTGAGCAGCCATTTATTTATCTTTAAAACATCTCTCTCTCTCTTACTTAACGTAAAGAAAAACCCTTTAAAAAAACTTTTAATCTCTATATTGTAAAATTTTCCAAATGTCAGTTACGATAGTTTACCCCTGAGATACAGAATTATAATTACATTTCACAGTTCATAGGTATTT
Source organism: Metellina segmentata (assembly GCA_947359465.1). Classification (NCBI taxonomy): domain Eukaryota; kingdom Metazoa; phylum Arthropoda; class Arachnida; order Araneae; family Tetragnathidae; genus Metellina; species Metellina segmentata. The sequence continues at coordinate 28,623,316 of OX375884.1, forward strand.
AAATATTTTGGTTTACGACAAATGCATTCATTTCTAGTGACAGTTACATAAGAAATATTATTGTAGACATTTTTTTCAGATACATCATCAACATTATCAGGACTATACTCGAAATCACTCAGATCATTGTATTCAATAAAAGTGCCAAGATTTTCTAATGTGTTTTCTCTTTCTTTTGAATATTTTTCCATGTTGATTTTTAACTATGTATGAGCGAGAGTTTCAGTTTTGCGATATTATTTGGGCAAGTTCCCAAGTTTTGTGTTGAACTGAATCCCCTGGGCTCCAATTTACTCAGATTTTATAGTGTTTAGTGACGTCATAGATCACGGTGAGCCAACAATCAGCAAACTTAAAATTTCACAATCAAATATTTCTTCGCAGAACAATTGGACGTGATGAAATTGTTTCCACCTCATTAAAAATGAGGATGGAAGTTTATCTTCCGAAAAAACGGACATTTGAAAAGGGTTAAAAACTGAAAGAAAGGAGTTTACCAAGAGCAAAGTGAGCAGGAAATTCGGTATCGCATGTAGATATTGGTACTTCTCACGCATGCGCACTATGAGTGAGTTACGTCATAGATGACGGTGAGAAACCAACGAATCAGAGGGCTTAAAAATTGACCATAGCTTCTACTCGAGTAAAGGTAGGTTATATGCCACCGGGATCAATCCCGAAGAAAAGATTCAAGAACAACACCACATAATTTTGAACCACGGTTAGATAATGAGGTAACACCTGAACTCGCACGCCAATCTCCAGATTTCCCCACCACACAAACGTGAGGATATTTGAGACTACGACAGATTGAAAGTGCACCAGCCTCCTTTGTACACGATGGTCTGGTAGGAATCGATCTCGCAACCTTCCGGTTGTTAATCCGTTACTCTTCCAACTGTGCTTCCGCGGCGTGTCCGGACAAGGTAAGTTGTCATTAGCAAAACTGACATGATCTTCTTGATGGGCGGAGAATGTAACTACTATTCAAACAAACAATGAGAAATAATACAGATAGTACTCAAATGAAAGTAATTGAAAAAGTAATACTCAAACATTACACGAAACAGCACAATCACGTTAAAGTTACCCTTGTGCCAGATTAAAAATAACCACCATTAAATTAAACTAATATTCAAACGAACAATAAGAAAATTCCAAAGAGGCACTCAAATGACAGTAAATAAAAAAGTAATATTCCAACATTACATCCAGCAGCACATTTAAGTTTCAAGTAGCATATTAAAACTGCCATAACGCTAACCCAATATCTAGAGCAAGGAAAAGTAAAGAGCGTAAAGAAATATAAATGAAAAACACGCATTAAGAACACAAGGCATTATGTTAATTTGAGAAAAAAAGATCCGACCATGAAAATCCTCATTTCAGAGCTTTTGTGCCAGTAAATGACTTTCATCGGAGATGGTCGTTTAGCTGAGAAACGAAACCATCCCCCAAGGATATGAGAGATTTTTTTCATATTCAATCCAAGGGTGGAAGCTGAATTGTTTTTAACCATGGGGATGAGCATCCAATGTTGAGCACGTAAAGCAAAACTGTGAATAACGAAGGGATCTGTCAAGATTTATGCATGTGCTCCGGTAGTTAAACATGTAAATGTCGAAACGTGAGGCGAATAGAGATCTGTTCGGGCGGATTATGCAAATCGGATAACCCGATAAAAGACGTGATTCCCCGGCGATGCTATCCATGGCTTGAGGAATGTTGCAGTTTTGTAGGGAGATTGGTATATTTCATCAGCGATATTTCTGAATAAAACGCTTATATTGTTTTCCGGAATGATTTCTATCGAATCTTGAGTCGCAATAAATGTCTAGTGTCGCTGCCTCAAAAGAACAATGGCCCAAGTGATTCATCGATTTGTTCAGGAAACGGAAAATAAGAATACGGTTCACGATTGATAGGAAATAGGAGTTACTATTATCATATTTAGGTTGTGTTTTTTTTTATTGCATTGGTTATACTCCAAGATGGTTTCGACGAGGTATTTTGTCCGTCGAGATCTGTTCAGTTTGTTTCTAATAACGAGATCCCGATCTGGACAGTTTTCTTCTAATGACTAGATTCTCGTCAATCAATATCTGGTCAATTTTGCTAATGGCAAGAAACCTCGTCTAGATAACCACCAGGATGGTTAAATGATACAATTTATGCTGGTGTGGTTTGAACATTCACCCTTGATTTAAAGCTTGCGTGGTTGTTTTCCTAAAATTAGGAATGAAATGTTCAACAGAAAGTTACTAGGTAAGATATTTTTTGATTCATTTACTTATATTATTTGTACAGCTTTTTTTTTGACATTTTTATTCATTCAGTTATTTGTATGATAAAACGATAGAGAGTTTAGATAACCAGGGTGGTAACAGAACCTGGAAAACGGGGAATTCTCAGGGAACTTTTTATTTCTGGAAAAATCAGGGAAATCTCAGGGAAAATTTCCAAATTTTACAAAAATCAGGGAAATTTTGACAATTTAAACGGCTACCATTATTGTTTGTCCTATTTAGAGATGTACAATCACGAGTGCTTTTGAGAATAGAATAAATCGTATTTGTCGAAATTGTAATTCGAATAAAGAACCATAGCGTCGTAATTTTTTAACACCACGAAAACCGCCGTTTATTTCGCGGCTACAGCGTCTTGGTAGTCGTGAGGCTAGCGATTTAACTTGTGGGATACAATTTGAAATTTGTGTAACAAATGAAGTTTTCTGTGTATTAAATTAATTATTTTTGTCTACAATTACATTTTTGTAGAAGTTTTTCTGTATGTTTGCATTTGGTTTCAATAAATAGTATGGAAATGTTAGGTCAGGTGCAAAAAGTTCATAATTAAAAATATTTTGCATTTTTTCTCCAGTTTATTCAATTGCAATTATAAGAGTTCCATTAAGGTTCCCAACCCTTACAATAGCAATTAAAATATCAGTAGAGAAAAAATACAAAATATTTGTGGAGAATGTGATCCTTTTACACCCTCTGACCCTAAATATTTAAAAAATAGTGTTGTGTGGATTCTGTATATTGATACCAATCACGGATCACAACATTTCTTAAGGGAATTGTTAAATCAAGGAAAATTTTGTGGGAATATCAGGGAAATCATGGATATAGGAAACTTTTTTTCAAGGATTTTGTTGCCACCCTGATAACAATCAATGACCCTATATATACTTGCGTCGTTATTTTTGGTTCCAGTTAAATTCAACCCCCACAACGTATTATATAATCGTACTAAACATCACAGCACTCGTGTCGTTATATCGAAGAGTTAACGTCGCCATCGAAATCTAAGTCACAACTATTATACGTCGTTCTTCTAAAGAATGATGAGATACAGTCAAAATTTGAGCAAGGACTCAATGCTCTCATGCAGAGCTGGGTGTTACTACATTTCTGCTCTTGATCCATTGGAAGGATGAATCATGTCAAAAACAACTGACGCATTTAACTTAAAGTACCTATATTTTACACTAGCATCATTATTCTTACGGAACAGTGATGTAACAACCAACGTGTCAGACTGAAGACTACTTTTGAAAAAAAAAATTGTCGGCAATATTTTATTAATTTTCTTAACATCCAAGATATATACTTACGGATAACGCATTGAAATTAATACTTACTAAATGAAATTACCAATGATCATACCATTGTAGGCAGTTTAAGTATTTGTAGATGTTTTCTTACATACCCAATGGTAAACAATGAAACTTTGAAACCTTATAACCAATATATCGAACGAGACTCTTGAAAACATAATGTGGCTTCTTCTGGTTTGAAGTATTCAACGAATGCTTTTTGAGCAATAATCGATGTATCAAATATGAATCTTGAGAACATGCGGATGTGTTCTACTTATAGTATTCTAACGTATCCAAGCATGAAAGACAAAACACTTGAAACGAATGCTCTTCCAGCAATACACAATTTATCAAACAAGAGTTAAAAACATGTGGATGTCTTCTACTTGTAGTATTCTAACATTAGATAGGAAACACTTAAAAAACAAATTATTTTTTTAGGAGTAATCACTGTTTCAAACAAGAGTGTGGAAAACATGTGGGTGTCTTCTGTTCGTATCATTCTAATGTATTCAAACATTAAAAAAGGAACATTAAAACGAATGAATTGTGTGCAATAATGAATGTATCAAGGAAGTCTTGAAAACTTAGCGTCTCCTACTAGTTTGTAGTATTTTAACCTTACCAACATGACAAGGAATTCTATATTACAATTCGTTGCAGTGACAGGTGAGATCAACGACTTTAAAACTATAAAATAGAAATTGCTACGAAAAAGAAACCACGAATCATTACCTCAGAATTGCAATTTTACCGCAGTAGGTTTCTGTTTTTTGAGACATCTTCGATTAAAGCAACGGATTTTTTTTTCGATCTGGAAAGGCCTTTCGTCTGAATTGAAATCTGGTTGCCGAATTATCAATTTATTTGCGCGCGTATAATCGGGATTCTGTACTTTGCATTTTCAAAAGTGTGGGTGAATCTTTCTATGGGTAGTTATTGTTCTTCCTTCCCATTCAAGTCTCGCACAAGTTTGCTCTAAAACAATAGAAAACCGATTCTTTTTTTTAAGTTGGAGGCTTCCGAAATTGAATTTTGGATTAATAACTTCGTCTAAAGCAGGCAAATCATCTCACAGTTTAAGCTCAACATGAAGGAGGGGAGTATTAAAAAGAAATGGCGGGAAATGAAAAATCGTTTCCCTTTCCACCTTATCACCCCTTTTCCTACTTTCTGCGTGTTGATACCTTTCGATTTACGTTTCTAAACATTTTCCCCTTGTGTTGTAAGTATTTTTTCCTTCCACTTTCAGCTGCCTCGTAATTCATCTGCGCTTTCTCTACACCAAGTGTTACAGGACGGAACGATTCTCCGGGTAATACGCAGATGAAAAGAGGAAAAGATCGGAGCGGGAAAAAATAAATAAATAAAAATCCTATTTGCCGGATATCCTTTTTTTCGCTTGCTTATTTGTTTGAAAAACACATTCGGGATATGGCGTTAATGCATGTTTCATCACGTCGTTTATGAAAAACAGTGAGTAAATCTATGAAACGAGCGTGCTTTCGAAATCAAATGGCTCGTTCTATACCATCAAAGACTGCAGAGGAAAAAAGTTTTAAAAAAGTTGAAAAGGAGGGGGGAAAGTTCCGCAGATGCGGTACCATGATTGCATTACTATTGTCGGAAAGTAATTAAAGCTCGCCTTACGAGATACAAAAAATATTGCTTTTAAATGAGCTCGGCTTTTTCCTGCTATTTATTTATTTAAAAGTATCTGCATTTATTTCTTGCTAAATGTTCCGAAATAAAAGGAGTTTTGAAATGGGACTTGCAATATTTCTAAGCTTCAAAGTCGATTGAAAATATCCGGATGTATGCATTTCTGCCCATCATGGTCCCTACATCAGGAGAGTGAGTTACGGGTACTACGTTACCGGGGAAAGGGGGAAATGTTTTTGCTTTGCTATTTATAATATTTATGTGCTTTCCAAGATTAAAAGACTAAATCTAGAATGAGTGGACTTTCGAAATCAAATAACGCTTGCAAAATCTGTACTCTTCGAAGTCCATTGATTGAACATGTTTGAATTCAAGCATTTTGTTTTTGAATCAGGGACCTCAAATATGTGCTAAATACTTCTTCTGTTCTTGCAATGCTAATGCTTTAACGCTAGTTATAGCCTAAAAGTTTCTGAAATAAAAGTTTAAAAAAAGAATCGTGACTAATTCTAAGCTTCAAAATCGATTGAAAATGTTCGAATGTATTCATTTCTATGCATTTAGGTCGTCATATAAAGGGGAAGGAGTCTCAGATACCATGGTACCGGGGAAATGGGAAATGATTTTGCGCTAAAATGAACATCAGTTCCTAGTTTAAGAGAGTAAATCTGGAATAAGTGGGCTTTTGATATAAAATGGCACTTGCAAACGTTTCTAAGCTTCAAAGTCGATTGATTGAAAAACTTCTATTGTATGCATTTCTGTGCAAAATGTTCCTCATATAAAGGGGAGGGGAGATGAATTCGTAACTTTTATCAACTCAATTTTTACTGTTTTTAAAATTTTATACACTTTTTGCACAGTTTTTTTTAAAGCTGCTCTATGAAACCCATGTTGAAACAATCCTTCAAATAGACATATTTCAAAATGGACTACAATGATTCGAAAAACACTGTATAACAACAAAATCAACGCACCAAGAAGGTGCAAAATTGCAGTGGTACCGGGCTCGATTAACTCTAAACGGCGCTGACTGAGGACGTATAGTCTTTAGTGACGAGTCCCGTTTCCAAACATGTCCTGACGACAACCACAGACTTGTATAGAGACGTTAAGAGCAGCATGGGGATCCTGCCCTTACTATCATACGCTATAAATGCCCACAACAAGGCGTTATGGTCTAGGGTGCCATCTCCATTGATAATCGGACCCCTTTGGTAGTCATTTATGGCACAGTTACAGCACAACGGTACGTAAACGACATTCTACGACCGGTTATGTTACCGTTCCTTTTGAGACACCCCGGACTTTTCAAATTCGGCCAGCTAGATCTCTTGATCACTCTCCCATAGAGCAAATTTGGGACGTTATGGGAAGGTGAATGGAAACTTACCGGAATGTTGACCATTTAGCCCGACAGTTAGAGTCAGTTGGGCAAGAAATTCCGCAGGACACTATCCGGGAACTTTTTCAGTTCATGCCACGCCGGGTGACAGTTTGTATCCAGGTCAGAGGTGGACCAACGCCTTATTTTGACTTGATCCCTTCGTAACGGTCAAACTCTGAAATAAATCCTTCAATTGTTCTAAAGTTTTAATCGTTTGTTTTTATATGTATGTTTTCCAACATCCACCAGAGTTTTTATCGCAAACGGACAACTCCTTCTTGGTGCGTCGATTTTTTGTTATAGTGTCTATCTCACTCCGAACTTTACTACTCTTAACCCTTTTGGTAGTTGTTTCGGCGATGTATTCCATCAAAACTGATCAAATCTTGATGGACCAGATATCTCGTCATTGGAAGAAAACTAATTAGATCTTGACTTCGCCATCATAAAAAATCGGCACTGTCTTGATGGACGAGATATCTCGTCATTAGCAAATTTGTTCGGATCTTGATCTCATCATCACAAAACATATATTTACTACATTGGTGGACACGAAGTCTCGTCATTAACAAAGTTGGTCATATATTGAACGAGATATTTCGTCGACATCATTTGTGGGGTTTATACAACTTGTATTCTTATTTTGGTTTAACTGTTAAAATATTTTTTGTGATCTAGGTCCTTTTTTGAATTTGTTGCGCGATTTAACCAGAACAAATCCTCTGAAATCCCAGCATTCGAAATTAATTACAATCGATCCAAAACACCAGGAAAATAATCGAAGCTGGAAAACTCAAGAAGCCACCGCTCATCTTCAGGGAACACAACCCCAAATATTAAAAAATCCCACCAAACGCTTCCCGCTCCCAAAAGAGGCCGAAGTCACGCGAATTCCACGCGAAAGTGTTTTCATTGATTGGCAATCTTCGGCTCCCCGGAATGACAAAATCTGAACATTGAAAAAAAGGAAATCCGTCCTCCCCTGCAATCCTTCAATCCTTAATGTTCCAGTCAAGCGGATTCCAGTGAATGGGTTCGCCCATCATCTGGCACGGCCACTTTGCACGAACGATTCCGTGTTTGTAGCCTGTTAGATTCCGCTCTTGATGATCGGAATGGGTGAATCGAAGCGCTAAGATTGAGTTGGGCCGGGAACGTCCTTCCTCTTGTCTGGGTGGTGAAAGAGGCGACGGATCTCTTACACTGGATTGAAGTCCGAAACGATCGATCTGGTCTGTCAAACTGAAAACTTGAGAAATGCGTGTGCAGAGACAGTTGAAAGTGCTTAGTTTTTGTGCTCCAACGGGGTTCATGAGTAGGCTCTATCTCACATACCATTTTCATCTTTGAATTGCAAATTCTTTTTTGAAAGAATGTCTTGACTGTAAAAGTTAGCATGATTGAAGAAATATATAGGTACTTAACATTTTTTTACAGTTTCTGAAGGTGTGCTAAAACTGTGCTTTGGAAAATAACTTCAAGGGTCAAGATCCATCATCGTTATATGAATGTCTATTGCACGTACTAAAATTCCTGCTAAATTGAAAACTTGAGAAATTGCATCTGCTGAGACAGTTGAAAGTGGTTTAAATTTTGTGCTTCGACATAACCTTTCCATCTTTGAACTGCAAATTCCTTTCGCAAGAATGCCTCGATTAGGAAATTTGATGAAAACGTTTGCATAATTTAAGATATATATATAGTATCTAATATTTGTTAAACAATTTGAAAGGAATGCTAAAAATTATTTTTGGAAAATAAACCTTTCTTGGGTGAAGATCTATTATAGTTAATAATAAATGTCTAGTAAATGTATTTTGAACGTAACAAAACTCTCCTGTCAAGCTGAAAACTTGAGAAATGCGTGCGCTAAAACAGTTGGAAGAGCTTAATTTGTATACTCCATCGATGATTGATGTATCTCAGGATGTATCTCATACCTTTTTCATCTTTGAATTACAAATTCCGTTTTGAAAGAGTGTCTTGATTATGAAAAAGTTAGCACGATTTAAGAAATATATGTTTTTTTTTAAACTTTTAAAGTGTTTGCTAAAAATGGTGCTTCAAAAAATGAACCTCTTTGTTGATGATTCATCAGCGTTCTATGAATGTATTTTACGCATAACAAAATTCCTGTCAAACTGAAAACTTGAGAAATGCGTGTGCTGAGACTGTTGGAAGTGCTTAGTTTTAGTTCTCCAATGGTGCTTAGGAGCAAGGCCATACAGAGAAACTGAATCCACCAAACTTTTCATCTTTGAATTAAAAGTACCCCTTTAAAAATCGTCTTCAAAATGAAATGTGACGAACATATTTGCATGGTTTACAAAATATCTGGTACCAAATATTTTGTTTGACCCTTTATAGGGAACTATGTTTAAACTAACCACGGATCTACTAAAAATATTTTATGAAGAATAAAACTTTTTAAGGTAAATATGTATAACAGTACATGAATGCATATTGAAAATTACAAAAATTCATTTAACAAGCTGAAATCTTGAGAAATGCGTGTGCTGAGACACAGCTGGAAGTGCTTAGTTTTTGTCCTCCAAACCGTGTTTATATGAAGAGGATCGCGCAGAGAGGCAGTATGCACCCTCTTTTCTGTCTTTGAATTAAAACTAACGATATTTGAAGGAAAATTTAATTAGAAAATTAGATAAGACCTGAATGGTCTAAAAATATCTGGTATCTAATATTTTGTTTAACCATTTGAAGAAAACACTAAAAATGGTTTCGTAAATTAGTGGGTGACGACCTAACATCGTATATGAATGTAGTACTTTAAGCAATTATAATGATGAAATTTTCATATTCTACCTATAATTCTTATGTTTATGTTTTAAATACTTTAGCAAAGGTTGCTTTTTCAAAACAACTCCTTGCAGAGCATACAAGTCCCTAAGAACCTAGATTTGTTTCTGTTGCGTAGTGAAATAATTTAAAACGTTCAAAGTGGAAAACTTTAATAATTTATTAAGATCGAGTCTTTCCCGACTATGGCAGAAATCAAAATATACATACATGTCGCCATGGCATGACATGGTAGCAGTTCATCCATTTTACAAAAGGGACTGAGAAGTGGGAATTTCAATATCGTCAATCTACTTTATGACTCGATTGGGACCAGCTTGTCGCCAAACAGCATATTTAAAATTTTAAGAGAATGAAACCTTTATTACCCGTACGCCACCTTCGTGGTGTAGGTGTAGGTTTCGTTGAAACCAAACGACCGACCAATATTATCATACTCAACAGTTTCAGCCAATAAAAAATCGTTAAACAAATGCGTGAACCATCATTGGTGTTCTACTAGTTATGTACATTCTAGCACATCAAAAGCACTTTCGTAAAGACAAAAAAAACGAAAAATGCGAAGACAAGACCTTTAAAAGTCAACTGCTTTCAAGTTTACTTAACAAAACAAACCCGGAACAGATTGCATTTTTTCGCCGCCTGCGCAATTCATCACCAAAAACAGAAGCGAAAAAAAGAAGAATCAGATAATCTGAAGGGGGCTCTACCTAAGTATTCATTCCTGGGTATTAGCGCTTATCCGCTCCGGCAAGGCTGACATCCCATTGAGTAACAAGTAACAGACATAAAAATGGAGAGCAGACCGAATTCTCCGTCACCTGTTTTTGATGAGCATTTCTGAAAGTAAATAACCCGACGGGCGGTCTGCCCATAATTAATCTTCGCTCGCTATAATATGTCACGTTAAAACTGCCGTGAAAATGAATTTCTCATCTGCATTGAAGGAGTTGTTATTTGAAAGGAGTTTTTTCTGCGTTGTAAAGTGACGGCCATTGATATTAACCCGTTGAAGGTATATTAGGCAGGTTGTCGTTCCGTTTTCGGAAAAAACTAAATGGGATATTTAGCAAGAGGGGTGAAGAAGGAGAGCTTACCCCGCAATCTTTACCACTCGTTCCCCCCGCACTTCTATCGTGGTCTCCCTGAGTTTAACTTTGTTCGTACAACCTTTGTTGACGGTGGAATTATCGTCGATCACTAATTAGGAAAGCGGAACCATCATCTATTTTCAACTGTTTTAATGCCCCCGCAGAGCGCCAAGTAAAATGAGACATAATCCACGAGGCCTCGGAGTCCACTGCGCGACTTTCTCCAGTGTTTTGTTGATAATGGGTGTAATCCTCGTTCGTTACGCAAACACGTGATGCAAGATTAGAGAGTTTGTTGCTGGGGAAGGCTGCTGTGTTTGGAAGTGATAGAGTAGATGGAAACGCAGCTGAAGAAAGGATTAAAACGTAAAAGAAACTCCGTCACGCAAAAAATATACAATTAACATTTTATCTTTGCGTTGAAAACTGCAGTAATCGCCAGCCGCTGATGCAAAAACGTGTCGCAAACTGTCACCAATGCTAGGCAAGGAACAACTTGTTTTTCCTACTTAGATCTTCATTACCCTTGGTATAGGGGACAGTTTCGTCTCGACGAGGTATCTTATTTGACCACATCTTGAACGAGACATTTATTCGAAACCACTTGGAAGGTAAATAGATGCGTAGTGTATATAAAAGAAAATTTAGCAAAACAAACCAACCAGACGGGGGAAGGTGATTTTACATCCTCTATAGGTGTAGTTGCTTTGGGTTTTTCGGCATCTCGCAGTTGCTCAGTATCGATTTCCAGGTGCCAAATAACAACAAATCCTATTATGGTCAATGGCCGATAAATCGTACTGCAAATCCTCAGTCTCAGGTGTTCATAGCATTGAATTGTTGGATGATTAAGATAATGTCAGTTCTGAACTACCCCAACAATTTCAGCCCACTGAGTACCATGCAGTAAAAATGATTATAAATATAAAAATCAAGCACTCTCGATTTATTACTTTCAAAGACATGACTAAAATATGACTTGAAATCCCTTTGCTGAGGTCTCACTTTTTACAGAATCTACTGAGAACTATAGGATTCGCTAGTTTACGCGAGTTCTCACTGGATACGACTACATATAAAATCATTTTTACCAAATTTCCTTGTTAAACTCTCCAAATTGTCCTCTGTTTGTCCACTTCAATAGTTGCCCTGATCTTACTGACATTACAGTGAATAATACTTTGTACTGATAGAAAGACTTATTTTACATCTGTTTCTAGACTATATTGGCCTAAAGAGATTTTCGGAGAAAAGGTTGAAGTCTGGTGTAAGATAAAACATAATTCCTCTACCCAAATGCACTCGCATGACACTTATCACGGTTATCTTAAAAATGTAATGTATCGCCATCGTGGCGACATTTGGCATTGAATTTAACTAATTGATCAATCAACTATCACAAATCAATTGGACATTTTTATTGGTGCCGTGGTGAAATCGTATTAGAAAAACAAGCCAGGTGATAGAATACGTGTAAGAAGCACTATCGCCACGTACATCTAGCTTGACAGAAAAATCCACTTATTCTTGAAAAAGAGCACTGTTTTCTTCAAAGGAAACATATGGCACGTGTAACTTCTGGTTCCCATCTTTACTTGACTTTCGGCAACATATGGCCGGGCTACATTAATTCCATACTCCTTTTGGGTGCTTGTTACAAGAAATAACACAATTATACTCTCAAAATTGTGTTGAGAGTGACATGTAAAATCGTAAATGGATATGTTTAATTCTCCTGGTGGGTCACGGTAGCCAGGTTAGAAGAGTAAAGCATTAACAACCAGAGGGTTGGGAGGTCGAATTCAACTAAAGACCGTTGTGTACAAGTGTGGCTAGTGCCGGCGAAATTATGGATATTTCTACATATGACACGGCATCCGAGTTAAGCTAAGTTTATTACTGTTTTTAACACACGAGCTCAAAAGGTTCACCATTACTGCTCTAGGACATGCTACATAACTTTTTATTTTACTTCAAATACAGTATCTTTAGTCCAGAATTTCTCCATAAATTCTATTCCCCTTTTAGGAACAAGTTCGTTATACTAATAGTAATTATGCCAAAAAAATACATATGGATTTTTATTTTACTTGAAACAGGATATATTTTCACCAGTAACCTTTCCCGCAAATAAAACTCACTGCGATGTACATGGCTTAGGTTTTTGAATTTCGAAGCCCTTAAAACGCAGAAACTTGATAAGCAGTTTTAAAGTTTCCAAGATTTACATTTCTATCCATGAAACTGAAAAGAAAGCTTCTTGCATATGTTCTTCAAAAGACAGTAGAAAAAGTCGCTAAAAAACAATCATAATTCAATTCCAAAATCGTTAGTTTTTCTCACAAACGAACCAGTCGCAAATATTATATTTCATGAAAACAGGTTTAACGAGATGGATTCTGATTACTTATTAACTCATGATTCTAGTCTCATAACTCACAATATTCTTTGGTTTTAAGCAATTTTCTTACTATTTTTCTGTAATAGTAGACATCTGTGGCAGTTCTAAGAGAAGTAATTGAGGGCGAAGGATTAAATTCACATATTTATGTGTGTATAAGTGGCTATACAATCTAAATGAGTGACTATAAGCAAATAAAATTGGAAGTGAAATAAGTAAAATAATCACGAGCGAAGGATGAATTCAATATTTATATAACTGGCTATACCTTTTATATAAGTGGCTGTGAGTGTAATAAAAAATAGCAATCAAATAAGTAAAAAAAGCATGCAATAACTAATTCGTTGATAGTCCAAAGAGTCTAGGCATTCCAGTGGTAATATATGGTATGTTCACAACTCATATCATCATTTTTATGTGTGTTGAGTCTCTCTCGTGACGTCGATAGTCCAAAAAGTCTAGACATTCGAATGATAGTATACATATGTTAACCATGTACTATATTATCATTTCGAAGTGTGTGTACTTAGTCTGTCGTATTTGGTAACCGCAGAGTTTACTTTCATTCAATAGCTATGAATTTGCTATATCATTCATTCATTCCCCCATGAAGCAGCCATGCCTGCGATACATAATCATTGAACGATGACTAAGAGGATTAATCATTCAATCAATCTACAAAAGCTTTCGTTAAAACATGAAAAGCGGTATTAATTTTATTTGACAGTACAATGGACTCTAACTGGAGATTAAAACTGACTGAGTATTTGACAAACCGGATAGATTATTAATGTGCCTTGGATATATGAAAATGTTTTGTACACAGTGAACATTGAGACAGACGTCTCTAAAGGCAAGCCTCCCATTGGTCCAGAATCAGTCTTGTGACACTAAATTGGATATTATGCGCATGCGTATCTACAAGCTCTCTATACAGAAATGGCGTATGTTTTGCTGTGTCCTGCTCCAGTGAGTGGAAAGGCTAAAACAGCATAAGTCACAATTGTGTAAGGCAGACATTTTCAACCTTTTTCAACTCATGACACACATAAACTTATCACTAAAGTTCTGCGGTACACAAAAAATATGTTACATTCTTTGCTGATCCGACAGACCGACAGGTTTTCTATAAAGAAATGTAGTGCGCATGCGTATGTCGTATGTTTTATTGCATGCTGCCCCAGCTCGATGAAACGCTAAAATGGTATATGTGGCTATTATGTCAGATAATCTTTTTAATCTTTCTCATCTCGAGACACCTGGCGAGCTCAACATCTGAGCTGGTACCCCACTCTCTAAGCTTCCACATCACTCCAACGTGAGTACATTTGAAACCACGACAGTTTTAAGCTGACTCGCAACAGCCCCATGTTAATGACGGTAGAGTCCGGTTTCCAATCCATTACTCGTCCTACCGCTCTTTGAGGCTACCGGGTCCCCTGTACCCATTCTTGAACAAAGAAATAAATACTCAACTTGAAGCTTGAGTTAAAAACAAATACAGGTTCCCTAGTATCTGACTGTTACATTACCAGACAAAAGATTGAAGATTATTGCTTTTTGAGGCTTCTGGGTAATTGTTTATCTTAAGGTACCTTGGGAACCTTATTTGATTGAGCTTATACCGAAGTAAATGGCTGTCTTGGGTGCTATAAGATATAAATGCGTCTCAAAATGCAAAGGCTAACGTATTATTTTAGATTAGCAGTATTGGGGGTCTGAGTATTAGTTTCTAAGAAATATTACTATCACTTCCAGCTTAAACCACATTTACGGCAAAATAGCAACTAAGATAGAAAGATTCCAAGAAAACTATTGATTGCCGATGAAAGTTAATACTGGTTGGAAGCCATAGAGGGAGAAGATTGTAAGTTGCTGGCCGGAATAATATAAGGATTGTAAATAAAGTGGTGTATTAAAGAAGTTCCAAAGAAACTGCAGACAGAGGTATAAGCACAGTATTTATTACCACATGCATCATTAATTTGAGTTCAGTAAAACACTTTCTCTTATGTAGAGGCGTGATCAATGTATGAAGATTCCAAAACTATTGATTGATAAAGAAGGTTAAAAGTGGTTTGAAGTCACGGAGAGAAAACTGCAAGCTGCTGGGTGGAGTAATACGAGAGTTGTAAATAAAGCAGTGATAGCATGTGCTATAAAGATAATACATCTGCTCCAAAAGACGCTGCAGATGGGGTGAAAAGTAATAATCGGTGTTACTACATGTACTATTGACTTTAGTTCAGTAAAACACGTTCTCTTATGTAGAGGCGTGATCAATGTATGAAGATTCCAAAACTATTGATTGATAAAGAAGGTTAGAAGTGGTTTGAAGTCACGGAGAGAAAACTGCAAGCTGCTGGGTGGAGTAATACGAGAGTTGTAAATAAAGCAGTGATAGCATGTGCTATAAAGATAATACATCTGCTCCAAAAGACGCTGCAGATGGGGTGATAAGTAATAATCGGTGTTACTACATGTACTATTGACTTTAGTTCAGTAAAACACGTGCTCTTATGTAGAGGCGTGATCAATGTATGAAGATTCCAAAGCTATTTATTGATGAAAAAAGGCACAAATTGTTTGAAACCACAGAGAGAAAACTACACGCTCCTGGGTGAGTAGCAGTGATAACTAGTGTTATAAAGATAAAAAAAAACCTGTGCTCCAAAGATGCTACAGATAAGGGTGATAGTAATAGTCAGTGTTACTACATGTGGCAATTGATTTGAGTTCAGTAGAACACGTGATTTTATGTAGAGGTGACATCAAAATGAACATCAATGTATGAAGATTCCAAAATTATTGATTGATGAAAAAGTTTAAAATTGGTTTGAAGCCACGGAGGGGTGGGTAGATAAATAATCAATGTCACACTGGAGCACCAAAAAGTACTATTGGCAACCGGTCCGGGATCAAGTGTGAATCCACGGAGAGAAAACTGCAAGTTCCTGGGTGGCGAAAAACGAGAGTTCCAAATAAAGTAGTGATAGCCAGTTTTATAAAGATAGTATGTCATTTCCAAAGGATGGAGATGTTAGTTGTAGTCTGTGTTACTGCATGTACAAATGATTTGAGTTTAATATAACATGTGCTCTTATATAAAGACATGATCAAAGTGAACTCGCTTTATTGATATGTGCACATTACACAGTTCTAAATCCTGTTCACTTTTTAATACGTATTGAAAAATTGTAGGATAGGAAATTGGTTGTTGAAGAAAAGGATTGTATTGAAGATATGTAAAAAAAGTGTTATCTTCAACTAATTATACTTGTTCATTCGGACTGCGTATGTAACCACATCTTAATAAGTCAATCACAATTCTCAGATACTAATTGAAAGATCATGATAGTCTTAATTTAAATTAGGTGACTTTTAATGGGTAAATAAAATCCACTTTAATCCAGTCTCTGAAATGGTTATCCGAAAAGCTCTAATCGCTAAAATAAAATCTCGCAAACTCATATAAAAACTCATAAACGAAGAATTTCTGCACATGTTGTTAAAATCCCAACAGAGCTACCATTGGAATGGAACTGCTATTGAATTCGTGACACCGACGAACGAAATGAAGTCCGCGTTTAAGCAGGGAAATATCTTTTCGTCCCAACGTTTTTTGCTTATTCAGTTGCCCGGACTGCAGCTAATAAAGCTATCCCGTCGTTCTGTATGTAAATAGGCAAACTTTCATTCTTTCCCCGTAAGTTCCCGGAAAGATCGGGATAAGGGGCTGTTTCCAAGAGTCAAAAATTCTATTTACAAGTGCTTGAATCTCAATTTATCAGAACTATACTAGTAGGTGTCGAGATATTGCGTGGGTTGCTATGACATCGCCTACGTTGATGACTTTGATATTCACTTTCAAGTAGTGAGTATTTTTAGAATAAATTGAGAAAAGCGTAAACAGGAGATTTTATAAAAAGCATAGGACATATTTGTAAAAATATAGATATGTATTGTACAAGTATAGGACGTGCATTATAAAAGTATAGGCTATATATTGCAAAAAGAAGACACATACTGTAAAAGCATTGAACAAGTACTGTAAAAACATAGGAATATTGTAAAAATACAGACTATATATCGCAAAAGGAGAACACGTTTTGTAAAAGTATTGGATAAGTTCTGTAAAAAGATAGAAGTGTTGTAAAAGTATAGGAAATGTATTGCAAAATTAAGATACGTATTGTAAAAGTATGGGACTTTTACTGTAAGAGTATAGGACATGTACTACAAAATTATAGTATTGATGGACCTTCACTTGATAAAGTTTTATATGTATGGATGAATTCACGAAAGCGAGGTCATAAATAATACTGTGACACACAAATATCATTCTATATCAAAGAAGCCATTTACATAGATATCTTGTTTTTTATGCTGAAACTAAATCAATGTTGGTCATTTTTACATCAATTTAAGATAACATTTGGAATTCTGCCAAACCCATTTTCCATGACGTGCAATGAGATGAGAAGTTGAAAAAACCCACCTAAATTCTTGCTCCACCGAAAACAGATATTCCATTTTTGCTGTTACTGAGGGATAAAAGAATCGTATACAGTAGTTTATCTTCAATCCTCGCGTATCATTTGAAACAGAAACATTTCTGCCAAAAGGTAAAAATTATAATTGAACTTGCATCTATCAGACGAGGACTTTCTCTTATGGGTAATAAGTCACACATTCACTTGTACTAGTAGTTTGATACTAATATAATGAATATTTTTCAATATTTTGGTAAAAGCCATCTCCTATGCACAAATCTAGAAATCATTTATACAGAGCATACATCCCTCTTTGAATAAGGTTTAATTTGTGTTTCTTATAAAGTTTGCATGAAAAGAGAAAGTTTAAGGCCACCTTGTATATCAATGTCATCTATATGACACGACTTAGAAATACCTGTTTTAGGTTATTGATGTATGCTTTTATAGTCCTACATTAGAGAGTTTTAAATGCTATCTATAAATGTTTCAATTTTATCACACCGTTGGTAGCTTTTGATTTCATGGGCCTAAGTATTCCTTGTGTAGCAAACAATCTATGTAGAGTGACAAACCAAAGTTACAGATTTTACTGTCATTTTAACATTTATTTATGAATTAAATTTCCATACCTACAGAGGCTGTTCACACATTTTTTAGACAATGTATATTGTATTCACCAAACTAAATTACATAAAATTCTTGCGTTTTAAATGTTCTATTTGATAGCCCTTATTCTGAACTATCTTTCGACACCGTAATTTCCAGGATAATAATGCCTTTTGAAGTGTCAGAAGAGGTATTCTATCCCATTCCTCCTGAACAGCTTTCCAGAGTCCTGTAAGGGTTGTGGGACGACGTTTGGATAATGCAGATTTAAAAAGTTCGAAAGCACAAAAATCCATAGGTGATACATCGGGAGATTTAGCAGGGATATCAGTGAAGGGTATGGCCTTGATACCAGTTTTTTGTTACGTTTCTTTTAGGAAATTTACAGTGGATTTTGATGTGTGACTGCTAGCTTTGTCTTGATGGAGTTCCACAGATTGATGGCACTGTGGGTAAAGCGATGGTATTTCATTCAGAAAAATTGGCGATAAAATATGTTCCTGATAGTATTTAGAGTTAATCTTGATATTTTTTTCCACTCTCTTTATTTTTAACTTGCCATTATATTAAAAACCAGCAACAATCATGAATCCCTTAGAAAAACTTTCTTTCGATTCTGTGAACCATGTACTTAAATTTTTTTCTCCCCTTTTATGATAATAAATGGCTCTTTTTTTCGCTGCAATCATTTAAATACACCCATGATTCATCTATTGTGACAATTTTTTTCCATTTTTCTTTGGATAAGTGTTTCTCATATAGAATTCGGCAGCGTGTCCTGCGTTCAGCTATATGCTTTGGAGAAAGACGATGCATATTGCGTTTTTTCGTTTTCTTAAGATTTAAATCAACGTTTATCATTTTGTTTACAGTGGACACGGAGCATTTTAATGATTTTGCAACTGTTCTTTGACTAGGGGGATTTTCTTTTAACGTTAAACAACGTACCTTTACAATAGTCGAAGATGTCCGTTTCTTCCTTGGATACTTGTTTGGAATTTTTGTCGCACTTCAGGCTCCAATTTGACGTTTTTTTCCTTTCTTGTTGACGATATTACCTATCGACGCTTTAGATATCACAAAACCATGACTCTCACATCGTTTTTGGAAAACGGAAGATGAATATTTCTCTTCGGAAAGAACATAAATATAGCCTTCGAACCGCTGCTTCGTTAAAAACGCCATTTTGAATAAAAACAAACCTCTCAAGCCGCAGACGATAATTTTTACTTTTAAAAACATAGTACAACTGCAATTATTTATTTTGTAGCAAACGATTTGTTATTACCGCTAACCAAAATCGTCTAAAAAATGTGCGAACAGCCTCTGTACATTGGTGCTTACTACACAATCAAGATATTAAAATGGGAATATAATGTCCAGTATATTCTTCTCTCGTGTAATCAAACTGACTATAGAGTGACAAACCAAACCCAACTGACAGCAATATTTTGTCAATTAGTATTCATTGTTATTTCAGTAGAATTCCGATATTTATAGCGATTTTATGTTGTGCTCTTGTGAAGCTTGTCAGTTTCATTGCATAGCAACATAAAACCCAACTAACTGAATTTTCAACCTACAATGGCGCTAAATACTCAGTCAAGAAATTAATTACTTTCAGTGGGAATATAATATCCAGTCCATTCTTCTCTAGTGTAGTCAAAATTAATTGTATATTGCCAAATTAAACTTACAGACTTCACCGTCATTTTTAGTATTATTGATCTGAGTGTAACTTTAAATTTTATAGTGAGTGTACCTTAGGGTTGGCGCAACTTTTACATTTTTGGACTTTCCACCATAAAAACCAAATTTTTTTAGTTGCTTGTCTTACTGATTGCATCTAATAACCAATGTGTTACAAAACATAATGACTATCGAGTGACAAACTAAACCGTACTTCATGATTTTAATGTAATTTTCAATATTGATTTTAGAGAAATTATGATCTTAATATTTTTTATCTGGCCTTTATCTTGTGCACGGAAAAGTTGGTCCATTTTTGGACCATACATCATGAGAAACATTTAGTTGGTAGGCTTACTGATTTTATTGATCTATATAGCCCTTGTGTTACAAAACATGACTATCGAGCGGCAAACAAAACCGAACATACGGATTTTACTGCCGTTTCTAGTATACATCACTGATTTGAGGGTAATGCTGATTTTAATATTGAGCATACTTATATATTGTGCACATCTAAGCTTCTCCGTTTTTGACCTGGCCCAATAAAAACCATTTAGTGGCTACTCTTATTGTTTACATTGATGTAATTAGTAACAAAACATAGCTATCGAGTGACAAACTAAACCTGACTTACTGATTTTACTGTCATTTTTCGTATTCATCACTGATTTTAGAGAAATTTTGATCTGATCTTTATCTTATACAAAGCGTAGCTCTTTTCATTTTCTGGATCTTGCACCATAATATCAACTTCTTCTCATACCTACATGTGTGCTAACTACTTACTTAGTCAACACATTAATTACCAACAGCGGAAAACGTGTTTCCGTATTCATCACTGATTTTAGAGAAATTTTGATCTGATCTTTATCTTATACAAAGCGTAGCTCTTTTCCGTTTCTGGATTTTGCACCATAATAGCAACATCTTCTCATACCTACATTTGCGCTAACTGCTTACTTAGTCAACACATTAATTACCAACAGCGCGAGAAACGTGTTTCCGGAGTCGAAACACACAGTGAACAAACTAAAAAACGTTCGAAAGGGGGGAGACGAGGGTCGCCTATGGAATCAGAAAGAACAACTTCCACGACTGTTAAGAAACAAGTAGCGAAGTCAGAACAACTATCGAACAAGATCCCATCGAAGAAAGCTGTGCGCTAAAAACTACCCGAAAGCACTTAACAGAAGTGACACTTAAAAGCATAGGTGATGGATGTTTTTCTTCAGATATTCTACGTTCCCTTATTTGAGTTTTGTAATGGATGAATAATAGTTAGAAGACTTCGAAGCGGCTTGCTGTTAAAAGGATGCCAGAGACAGCTCTCTTCTCTTCCGAAGTCTCGTGGAGTCTTTTTTCGGGAATTTCCTTCCTTTAATGGCTGAAAAGTGCCGAATTTTACTTTTATTGGAAAAGATGACGGCTGTGAAAGCTGTGCAGCGATAGGATATTAAAAACTTTGTAAAAGACCAACATCTACCGAAAGAATAAGACATACCAAAGTGTGGTACTGTTTTTTTTATTTTATTATATGCTTGTTGAAGCCAAGCTGAAACCATCTTGGGGAAGTTAGTATTGCGTGTTTTCTGGGTACTTGTCAAAACGTAGGAAGTTCAATTCATCCCTGGATGTATTTCTCTCTTCTGCGTCGGTAAAACCTTTTCAGGTGTATAGTCCATTTACTTGATAATGTTTTAGCGCAGATTTGTCAAATAAGATCCCTGTGCCATAAAACCAAACTCAAATAACCAACTAATATATATGAATTTAATCGCAGACTTGACTCCTATAACTTATCGTGGGCGTACTTCTGTTATCTGTGTCTGTAAAATGTCCCTTGTGTATGCAGGCCCATAATTTGATGCTGTTTGTATTGTGCTTGGAGCATCCTCGGAAAATATGGCCCTTACACCATAAACCCAAACTCCAAACCAATGAAGTCGCCAGTGCGTGTTCAATTTCTCTCTGGGTATACTTCTATCTTCTATATCAGTAAAACCTTCCATGTGTGCGATCACATGCAGCCCTTGCGCCACAAAACTCAACACAACCAACTCTTATGTGCAAATTTAATGTCAGGCTCGACTTCTATAACTTATCCTTCATATGTGTATATATCCACAAGTTGGTATTGTGTTTGGTCACAGCTTGACCAAATATGGCCCTACCATAAAACCCTGTCAGCAAACCAAAAAATTAGGTGATGCAGATTCGATTTCTCCCGGTGTGTACTCTCTTCTATGTCAGTAAAACTTTCCTGGTGTGTACATTAGGGATGCGACATCGACAGCAAAACATCGATGTTCAAAATTAAAACATCGATGTTGATAAAACATCGTTCCATAAACATCGATGTTTTTAAAATTCAGTGTATTTAAACTTTTTTCCCCATTTCTTAAAACTGTTTAGCAGCTAGTGATGTGACATCCGCTCCAATACATCGATGTTTTTTATAAAACATCAATGTTTTGAAAACATCGACATCGACGTCGTATCCCTACGTTTCAGACCCTTCACCTTTGGTCACTTTGGTCTAAAAGTATGTTCAATTTGCTGATTATGAAAATTATGCTACTTGGTTATTTTTTAAATTTTTATAACGGTACTTTTTTCATTTAAAAATAAAACATCGACAAGTATAAACATCGATGTTACAAAAACATCGACCCCAATACATCGATGTTAAATACATCGATGTTTTGAAAACATCGACATCGATGTCGCATCCCTAGTGTATATTCATTACTTGATGTTGTGTCCCTTTTGGGCAACAATTTTACCCTCCCTCCCCCCTCTATTCCCTTTAACAACGGCCATACCACGTATTTTGTCCAGTCGACTGATACTGTGTTTTTGACCACTCATACTATTTGTATACGTGTAGTATTGATCTCTAGTATGGGGATCACCAATCATAAATAAAAGTATCGAGAAAAAAATCCAAAATATTAAGATATCTAGGAGTGTGCTCTCCTGCTACGAAATATCAAACAAGAAATTAGCATTTTTCTTGTGTTGGATCTAATAGGAATAACCTCTATAGAAAATCAAGTTGGTTGATTTGGTTTTGGAGTTTGGGGTGCTAGGGCCCATATTCGGACAAGCTGAGCTAAGCACAAGGCACACAAGATCAAGAAATATTTGGTTGGATAGATTGGATTTTATCTTGCAAGGACCATACTTGGCCTATTTCAAGACAGCTAACATTTAAGTAATGGATACGGGCATAAGGAAAGTTTTACTAATACAGAAAAGAGGTATACACCTAGATGAGGAATCGAACCTGCGTTGCCTACAAATCGCACATTGTTAGCGCAGTGGACATATCCACTGAGCCATGACGGCCTCCATGAAGTAATGGACATACACACACGAATAAGTCTGTACTCACCTAGAAAATAGAAATACACCCAGGGAGGAATAGAACCTGCGCCGCCTACAACCAGCCCTCCTCGTACACGATGGTCTTTGGTTGGATCGAGTCTCGAACTCGCAACCCTTTGTTTTTTTTTAAGCCTTTTGTAAAAAAATTAGACAGAAGCTCTCTCTTAGCAAACCTGCTAAAGAAAAACTGACCACAAGAAAACAACAGAATTTGGATAAAATTATATTTTGGTTTTCTTTCTAAGTCTTTTGGACTTGGTTTTAATAAAGACTGACCAAAGTTAATTCTTTATAACAGACTTATTCAAAAAGGAAGAAGCCACGCAAAAAAGTAAAATAAAAATTGGCACAAAGAATAACATGACGCAATTGGGGGAAATTAAATTCAATTTTCCCTTCCAATTCTTTTTATTTGTTTTTTCGGTTATCATTTATCGATCGACACTCATTTTTTGCTGTATCAAGAACCACATTAATTTTAATTGCTACTTATAATGAGTAACCAATTAAGAATGGACAACTTCTACAAAAAATTTAAGAAGGATCTTAAAAAAATAGTAAAATAAAGCGAACTCAAAAAAGAAAGACATAATTTTTGGAAATTAAATTCCATATGCGGAGCTATGAATTTGAATTTTGATAGCCCTGTTTTTTAGTAATTAAAATCAGTTTGTAAGAAATAAAGATATTCTCATATTGACATTGTAACATTTTGTAATAACCTATACCGGTATAGAAATACATCCGTTCTTGGATAAAGCATGTCGAAAAGTAAATTTACTAAGTGATCTAAAAAAAATTACCTCTCTTCTATAGAGATTTCGAGACATACTAATAGGAGAATTTTATAAAATGTCCTTTAGAAGTAACTATCAAGAATCTTTAATAAAAACTCAAGAAAAGAAAATGTGTTGACGAAGAGCATGATTATAATTAAAATTTTCAATAGCCTAATACGGATGCAAACATACTTTTTAAATTAGACCTCCGTGAAGTTTTATCTCAATTTTTAAAGTATCTTCAATTTGTAGTCTTCAGTATGAAACTAAATATTTTTAATCAGAAGTATGCGTTTTGTTTCTGAGTTCCGAGAAATATCCAAAAACTCACATCTCAGAGCAAAAGATGAAATGAAACCACAACTTTTTTATTATGACTGTTGAACTAAAGTATCCCCAATCAACCATTTTCGAAAAAAGTTTGGAAGATAGACGCTATTACCAAAATGAATCACTTTTTCTATTCGACGTAATTTGAGGTTATACATTAGGGTTATATATGCAGAATTATATTGCCCAGATGCAGGTTATAATGCCCAGATGCAGAATTGTATTCAGTGTTCTGCAACACAACTCCAAGCAATTGCAATTGCTCTTCAGGCATTTTGTCCGAATTTTGTCCGATAATTGGGATCTCGAAACGCTAAATAAACTCCATTCCATTCAACCGTCGATTAAGGGTTTTAAAAAAGTAAATTTAAAAAGACACCATGACATTAAATTGACAAGGCTTCGAATCGGACATTCATATTTTACCCACAAACATTTGTTAAGCGGAGAACCTGCTCCATTATGTTCTATTTGCCATCAAGTTTTTCAGTAAGACACATTTTGATAGAATGTACCAATTTTAGCAACCATAGACTGTTCCAATTTGGTGCTCCACTTCTTAACTTAACAGACCTCTTGATGGATCCGTATCACAAAAACTTATTTTTATTCCTCTCTGATATATTGGTTTTATAAATCATATATAGCTTTTATTTTATATGAATTTAGTTTTGCAATCGTATTATGTGTTTAACCATCTCGTCGTTAAAGGTTTAGACCTTTTAATTTAGATAACATTTGGCGCAGTTTGGCCAGTTCTGGCCCTTGAGCCATAAAAAACCACCAAACCGAATTTTGAAAACTGCAGTAAAATCAAAAACAGAGGTAAAACAGAATTATCGGCTAAATATGTATTAATATTTATAATAAAACATCAAAATTAATTAACAAATTTTATTTAATTAAAACCAAGGCATACTTTCAGAATTTGCAATTCTGTCCATAACTTTTGAAGTTAAATATTTTGTCATTGACATAGAAGATGTATATATATTGATGTGTTATTTATAAAGTGTTTGTGGTAATTTTTGGGGCTGTGTAAGGAGGTTGTTCCGTGCAAGAGAAGATTAAAGGTGTGGAAGGGAACGAACGCGCTTTGCAGTGCAGAACATCGTAACTTATAATTTAAAAAAATCGCCCAAAATTTTGATAAAATTAAGGCATAATTGTTCTGCTAAGACTATGTTTTGCGACGTACGTCACAGTTTTAAGCACTTTCTGCTCCCGGGGGGCTATATAGATACGTTATTGTAAGGTTATATACGAGAAATATTAAAAAACCCGCATCACGGAGAAAAGGATGAAATGAATCCACAACTTTTTATTTTGACTACACTCGAAAGAACTCGAGTATCCAGATTCAACTATTTTTGAAAAAGTTTGGAATGTAGAGCTATCACTAAAATGAATTATTCTTTCCATCCGAGGTAGTTTGAGGTTTCACTTAAAGTACCATTAAATGTCGCGGCTAAATTAAACCATTATCATACTTCTGTAATGGCGTTTTAACAGCCCGTATTACAACGCGGTTGATGACAGTTCGGAACCGATATTGCCTAAGAAAAATGAATGCCTCTCTCTCTCTTTTGGCGTTATTCATTAACGCTCCTTACGGCAGTAATGCATCTTTTAGGGTCAAACCACGACTCAAAAATGGTAGTTATGCAAATTGAATCATTAATTAATGATTCCAGTACTGGAATACCAATTTTTGATTATTTCTTAGACGTAGCTTCAACGCGAACTGACACGTTATCAAACTTTTCCCCCCAATAGCTAGCCTATGGATGGTTCTAATTGGTGAGAACGTGGCAGTCACTGCTTTTCCCCAGGGCATTATGGGAGATTCTGCCTCGTCGCACCCTCCGTGAACTGGGGAACACATAAACATTGCTTAACTTAGTAAGCCGGATCTGGACTATCCTTTGCAAAGAGAACAGTTGAAATACAACCCGCGTGTAAATATATTCTCCTGACAGATGCTTAAAGTGACATAAATCACCAAAACCTAACACTGCGTACAGTCGTATTTCAAAATCTCGTTATGATTTCTTCATTGTTTGGTAGGTAGGTATTTTAACGTCGCACTGGAACAACATAACGGGCTACTGGCGACCGTCCGGGATCAAACCCCCAAGGAAAAGATCCGATGATAACACCACATAATTTTGAGCAACGGTCAGATGACGAGGCAATACCTTTGCTTGAAACGTAGGTTCCAGTTTATAGTTGGATTTCTTCTGTGTCAGCAAAGCTTTCGTTATGCATATATATGTCCATTTATTTTACTTTGTTTGGCTCAACTTAGCCAAATATTCTCTTTGCACCTTAACAAACAACCAAACCACCCAACTAATCTCTCTCTGTGAAGGTTCAATTCCTATAATTTATCCTGGGTCACAAAATTCACATTATGACACTTTCATTGTTTTAGGCGTAGGTTGCTGTATAATCTGTGCCCTCCTCTGTGTCTGCAAAGCTTTCCTTGTATATGTCCATTTAGTTGAATTGTTTGACTCAGCTAGGCCAAATATGGCCTTAGCATCACAACCCAACCAATCAACTAAGCCGTGCAGGTTTACTTCCCATAAGTTATCCTGAGCTTATTTCTGTCTTCTGTGTCAGTAAAACTACCCTTGTGTATGTTGGTCCATTACTGGGTATTGTTTGTCTTATGCTTGGTGCAGCTTGGAAAAATAAGAATCTTACCCCAGAAAAACCAACCAACCGAATCTGGCCTCACGTAGCGTGACAATACATAGGAGAGTGGCGACTAACCAAACAGTTATTTTGAACACTTCAAGGACATATTCAATATTGTATTGGAAAAGTATAGGACATGTATTGTAAAAGCATAGAAATATTAATGGCCATTTACGGCCTTATATACAGAGGTGTGAAAATTATTAGAATAATTGTGAAATTTACAATAAAATCTTGTTATATTAAAGAAATAATACATTATTTTGAAAAATATTGATACATTTAATATTTAGTGTGCATCCTCTTGTTTTTTATTAAAGATTCAATACGTCTTGACATACTTTGTATGAGTTTTTGGCAATTAGATTGTATTTAGTTGTCATGGTGCCTAATTTGGATGAGTCATTCTATCAGACCATTTTTGTATGTGATGCTACAATTCTTTAATTGTTTCTTTACAATGGTCCAAAAATTCTCTATTGGGTTCATATCTGGACTGTTTCCAGGCCATGGAAGAGTATATTTTTTTATATTTTTTTCATCCAAAAATTTGGTCACAGATTTTGGCTTTATGGCACGGAGCTCCGTCATGCATGAATATGAAGTCTCCATTTGAATACCAGTATTTTAATTGTGCAATTAGTCTTTGTTCAAGCACTTTTTTATACTGATACTGGTTCATCATGTCTTCTACAATGTATAAACGTCCAGTACCCTGAGCAGACATTACACTCCAAACCATTACTTTAGTAGGAAGTTTAACCGTTTGTGCTATGCAATTTGGGGAAAATTCTTCACTGGTACTTCTCTTGAAATACTGACTGCTTTTTTCTGATATCGTAAACATTGGTTCATCAGAAAAACATACCTAAAAGATAAAAAATACTTTAAGGTATGTAATTTGTAGAGAAATATTCGTATAAAGAAATTTTTAATCAAATTTATAAACAGTTCTGTAATTTTAGTCAGTATGCAATAAACATGATTTCAGGAAAAGAAATGAACAACTTGACTTCAACTGATTAATTAAAGGAAAATTAATATTTCTCACATTGCTCCAGTCATTTCCGAATTGTTCTTGCACAACTTTTGCCCAAGCAAGTCTCTTCTTTGCCATAACAGATGTGATTTTAGCCTTTTTTCGAGGACGACGAAAATAGAAGAATCACATACATTTATTCCATACGCTTGAAGAGAGATTTTTATTTCATGACTAGTTGCTCTTATGTTAGATTCAGCAATTTGAATTAATTTCCTTTCAGTTCTTGCAGTAAATTCACTTTTCCTTCCGCATTTCCCAACTCTAGAATTTGCATATTCACATTGGAGTCCAAATATCCTTTTTATTCTACACACAGATACTTGATAAATGTTTGCTTTTTTTGCAATTTCGTGTTGTGTATAGTTATTTTCTTGGATGAGACACTTTACCACAGCTAGATTTCTAGGAGAAATATCACTTCCTTTACCCATAATCACGCAATAATCCTTTGACAAACGAAAAAAAATTACCAATTATAAACTAATCAAAGCAGCGAAAATAATTGCTTTAACAATAAAATAATACCGATGCCAACTCAAGAAAAGAAAGAATATACAAGCACAGCAAGTAGACGATTTAAAAATTTTATTTTAAATTCGTTTGTATATCAAACAAATTTTTTATGCAATGCAAACAATTTGAGTACTTTGGATCAAATATTTTTCTTTTTAAAAAATGACATTATTTAACAAAATTATATCCCTAAAACTATTCTAAAGGATTGAAAATTGATTGGAACAACAAAACAAATTACCTTTCATGAAAAATTGCAAGTATATACAGAATGAATAAAAAAAAATGAAAAAATCACAATTATTCTAATAATTTTCACACCTCTGTATATATAAAAGAATATGTTGAATGTAGTATTGCTATCCTAGAACAATGGTGAAAACGTAATTAATCGATTCACTGTCGAAAACAAACACTAATAATACCATTCATGTTTAATATTGATTATTAATTGTGATAAACGATGGGGGATGGTAATGAAAATGGGGTTAATATCAGCATATTTATGTAGCTTTTAAATTATGTTACTCATGCAGGTGTACTTTGGATAGTCACCCCAATATGTATTGCCTGCTGCAGTGGTGTGGAAGTTAAGAGAGTGGGGTGCAACCTCAGTTGTTATTCTCGTCATCTGACCTTGGTTGAAATTTATGAAGTGCTATCCTCGGATCTTTTCCTTAGGATTGAATCCCGGACAGTCTCCAATAGCCCTTTGCGGTCCTCTACTGCGACGTTAATTAACATAAGTCAGAGTTTAAGTAGTTAACAAATCTGACACCAGATCAGAAGGTTGCGTGTTCAAATCACGTCCATGACCAACTGTCGCAAGCGAGTGTTGAAGATGTGAAATGTTTCTCACTCACGATTAACTTTAATATTTACTAAAGAAGCAAACTACAATATTAAAGACTACATGTTTAGTGGCTGGAGTCTAAGAGAGGAATGTCTGTTGTTGAACAAGTTCACTTCGAGTGGATTCTCAGAGCAGCCTCCGCTCGCATGCCTTTGGATCGTGCCATGTGTGAGTCACGTTATGGGTCCAAGGTAAGTTGCATGATTCCGCGTGGCACCACACAACTAGTTACACTCACTGCCAAAAGTTAAGCACGGAGAGGAAAATGTTAATTTCCTGAAGCCTATCTGAATTTGAGAGGCTGCAATTTACTGTAGAGGTAGATGGCAGCATACAAATGTATTATGTAACATAGACTCACGGTTTCGTGTCGAGAAATATACAAAAAAGGCAGTCGTATAAGAAGACAGCATTGTGAAAGGTTAAAGAGTTGCATTATAAGTGCTGATAAAAAGTGTTTGGAACCTTCGTATGATTAGTTTTCAAGACAGACGTGTTTCTATGGCTTCCAGAAGACAAATGGCATACAGTGAGCGCTGGCGTTCCGTGAGACGCCTTGAAGTAGGGCAATCAATCAATGATGTTGATCTTTTCTTCGGCGTTCATCATTCCGTCATTTCACGATTACGGAAATAATTCCAAACAAGGCAAACAGTTGTCCGAAGACATGTGTTCGGCCGCCTAAGGGTTACGACCACAGCGGAAGATCGATATATTGCTGTTGTATCGAAGCGGAATCGAAGATTGACCTCCACACGTGTGACATCTATGGTTGCAGCTTCATTTGTAAGACTATATCCGCCACTATTGCTTGCTGAAGTCTACACATAAATGGACTGCACGCCTGGTACCACGAGTTTGTGTTCTTCTATACGTCCAATCCAGTGGGGCACGATTAAAGTGGTGTCGGTAACATGTGAATTGGACTGTGTCTGATTGGGCTAATGTTATGTTCACGGATGAGCCGAGATTTGCCCTGGAGCCAGATGGCAAATGTGTAAGGGTCTGGAGAGAACAAGGTACGCGAAATCAGCCCCAAAACATCATCGAGCATCACGCATTCTGAGGTGGAAGCATCGTGGTGTGGGCCGGGATTTCGTTGGGATATCGCACCGACCTGCACATCTATAGACGGGGCTTTGTGACGGCTGTCCGTTATCGCGATGAAATCCTAGAACCCCCTGTGAGATTGTACGCTGCAGCAGTTGGTGCTTCTTTCGTTTCACTGCATGATAATGAGCGCCCCCATAGAACTGGCATCGTCGACGACTACCTGGAGAGTGAGGAGAGGTTACATACCCTATTAATGTCGGTTTTGCTTATTTGTTATGGATTTAAACATCATTTTCCTAATGACTCCAATATGACTTCATCTTATAATTTATGAAAATTCAATATTGTTTTCATCTTTGTATTCACTTATGTTTTATTTCATGCATAAACCTATTTGCTATTTTCCTGCCGCATTTCGTGTCAATCAAAGCTGCACTTGTCTTTTTTTTCGCATTTTCCCATTCGAGCTTAACTTTTGGCAGTGAGTGTACCTACCTATAGAAAAGAATCTTACTATCCAATCACTTTTGTTACACTTTTATTATTACCACAACCACGCTTATTGACATTTATTCATTCAATTATTCACATCATGAAACGGACAGCGAGTTTAGATTAAATGTGACTCAACTTGCACTTACGTCGTTGTTCCAATCTAATTCAACGCACAATTTCTTATACAATTGTTATACGGAGTAGTTCCACAAACCTCCATTCTACTTGTGCAGTTTTATCTTGACAACATATCTCATCCTTAACAAAAGTGACCCGATCTTTGACGAGATATCGCGCCGAAACACTTGAAGGGTTCGATTTACATTACTCTTTTTAGCGGTCATAACATCTCAAGAAAAACTGCCTATAAAGATTTGTTAAGTTAAGAAGAAAAAATAAATGAAGGCATTTGATAGTTCTGGCATATATTTGAATTGTGAAATGCGCAATCAGAAAGACTCTTGCGTCAGCCATGTGAACAGTATACGCAACCAGAGCCATTATTACATCATCTACTCAATCGAGACCCTAGCAACAACGAAATCCCTTTCAGGAATTCAGCCATTGGATTATATAAAACAATGATGATCCAGCCAGGGCTTGTAGAGAAAATGCGTACACAGGAGAAGGATCTGAGACAGAGAAAGATGACGATAGCAAAGATGTTTGCAGGAATTGACAAAACAAAATTTTTTTTTTCATTATCGTTGCAAATATTGTTAAATCTTAATTAAAATTGTTTAAGTTGACGAGGACTCTCGCCTCCAATTTATCACAATCAAAGGACGCGGGAACTCGTCCATAATACAAAAATATTTCTTGAGCCCGAACTAAGTCATTGCTGAACTTAAGAAGAAAAGTCTAGAATATCTTTCTCCTATAGAATCGCTGGAATATAACTAACGCGTGTCAATATTTGTTCGGGAAATATGCTTAAGAGGAAATCAACCGTCGATACCCAAGCTACATGCTTGTAACAAACAACGTAATCAGAAGCAGGATCTTCTACTGTCGGGACCGGAACTAATCAGCAAATATTTGAGTTTGCTCGCTGGTAAATTAGATGCAGATTACAGCGCCATTTTTTATTATTTCGACGGGAGTAGCAGATTGGGGGAGTGTGAGTGTCGGAGTCGCGTTCGGTTTATTCGCAAAGTTTTTTTCTTCTATCTCGCGAACTGTTTTTATAATCAGCCCGAATATGTGCGGAATGCATCTGTCTGGCAGATTTCCATGTTGGAAGTTGTAAAGCACTGAAGGCATTTGGGTCGATGACGAAAAAATGCTGTGGGTACCTATGAGATCCCATCTGTGCTTCGTGAGCTATTTTCCATTAATAGGCTTGGGGAATTCGCATTGCTAAATACTGGGCAATCACAGTTCAAATTATGCCTTTTTGACGAAACCCAAATTTAGTTCTTTCGCCGGACTGTTTTTCTGTGGACATCCTTGAAATTATAAAAATAACTACGACATATATAGACAGACCTACATTACACCATAAAGATCCCTTATTTATCACCTTAACCTTCCAAGTGATTTCGACGAGATATCTCGTCCATCTAGATCTAGTGATCAATAATATTGCTACGGATGAGATGTATCGTGGAGACAAAACGGCTCTACTACTCCAAAGGGAATGGTAGGTAGGTATTTCAATTAACGTCGCATTGGAGCAACACAACGGGCTATTGACGATGGTCCGGGATCAACCAGGCAATGGTAAAATCCGAGGACACCACCACATAATTTTGAACCACCCAAAGAAACCATCTAAGTAGTAAAAAGAAACTGTCCTTTGTCCTGAACTAGACACAGATTGGAACAGGTTTTTGCATCAGAGGATGGACACTGTAAAGTAGTTATTGACATGAAGGTTAATCATCAGGAGAATTAACATACGAGTTAAGTACTTTATAATATGTATATTTCTTAATAACATGTATGTTAATAAGTATTTATATTTATGTGTATGTTAAATAAGTTAAAATTGTATGTTAAATAGGTTAAAATTGAATGTTAAATAAATAGGTTAACATTGAATGTTAAATAGGTTAAAATTGTAAGTTAAATAGGTTAAAATTATATGTTAAATGGGTTAAAATTGTAAGTTAAATATGATGGTAAAAATTTGGTTAAAATTATATGTTAAATGGGTTAAAATTGTAAGTTAAATATGATGGTAAAAATTTTGTTAAAATTATATGTTAAATGTGTTAAAATTGTTTGTTAAAAGGGTTAAAATTTTATGTTAAGTATGTTAAAATTGTATGTTGATCCTCTGAGCGCCATAAGCAACATAACTCGCCACTGGAGCAACATAACTTGCAATTAGCAGCTGTCCGGTATCAAACCCGAAGGAAAGGATCAGAGGACAACACCACGTAATTTGATCCACGGTCACATGATGAAGTCACACCTGAACTGGCACTCCACCTCTCCAAATTTGCACCCCACAACAACGTGTGGACAATTGAGGCCACGATAGATTTAACGTGCAACATCCCCCAGAATACACGACTATCTTTGGCTGGATTCGAACTCGCAACCCTCCGGTTGCTATTCCGTTTATCTTCCAACCATGCTACCGCGACTCGTAAGAATCCTACAAAATATTCTGTCGGTAAACACGTTAGAAGTCGTGCAGGGAAGAACGCAGATTGCAGATAGGATATATATAGATGGATTATGATAACGATATCACGATGGGATACTACACTACTAGAGCTGGCATACTTCGCACGTCCACACCATACGAACGTAAGGACATCTGAAGTCATCTCATATTTAACGAGCACCAACCCCCTGTACACGACGGTCTGTGGTTGGATAGTCTCGAACTCCCAACTCTCCGGTTGCGAATCCGCGATTCTACCAACTTGATTACCCCAGCCCCGAAAACAACAACAATTTAAGCTGAATGAAAAGTGTTTTAGGCATGACTTGTGAGAAGCATTTTCTGTCAAGATACTAGGATTATTAATACTATGACGATTAGTAGTAAACTACGGCTAAAGAGAGTAATGCTACGTAGATTTACATAGTAACAGCTGAAAACTATGATTAGTAATATTAAGTAGATTTATGTAATAACAGCTGAAAACTACGACTAGTAATACTACGATTAGTAATACTAGTACGATTAGTAATACTAGTTCGATTAGTAATACTAGTACGATTAGTAATACTAGTACGATTAGTAGTAAACTAGTACTACTACTCAAATTTACGTAGTAACATCTAAACACTACGACTAGTAATACTACGGTTAGTAATACTAAGGCAATAAATAGTAAATTGCGGCTAGGAGAGAGAGTAATACTAAATAGAGTAGAGATTTATGTAGTAACAGATGAAAAAACGATTAGGAATGCTATGCAGCTTAGTAGAAAACTACGGCTAAAGAGAGAAAGAGTAAATTAGATGTGTGTTTTTGTAAACTACGGCTAGTGAAATTAAGGTGTACTCATACACTAGAGGATTTTTTTTAAACTTCGACTTAAAAAATCCAATTTCTTACCACAGGTGATTGGTGTATTCTTAAAATCTTTCAGTAAGAAAAAATCAGATTGTGCAAATAATGAATTATTTAATTAATATATAATTAGCAAATTAGCTTGTTTTTTGAAACATGATACCTCAAATTCTAATTTTTTCAAAAAAACGATTGCTGTTGGAAATTAATTCTTATATTATTCTTCATGTTTTGAATCTCCATGAAGTTGCTGGAAGAAAAAAGTTTTTTTTTACAATTTTTTAATCAAGGAAGCGTAAAAAAAATCAACAGTTTTTCAGGAATTTCAACCTTTAAAAACCAATTAAAAATTCAATTCTTGACTAAATACTCCGATTGAAGTACAAAACATCCATTGTATTATATAGATCATAATGATAAACAAACAATTACAGTAGGTGGATTCATTGTGGAATTATTACGTTTCGAACAAAGCATCCTATTGCAAAAACGAAGTTCAAAAATCGAGTTTAAAGTTTTGGAAACATGTCTGTCATGGTGACACTACCTAACGAAAATATTTGAAACCGGAAAAACTATTTCGAATATTTGCAAGATTTAGGCATAGTTTGAAAGCTAAGAAATTTGAAAATATTTTGAATTAATAAAAAAATATTGATATTCTTTTCGATTTTCGTGATTTCTAGTGTATACATATACCATAAATTAAATGTAGTAAACTACAGCATAAACTACCTTTTAATAAAACCCCGATATGTGTATCATGCGATACCATTTGAACAGAAGAAGTAAAATCTTCACAGACCATCTGGTTTGTGTGTTTACACTGAAAATCCCTCTCAAATACAGGTTACATACGTTTCATATCGATTATATACCCTACATAACACATAGAAGCCGTTATTTATATAAATACATGATCAATGTTAGGCTTAGCAAACCCCATTGATCATATATTAATAAGCGACCGTACTAGAAAGACGAAATTACCGAGATATTAGGTTTATGACATAAACCATGATTGCTTAACCATAATGCTAAAACTCTTCTTCATAAGAAAGATGATCCTGTGACCCAGCTCTTTCATCGCGATATAGGTCATATCTCTGCCTGCCACAGATTGCTCTTTCTGTCTCTGCCAAATAGGAAGCGTTAACGGTCTTTCCTCATAATGTGAAGTATAATTCCCCCCTTCCAATGTACGCCCGGGATCAATAATTCCGCGCAATAAAAGCATGGCATAACTTAGATAAAAATGCAAGTATCTAAAAATGAGCCCCTATTACAATCACCCCTCGCCCAAGGAGTAATCCTCTTCAAGATATTGGATCTCTAATCACCGTGTCACTTTCACCTGTTTAAATTCTATATTTTGAACCGCCGTTCTACGTACCCCGATTTTTAATTCCAGCGATTACAATCCTCGGAAAAGCGAGGGACTATTAGTCACAACGCAAGCTTTACTGACATACGTAGATTATTAAGAATACCGAACGAGAAATTTCGGTGGAGAGGATACCCTCCTTGGTAATCAGCTGCTAAAAATGAATGTACATTGTCCTAGGATAGCTCCCATTCTAGTCTTCGGAGCAAAGGGATGGATATCGCCGCATGACGTCGATGTGATTACTTTGAACCAGACTCTAGTTTCGGTGGGAACTTTTGGGTAAAAAGTTACCTCGTCGAAATGCTAAAGTTTGGTATTTAAATGCTTATCCAAACTTCCATTTCGATGGGATTAAACTTTCGTAAAACTCAGCAACAGAGCTGAATTTAATTTGCTGTTGGAGAGAGGTTGAACAGTCAGCCTTCGCTTCAGGCAACTGTTTCTGTCGTGTGGTCACAAGAGAAATTGCTTGTTTTCCTCAAACGCTCTAAGGTAGTTGGTACGTCTGCTGTTCTGCTGCCTCTGAAAAGGTTGATGTTGAGGTATATAATCATTGATATTCTCTTGTCCTGCCACGTCTGAAAAGGTTGAGGTTAATGTATATAGATAAAATCTCATTTGATATTATAATAACCTTCCACCTCTGAAAAGTCTGAAGTTAATGTATATAAATATTCTCTCATTTGATATTATGATATCCTGCCGCCTCTGAAAAGGTTGAACTTAATGTATATAAATACTCTTAGTTTTGATATTATGATGCCCTGCCACGTCTGGGGTTAATGTATATAAATATTCTCTCATTTGGTATTCGGATGTCCTGATGCCTGTAAAAAGGCTGAGATAAATGTATATAAATATTTTCTCTTTTGATATTTCGATGTCCTTCCACGTCTGAACAGGTAGAGGTTAATGGGTATAAATATTCTCTCACTTGGTATATGGTTGTACTGCCACGTCTTATGAGTTTAATGAGTCTAAATATTCTCTCATTGGTGATTATTCTGTCCTGCCAAGTCTGAAAAGGTTGAGGTTAATGGGTATAAATATTCTCTCACTTGGAATATGGTTGTACTGCCACGTCTTATGAGTTTAATGAGTCTAAATATTCTCTCATTGGTGATTATTCTGTCCTGCCAAGTCTGAAAAGGTTGAGGTTAATGGGTATAAATATTCTCTCACTTGGAATATGGTTGTACTGCCACGTCTTATGAGTTTAATGAGTCTAAATATTCTCTCATTGGTGATTATTCTGTCCTGCCAAGTCTGAAAAGGTTGAGGTTAATGGGTATAAATATTCTCTCACTTGGAATATGGTTGTACTGCCACGTCTTATGAGTTTAAGGAGTCTAAATATTCTCTCATTGGTGATTATTCTGTCCTGCCAAGTCTGAAAAGGTTGAGGTTAACGTATATAAATATTATCTCATTTGATTATCTAATATCGGGGAGTGCTTTGAATGGGTAATGGGACAATTTCCTGTTCTTTGAGGAACTGAAAGTCCTGAATTTTTGTTATTTGCAATATTTTCATATGATAGGTAGTAGATCTTCACCTGAACAGTTTTTAGTACATCGCATTTAGTATTGCTAAAGTATATATAATCTCTGCTGCTCCTATAAGAGAAGATAAGACACTACGACCAATCGACCAATTTTAACGAGTATAATATAGGTATTGGTCGATATTCAAAACCATCTACAAGTTAAAAAAACTTAAAGTGGTATTTGATGTATTCATATAATAGATCTTCACCCAAAAAGTTTTTTCCCAACGAAATTTTGTTTGCATAGAGTCCTCCAAAGAGTTATAAGATGCACTATTTACCACTCTTAACTTAGAAGGGAGGGTTAAAACCTCGTTCAATCTATTTTTAAAAGATGTAATTTAAGGATTGTTTGACAATAAAAGATACTTAATAAAAAGGTTTCGGTCAATCCACTTTAGACTAACAAAAAAAAATTGAGATTTCAGATAATAATTTCCAATTGGTTTTTGGGATCTAGGAAAATTAATGCTTGTAAAGAAATAAAATGCTGCATATGATTCAACCATGTCTAACAATCTTAAATGATCAACTTAAAATGCTTTACCTCTTCTCTCTGCTGTTGTATTTAAGTTAAGTACACGTCGTTTGATAGAATTGATAAGCATTTGTTTTACCAGTCTGTTAGTGGAAATAAAAAAATATAAAAAGATTGTTCAATGCTTTTGATCTGTTATTTTATACATTTTACCCGGAGATGTACAAACAAAGGAATGTATCCTCCATTTCTTCAAATAACTCATACCATCCTTTTAATGTGAAACGTCAAGAACATTTCAAATAGAATTCCCTCCCTTTTGACATTGTCTTCCAAAATGAATTCCAACTTTGATACTTGTAATATATGCAAAAATTTTATGATGGGAATAACTTTTGTTTGTTCTTTGAAATTCTTGTTCATCGTTGGTTACTCTCGTGTTTCTTTTTCTTACCATTCCGAGAAATCTTTTATTCATGCCCATAAGTAGAAGCGATTCCGAGTCTTCTGGATTGCCAATATCCCATTTTGGTTATGAGTATGTCATTCACCATTCGTAAACTCACTGTGTAGAATGACTTTTCTTGAGAGTCAGTAAAAAAATAGCACAACTATCAATAATGTGGGAGCTTTTTAACGAAATGAGGATAATCTTCCTCATTTCCGATTAAAGCGGGGACGAAATTGCTTGTCTTCTTCCCGGCAGTTTACAGACATCCGAAATTATATCCATTCAGCATTGCCGATTATGGTTTGAAGATTCCGGAATCATTTTCAAGGGGGCGTATCTGCCGATTGTGTTTGAAAACGGAATCATAATTTCCGAATTGCAATTGCGTGACGATAAATTAAGTTAGTGGGGCTATGTTTCTAATTTTGAAATCAAAGTTTTTCTGTTGCTTACTCATAGGAAAATACCAGTGACATGTCTTCCGTCAAATAGTTTCGCCGGTTCTAAGATATTTAAGTTAGATTTGTGTCGAACTATGAAACAAACCTAGAGCAAAACATGTCTTCCAGAAGCCACGACCCATTTGGCACGTCAATGTCCGAAATGGGTAGGTCGATTTTACAATATTTATCTGAAAATAATTATACATGATTGCCATCAAACTTTGTACTGGCGGTCGTCATTTACCCTGGTACTGTGGCCCGTCATCAAACCTGCTAAAGTAGCCGGTCATCAAACCTGCTAAAGTAGCCGGTCATCAAACCTGCTAAAGTAGCCCGTCATCAAACCTGCTAAAGTAGCCCGTCATCAAACCTGCTAAAGCAGCCCGTCATCTACCATGATACTGAAGCCAGTATTTGAACTGGAATTGAATCCATTTATTAAACCTGGCAATGAGACTAGTCATTTACTTGGTAATGTGACCAGTCATTTAACCTGGCACTGAGGCCTGGAATCTAAACTGAAACTGCATACCGTCATCAAAACTGGTACTGTGACACGTCCATTTACCCTAGTTCTGTGGCACATCTTCGACCATAATATAGAAGCCCACCA
The DNA here is from genome assembly GCA_947359465.1 of Metellina segmentata. Lineage (NCBI taxonomy): Eukaryota > Metazoa > Arthropoda > Arachnida > Araneae > Tetragnathidae > Metellina > Metellina segmentata. Next base: position 28,662,621 of record OX375884.1, read on the forward strand.
TCTGAACTGGAACCGAGTCTTGTCATGAAACCTGATACCGAGACCCGGCATTTAACCTGATAATATGACCCGTCACCTAACATTAAACTGTGACCTGATACCAATATGAAATTGAATCCTGTATTCAAACCTGCTACTGTCATCTGAACTGGTATGGAGGCACATCTTTTAACCATTTACTATTAGTTGTCATACGAACTGGTACTGAGGTCCATCCTCTAACCTCGAACTGGAGCCTGTCATCTGAACTAGTATTGAGGCACGTCATTTGAACTTCATTGAGGTCCGTTATCTCAACTGGTACTAAGATCCTTCTTCTAACCTAGTACTAATCTAAAAGCAAATCAAAATTATAATATCGATGGTAATATATAATAGTAATAAATAATAGTAATAAAATATTTTCTGTTAAATTCTTCTTGTAGCGAGAAGTTGAAGATTCTTGCCTTCCACTCTTTTTTTTTCAAGATTAATTAACAATAAAATAATTTCCGAGTGTTGCAGGACTATTATAACAACTTTGTAACGGGGCTCAGGATGAAGGAGCTTATCCCTGTGGTTCATCCCAACGCCTGGTCATGAGCAGAAGCCTGATCTGCTTCCTGTCGGGCATGGTCCATTTATGGCCTACCTGCACCACTTTAAGGTCAAAACAACCAACCTTTGTTCCTGCGGTGATCACTATGTCCACAACTGACCTTTAACATCTTCATTTCACTTAACTAGGCTTGCGGCTAAACTTAAGTCTATATGGTTAAATAACATCTATAACAATCCACAGGCCTTATTTAGAGTTTGAAAATGTATAGAAACGGCTGCAAACGCAGGTATGCTACTGAACTCGTGACCTTTCCTCTGTCAAAGCCTATTTTCAAACAACCTATAATAACACTGGGAAAAACCTTCACTTGCACTTTTTTGATTTCTATATTCACCGAATTGTCTTATGCATACTTCTCTTCTTCACTGTAATATACTCTATGTCATCCTAATTGTACTACTATGTTCTCGTGTTCTTTTGTTTATCCACCGACGATGTATATTTCAGGACTATGTATCCCTTTTATATGTAACTTAAGTATGTATCTAAATTGTTCTTCTGAAATGTGTTCTCCTGTTGTCCATCTTCACTGTATACTTTTCTTTGTGTGTGGTCTATGTTCTCTAGATTTTATTTATTTATACACCCAAATTGCATGTCTGAAATGTTCATTGAACTGGCTTATTATTATTATGTAAACTTCAACTTTAAATATCGAATTGTGTTTCTCTAAATTTCACTCTCTTTGTATTATAGTTTGTAAATTTCTAAATTTTAATAAATGCCGCGCGTGGGTCAGGATGTGCTCTCCTTCCATGCTGGGCCACCTATTTCTTTAAGAAGTCATCCCCGCCTCATTTATCCAAACTCTAAACCATATGGTGAGTTGTGGAGGCCTGGATTGGGAACGGAACCTGGTACTGAGGCCCACTATTAAACATAGTATTTATGTGGATTTCATCTCAATTGGTAGTGGACCGTCATTTAACCTTGTACTGTACCTGTCATCTGAATTGGTACTGCGAAACGTCGTCTAACCTGGTTTTGCGGACTGTCATCTAACCTGGTACTGAGGACCGTGATCTAATCTGGTACTGGCGATTGTCACCTGAACTCATACATTGGCCCAACCTAGTATTTGTGCCTTTCATCTGAACTGATACTGCGGACCGTCATTTAGCCTGGTACTGGTGCCTGGCATCTGAACTTGCACTGAGGCCCACCATTCAACCTGGTATTAGCGCCTATCATCTGAACTGGTACTTCGATCTGTTATATAAAGTGGTACTGCAGACCATCATTTAACCTAGTACCGGCGATGGTTACCTGAAGTGCTACTGCGGATCGTCATATAACCTTAGGGTACGTCCATAGTGCACCGCTTCCAGCTTCACGCCTTATCGCGGCAGTTGAGCGGGGAGGAAAAGTAGCGAAAACTGTATTGGTGCGGTTATAGTGCACCTGCTCCCCTGCTTCCGCCTGCTTTACCCGCTTCCACCCGCTTTTTCCGGAAGGAATTATTAATTATTTTCCCCGCTTGAACCGCTTACCCGCTTGGCTCGCTCGTATAGCTTTCTGTGTTATTCCGTTCTGCACTTCCACGCTCTTTGGTCGTTGGAACAAAATGGAAGCAGATAAAGATGTTTTAATTTCCAAGTGTTTCTAAAAAGTGTAATTTGGGACAAAATAATTTTTCATATGAATATGTAGATCCAAACATACTTAAAAGAGCATTAGCAAGTTTCTTCATTGATATAAATTATTTGGTAAAGAAACCCATACGTTTAATATATTAGTGTGGGATCATTTTAATTTGCACTAATTTCAGACATTTTCCCTTCTACTTCGGAATCAAGTCATCAAATTTATTTTTCCAAACTATGCTGCTCTGAAATATTCAACTAATTCCATTTCTAAATCATGGATACCTGGCCTCTTAAATTCATTTAACTCCACTGTTTCGGATTTCGTTTTGTATAGATATAAAATAAAGTGAAATGTATTTTCCATACTTTTAAATTGATTAAATCTATCTTCAAATGCTTGTTTTATTTACTGTATATATCATTAAATATTCTTTATTGCATTTTCTTGAACGTCAAGCATATTTTCCATTGTTATTGTGTTTTGAAAATGTTTTTGTAACTGAGGAAAATATTTCATGATTTTCATTTTCAAATCCCTAGTAAAAATGTCATGTCGTCATAAATATCCTAATATTCTCAAACATCATTAAAACAATTTGTCCATTTCCTTGAAGTTTTTTTATTTAGTTCATTAAAATGCTGAGTGATTATGCATAAATACATAAAATCATTTAACTAATCTATATTTGAAAATTAGTCAAAATTATTGTTTTTTTCATTTAAAAAGAGCGTAATTTCTTCTAATAAAATGACAAGCCAATTACGAACTTGACCCGAACTGAACTATCGAACATTGTTGTGTGTCAAAATCCCTTGAATACTGGCACTCCACTTTTAATACTTGAGCAAATTGTCGTCTATTATGCTTTCTATTCCTCTAATACAAGTTACTTTCTTAGCGACCTCGAAGAGCGGGACCCCACCAGTATCGCCAAACGCGCGGTTTACGCGCCTCATGTGATAATAAATATGTCTTTATTATTAGTATTTACCATATGTGTTCATTCTCAAGCGGTATTTTACAATTTTACATATTCTACTCAATAAGCATTTATATAAATTTTAAAACAGCATTATGTATAATCAATAAATCTAAAACCAGGGTGTCAAGATTTAAATCACTTGATTTAAATCAACGATTAAAATCATGATTTTAATCAAACGATTTTTTTTAAAAATCACTGATTTAAATCACAACGAATCACACATATTAATAACTAAGTAAATTCACCACAGAATAATCACAGAAGTGGTCAAATGCTCTAATTTTTCTGCACTCATGGTGATTTTGGCACTAATGGCTACACCCAGCTCTGAGGGAACTGGGTCAATTACTGCATAGTATAAAAGATTGCAACATCCAGTTGTAACTTAGAATATACTATATACTGGAAACAGTAATGTAAACACACATGACATCATAAATCTAAATGCCAGGAAGAGTAATGTATAAACATTCCTGATTAACAACACGAATAATGTAAACGTTTAAAGGAAGAATGTAACAGTTTGATTCAAAATTATAAACTAAAGTGGTGACTGATTTCATTAGCTAAAAAAACACACAGTTCGAAGTAAAGTTTTTTAAGGCTTAGCTTATTCTTGTGGTGTGCAATAGAGATTAAAGAGTAGAAATATATATTTTCACACACATAGCCATTAAAATGTCAGCAGGAAGAAAGAAATATTCAATATGAATTAAAAGTAAGTGAAAATATTACTGTTCGGCAGTTTTATTATTAGAATTTACTATAGTCTGATTATTTCTCTGTCCTCTATTCTACTTCTCACACTATAGTTTAGGTCTGTCACTTACACTTACTGATAAATTTGTTAACATGATGATGTAATTTACTCAAGAAGAACTATGTAGGATGTCAACTTGTGTTTTAAAGTTAAACAAATGTTAAGTAAATATTGATTAACCATGTCACAAACTCAGTTTGTTATTTAAAAAATTCATGCATTTTTTTTGTAAAAACAGTATATAGGGCTTACAGAAATGTGAATAAAAAAATCTGATTTGAATTAAAAAAATCGGATTTAAATAACAAAAATGCGATTAATTGATTTTAAAAAAATCATGATTTTTTTACACCGTCAAAAACATTTAAAAAAATCATTTAAGCATTTTTTTTTTCAATTTTAAGTTCTTTATTAACACTGATATTTTCTTCATGTTTTTTAAAAGAAGGGTTTGAAAACTATCTAAAATTTATGTATAAGATGAAAAGATGATAAGTTTATAAAAATCAAAGCGTGTGTGATTTAAAAAGCCTGCGTGTGCCAGTGTCTGACCCGCGGGTCATAGGTTCGCTATCCCTGCAACAGATCCTCACGTGATAGCTCCATGTTGCAAACTGACAGGTGGTCCAACGCGCGTTACACTATAACCACACCCTGCTAGAATCGCACGGTTTTACAACGCTGTTTGCAAGTGCCGCGGTTTAAGCGGTAAGGCAGGAAGCTGGAAACGGCACACTATGGACGTACCCTTATACTGGTGTGTCATCTGAACTGATACTGAGAACCGTCATCCAACTTGGTACTGAGGAGTCTGGATTACAGATGTGGGAAGATGACGAAAATCCTTGTTAGTTGTGTAAATTTTGCGCTTTTAGAAATCTGAAATAAAGTCAGCAGTCATTTTTAAATCGCTTGACAATTCGATATCCAATGCATACACTAAAAAAATTTGAATCCTTATGAATTAACGACTCCTATTATACCTTTTACATCTATATCAGCACAGTATACATGAGGTGTGGCTGAAGTAAAATCCAGAATGAGATGTAACTTTTCTTAACTGAAAAACATCAGATGAATTAAAATAAAAGTCATCGCCCACACTTATGTATTCCTTAAAGAAATTTTCGCAAATTCTTTCTTTACTTACCGACGAAAAACAGAAAGGAAAAATAATACAAAATCCAACACATTAAAAGCATGGAAAACAAAACAAAATAATTTTAAAAAGTCAGCTATCGATATATTTTCAAATCTTTTGATGGAAATTAAAAGAATAATTTCCATTCACTGCATTTCCAGGAAAAGAAATATATTTCTTAATTTTCTGTACAAGGAAGGATTTATAATCAAAGGAATTATAGCGAATGGGTCTTTTAAGGTACAGCTTTTAGCGTTGTGGAGTGTGATTTAGAGTTTAAGCGACTTGTATAAAAATATTTATTTTATAAAACCATTTAGGTATGCGTTATATAAATAAAATATGAGTAAATTAACATTTTTCAAAATCGTTATTTTTCATTCTAAGATAAAATATTTTTATTGATTGATGAAAATAAAAGATCAAATCCCCGCATTTTAAAATCACCAATAAATTACCTAATATGCATTTAAGTATTAATTTTTTAGCAAAATTTGGAAGAATTCTGCTCTTTCATTTTGAGTTTTTCTTGATAGCAATTATATAAATTTCCCAAGTGCGTGTAAGCGTATTGCTAAACACGGACTATAAAGTCCCAAGCTACTTAGTCTGTAAGCATCAAATATTGACACATAAAGTAAACTTACGTAACCCAGTAAAAAATACATTCAGTTTTTAATTTGTTAGTGTAAAGATCATCATAGTGAGAGAGAAAAAACTGTCGCATCAACGTTTATACAGTTAACTAAATATCGCTGCATCAATACATTAAAAAATAGTCTATAAAACAGCAATGATGCATGATCATTTTAGAACTCATTTTCACTCACTCAGTTAAAAAACATTTCGTTTGAAATCGTTTAATTTATTTCACACTTTCTAGCAAATTCTTAAAAATAAAATTTTGCTTTTTTTTTAAAGTTTTTGCGGGTTAAAATAAACTTTTTCAGTTTGTGTGCAAATACACTCTATACCAAAAAAATCGACGCACCAAGAAGGTGCAGTTTTTTTTAAAGTTTTTGAGGGTTAAAATAAACTTTTTCAGTTTGTGTGCAAATACACTCTATACCAAAAAAACTTTTTCAGTTTGTGTGCAAATACACTCTATACCAAAAAAATCGACGCACCAAGAAGGTGCAGTTTTTTTTAAAGTTTTTGCGGGTTAAAATAAACTTTTTCAGTTTGTGCGCAAATACACTCTATACCAAAAAAATCGACGCACCAAGAAGGTGCAGTTTTTTTTAAAGTTTTTGCGGGTTAAAATAAACTTTTTCAGTTTGTGTGCAAATACACTCCATACCAAAAAAAATCGACGCACCAAGAAGGTGCAGAATTATGGTGGAGTCGGGTTCGATTAACTTGGAACGGCGCTGATAGGGGACGTATAGTCATTAGTGGTCAGTCCCGTTTCCAACTGTGCCCTGATGACAACCACAGACGAGTCCGGAGACGTCAAGGGCAGTGTGGGGATCCTGCCCTTACTATCGCACGTCACACGTGCCGACAACAGAGCGTTATGGTCTGGGGTACCATCTCCTTTGATAGCCGGACCCCTTTGGTAATCATTTCCGGCACACTTACAGCACAGCGGTACGTAGACAAAATTCTACCACCGGTTGTGTTACCTTTTTTTTTTGCGACACCCCGGACTTACTTTTCTATATGATAATGCCCGGCCGCACACGGCATGTGTTACTATGAATTGTCTTCAAACTTTCCAACATTTCTTTGGCCAGCTAGGTCTCCTGATCTCTCTCCCATAGAACAAATTAGGGACGTTATGGGAAGGCGATTGCAACCATCCCGGAATGTTGACCATATAGCCCGACATTTGGAGACAATTTGGCAAGAAATTCCACAAGACACCATCCGGGAACTTTTTCAGTCCATCCCACGCCGGTTGACAGCTTGAATGCTGGCCAGAGGCGGACCAACGCCTTACTGACTTCCTCCCTTTGTAGCGGTCAAACTCTGAAATAAATCATTGAACTCTTCTGAAATTTTAATCGTTTGTTTTTCTATGTATGTTCTTCACATCCACTAATTTTTTTTATCGCAATCGGACAACTCTTTCTTGTGCGTCGATTTTTTTGTTATTGAGTATAGTTTCCTTTGAATCTTAATTTTTGAAAGAACTTCGTAGAGCCTTTAAAGGAGACTACAACTGTGTAAATACGGGAGTGTATTTATGTTTGTATTGACAAGAAATTCAGCCTTATGTTAGCGGATTTTACACATGCATATATTTTTACAAGTCAGCCATTGAGTATGTCTTGCTTTTGTCGTTCATTCGAAATCCTATATGATATTTTGAAGGAAACAGGATGTTTAGTTCATCTTGTGTACGATTAGCAGTGCTATGGAAGAAATGAAGAAATGCATGGTTTGATCTCCATCTCAAATTATACAGCGGCAAACATTTACACAGGCTCAATGTCTTCACTACAAAAACTACATTCAACAGTAACAGATTTAAAATAAGCGACGATACATAAACGATAACGCTATATACACAGAAAAATTAAAAAGAAACTATTTTGGATTAAATCTCATATTGGAATAACAGGTAATAAAAGAAAATGGAAAGCTCAATGGTTCCAATTTATAAGAAATTGTACATTTTGACGAAAAATTGTCTAAAGTACTAACTAAAAATCTATTTTGCAGGTAAACAAGATAGACGATGCATGCAAGATAGACAAACTTTTCAAAACAGAGGTATATTTACATTGTACATTTGGTACATTACATTACATTGTATATATACATTTTTTACAGTTGTCCATAAAAAGAGAATTTAAACAATTTTTATAAACAATCTAATCATTTTTACGTAATCACTAGGGCAACTTTTTGCAACAAATTCAACTTTTTTTCTCGCATTTTACGCTGCATGTAAAGTACTAAAAACCAAAATTCCTCCTACATGGAGGGTATAGTAAGTAAGTTATAACCGCAACACAAATACAACTTTTTGCATAAATGCAACCACCTGCAACTTTTAAAAATATACCTTAAAATGAATTATTATAAAATTACTATTTCATTTTTTGCTCTCTGAATCAATACTTCGATCACGTGTGTCTGATCCTGCGAACGCCGAAGTATTGCGGATCAAACAAGTTCATGGTAAGAAGGTGTTCGTCCTGAGAGGAAAGTGAAATAAATGGCAAGAAATACTTTAACAAATTGGTTGGCACTCTTGATAATCCAGAGGAAACTTGCGTAATCGACTGCTGAGTTTGCGAGGTGAGAGTCGATCATTAACATGTTGTTCGCCTTGTAGATGACGTTTTAAAATCTTTGAATGTTGAGCAAAAGGATTTTGCGCTTCTGGCTATCCGATACAGCACATTATATGACTGCGGCTGTCCAGGTTTTCAATGTTAAAGAAATTACTGGCCAAGGATCGGTCATTCAACGTTCTTCTGTATTTCAGTATGTATTAAAATACTGTTGTACACGACTAAAATTGTCAACATATTTTTTAATTTTTTCATTTTTTACGAATAATTTATTTTAGAATTTAGTGTATCAAAAATAAATGCAACTTTATTTACATAAATGCAACTTTAGGGAATGATAAATGCAATTTTTCCCATTTTTACTGGAACAAAAAAGTTGCCCTAGTAATCACCTACAAGAAGAAAAGTAAATACTTACAAATAAAAGTAACCTCATTTAAATTACAGCAACCACTTGCACTTGGAAGTAACTACATACAAGTGGAAGTAAATACCTGCAAGCGGAAGTATCCACCTACAAGTAGAGAGCCTGGTACCAGTGGCACTAGTCCAAAATAAAGATGGGTTTAAATGGAGCATTTTACTATTTTTACCAATTTATTAAAAAATGACCACATATTCTGTAATAACATCAACAAAACTTAAAATGTTTGGACCAAATTTCATACATAACTTTTTTTAATAAAAAAACAGTCTGAAAATTTTGTAACAATGTGATCATAACTCAATGTTTGTTTCTTTAAATTCCACTGTCCTTTTAAAGAGTTCGTTTAATAAGAAAGTAAATAAATTTTTTAAATCGCGTTTTCTGATCAAATTCACGATCTGTAACGCAGCGAAACAGCAATGTACTTAAATATCCATTCACGAACACGCGAAGTGAAAAACAAAATATTCCACCAATGCAGTTATTAAACTAAAAGTGCTCGAGAAAATTTTCCCCACCTTTTCTTATCTCATCAAAATCATTCTTATTATTGTCTATTCTACATATATTCACTATCAAAAGTGCAATGTAGCGAATACATGTGGTTTCAGTTTTCATTATCACTCTCAATTCTCATTGAAGCAGTAATGTAGACGCTGATTCCATTGAAGAACATACGACTTGAAAAAGAATTATTTCACCGGATCCATACCATTTCTTATCTTTGTCAAAAACCTTTCTTACCATTATCTTTTCTGTCAATTCATTATAAATTCTTATCATTATCAAACGTGCAATACGTCGAATAGCTCACTCTCCGTTTCCAACGAAACGTATTGAAGAATACAGCCAACAGACTTGACGATCTCTGACTCAACAGAAGCGGAATACAGCAAATCGTTCTCAGTTTTCAACGAAGCGGCAAAGTAGATGTTGAATAAATTCACGACTCAAAAAACAAAATATTCCGCTGGCGCTGTTATTAAATTAACAGTGCGCGAGAAAATTCCGCACCATTTCTTATCATTATCAAAAATCCTTCCCGGTAACGCATAAAAATGCTGCAGCAAAATAATGAGCGAAGAAGACCGGTTTCGCCAAAACAAAATATTCCTTCCCTAATTATTCTTAGCTATGAAGAGAACGTAAAGCTAACCATTAATTTAACGCAGAAAGAGTGAAGATCGTAAACTCTTTTAACGTCTGAATAGTAAATTCCCGAGCAAGCAGCTCAATTCCCAACATCCTGTGACAGGGAGCGCTGAGACATCTATAATGCATGAAAAGTAGAGCTTGTCACACTGGTGCAATTAATCCACAGCGTTTCTGTACTGCTCTGTCGTGTTTACGAGCAACTTGTTAGGCGCATACTTAATCACTACCTTGTGACACCTTGTGACATTTAACGGTATCCTTGCTTGGTCTGTGTGTCCAACGACAAATAAAGAGGACTATTCCAGACGCATTTAACCGGGCTAAGTTTCCGCTTTTATTACGATAATTACGTGCCGTGACTGCGATGCACCGCCTTGGCAAATAACGTTTACTGTCCTCAACGCGGAGAAGACGGTTAAGCAAGCGCCGAAACGACACAAGAGGAAATGACTACCTTCAAGTGGAGAGCCTGACTCCAGTGGCACGGGTCCAAAATGAAGGAGGCCAGAGTAACGCTTCCAAAAAGGCGCACCATTTTCTTATTTGCATTTATATATTATGGAAGCACTGAGAGGCAGGAGTGAGCCTCAATAACATGCTAAGAACAATTTATCACCTAAAATGTCTCAAGCAAGCGCTAATCCACTTCACTGTAGATACACTCACTACAGTGCTGTATTGTCGCAAGAATTATATGTTGTAAAATGCAAGATTGGTCAAAAAACACAATAGATTGCAACAAATGAGTGTAGCATAAATTTGCGAGAACTTCCGGCTTAAATTTTCTATTGCATTTCAGTCATCCTGTGTTTATTTGATGCTAGCTAAATTGCGTTTGGTCTAGATATAGTCCTTGAGCCATAATACTCAACCCCAAACCCGGTCATCATGTCTGATCGAATCCGGATTTAGAGCGGTACAGAGTCTCGACTTTTCTAAAGAAAAAAAGATAACGAATAGACCTTGAACCCCTCATGGTGGTTGTTTCTTAGAGATATATCATCATTAGCGAAACTGACCAGATCTTGATGGACGAGATATCTCGTCATTAGAAGAAAACTGAACAAATATTGATGGACGAGATATCTCGTCCTTAGAAGATAACTGACCAAATCGTGATAAAAGAGTTGGTGATATCGTCATCATTAAAAAATCGGCAATGTTTTGATGACGAGATTTCGTCATTATCAATATTGGTCAGATTTTGAAGGTAGAAATACCTAGTCGAAACCACTTGTCGGGTTAAAAGACTGTTGATGAGAATAGAGCTTAAGACAGACAAATTGGGATGCATAACAACAGGCTCATTCTGCTAATTAATGTTTATTTTTAATTTTGCTGATTTAATTGATGTTAATTAATACCAATAGGGATTAATCTAGAGTGTTTATGTATCATTTTTTGTTATTTCATTTTTATAAATTGTTCTACAATTCAGTTTCAAGTTGTCTTATTTCCCAGCCAGCTTTTCGAAATTCTAAAGTTACACACATATTGCTTGGGCGTAATTCAAGTAATATAGGTTCAGCAACATTTGGTAATTTATTATTCGTTGAGAGTTTTCCAGAAGGGGACGCCAAAGGAAATTGTATTTGAAAAAGGGGCACTGAGCAAAAAATGTTTGAAGAACAATGCCCGAAAATCTTGGAAAAAATCACAAAAGCAAGGATTAAATTCAACTAAAATTAATAGACGAAAGGAAAAGAGACACAGAATACAATATGTTTTATGCAAGGATAAATCCATGGGTAAAGCTACGGTTTCCTAAGAAAGCGGAGCCGTTATCTAACAGCCGTAATGTAGCTGTGTATGATGTCACTAAAACGTTGTGTATAGAAACAGATGGCGTTGGTTTCCTAAAGAACGTTGTTTGTGAGCGTAACAAAAATTATCGTAGCCGCCATTTGCATGACGATCGTCATAGCGGGCTCAAACAGTTTGGGGAAAGTTTTTTCTCTTGTAGCGGCAACATTTCATTTCCTGCGCCAAACAATTCAAGCGGAGGGAAGCAAAGAAAAAAAATTTTTTTGACTGGCATTGTTTAGTTCGTTTTTGTAAAATCGTGATCGTTAAAGATAGATTCAAAATATCAACAGATTTGAAATCTGCGGAAAATTTTACACCAGCCTGAATTCTTAAATGTGATTTTCTTTAAATAATATTTAATTATTCAGGAAAAATAATTAAATAATTAAATGGTAAATAATTAAATGGTAAATAATTAAATAATAAATCGGTTTTTGGTATCGATCTGGCGTGAAAACCGTTGAAATTTTCACTCTATCTTCAACGATCCCGAAGTTAGAAACTTGGACTAGAGAATAAAAAAGCTACTTTGTTTTGTTTTTCGAATAAAATAAACCACGACATCCTTCTGTATTGCCCATCATTCTCCACTGTATTCTGTCCGTCTAAGCTGATACCTCTCGTCTCTGTTAAGACGGTCGCCTAGTTATGCCCGCGGCATCATGACGTATCACGACTGCTAGATAACGGCTCCGCTTTTTTAGGAAACCGTAGCTTTAGTGCTATTTCACAGAACCATACCAAAATATCATTAGAGAAATTAATATACTGAGCAAATTTTAAGTTTATTGAATAAATAATTAATATCCATTTAGAGATGGAACTGTGAAATTAAAATAAGGGCATTTTGAATTGATCATTTTGAAAAGATATAAATTGTTTCCAAAAGCAAGTTAGCGGGTATTTTATTTACAATTTAAATTGGCAGACCAACACCCGACCTGGTACCCCATTCTCCAAACTTCCATACCACACCAATGTGACTATACATTTGAGACCACGATTGATTTAACGTGAACCAGCCCTCACGTACACGACGGTCTTTTCGTGGATGGAGCATCTAACACGTAACCCTCCAGTTGCTAATCCGCTACTTATACAACCAGGCTACTATAGTCCCATGTATAAAGAATGTATTTGTAGTTTTATATACACTCTACAACAAAAAATCGATGCACCACAAAGGTACAGAATTACAGTGGTGCCGGACTCGAGCAACTTAAAACAGCGCTGACTGGGGACGTATAGTCTTAAGTGACGAGTTTCGTTTAAAACTGAATTCTGACAACAAACCGCAGACGTTTCTGAGACTTCCAGGGCAGCGTGGGGATCCTGCCCTTACTATCGCACGCCACACATGCCCACAAAAAGGCGTTATATTCTGATAAAGGTCTGGGGTGCCATCTACTTTGTTAGCTGGACCCCTTTGGTAGTCATTTCCGGCACACTTACAGCACAGCGGTGCGTAGACGACATTCTACCACCGGTTGTGTTACCGTTTCTTTTACGACACCCCGGACTTACTTTTCAACAAAATAATACCCGGCTGCACACAGCTCGTGTTGCTATGAATTGTCTTCAAGCTTTCCCAACACTTCCTTGTCCAGCTAGGTCTGCTAATCTCTCTACCATAGAGCAAATTTGGGACGTTATGAGAAGGCGAATGCAACCATCTCGGAATGTTGACCATTTTGTCCGACGGTTGGAGATTTGGCCAGAAATTCCGCAGGACACCATCCGGGACTTTTTCATTCTATGCCACGTTGGGTAACAGTTTGCATTCCGGCCAGAAATGAACCACCGCCTTATTGACTTCCTTCCTTTGTAACGGTCAAACTCTGAAGTAAATCGTTCAATGGTTCTGAAAGTTTGATCTTTTGTTTTCCTATGTATGTTCTTCAAATCCACCAATTTTTTATCGCAATCGGACAACTCTTTCTTGTGCGTCGATTTTTTTTTTGTTACAGAGTATATGTAACCCAATCAGTACTTGCTTATAACCCTCTTGGTGGTTGTCTTCACGAGATATCTCGTCATCAGCAGAACTGATAAGTTCTTGACTGACATATTTCGTCATTAGATGAAAAACTGACCAAATCTTGATTGACATATCTCGTTATTGGATGAAAAACTGACCAACAATTGATTGACATATCTCGTCATTAAATGAAAAACTGACCAAATCTTGATTGACGTATCTCGTTATTAGATAAAAAAAACTGACCAAGTATTGATTGACATATCTCGCCATTAGATGAAAAACTGACCAAATCTGACCAAAAAATTGGCAGTATCCTTATGACGAGATATTTCGTCATTAGCAAAATTTGTCAGACCTTGATTGACGAGATGCCTCGTCGAAGCCACTCAGAGGGTTAAGGTAAAATCTTAAACAAAAATCAGTATGAAGATTATTCCTGTGCGTAATTTATACTAACATTGAGAATTTCGGTAATTCGCAAACCCTATTGAAGATATTTTGCATTTTACCAAATAAATCTGACAACGCGAAAACGGGAATCCGCATCTGTTTCCCGAATGCTCGAACAAATTTTACATCCCGCGATGTAACCCGACCAATCATCCCAAGCAGTTATCCCATATTTCAGCTTCTTACAGGCAACGTGTAAAGGGATTTCGGAATCGGCTCTTCTGCAAGGATAATGATCACGAAGGGTAAAGGGAAAAAAGATTTCATCTCTAACAAACTTTGAAAGAAACAGAAGGGCGAACATTATTTGGATGCTCGAAAGACGTGAGATAGCGTTGATAGAGGCAATAAAAATGCGAGGCAAGAAGTCAGCTTTCGTATTAAGATGCGCTGATATAAACGTGATGTTGCTCTGCCGACGAAACATGCGCCCCGACTAAGTTGTGACTTGTTTAATATCCGTGATTTTCACCTCGGTGGTGGATGCATAGCTGGGCCAAAGTTTTCAGACGTTGTTTTCGTGAACAAACTTCCAACTTACCAAACTTCGTGAAATTATGTAACGAGAAATTATGTATCGTTTCAGAATCTTTCCATTCATCAAGGGTATTCTAAAATCCAGCTTCTTTCCATTCATCCCCTGCGTTCTAATTCCAGAAGAGGGAATATAGTCGGTCGCACTCGTGTTGCCGTGGTGTGGAAGTTTGGAGAGTAAGGTGCTAGTTTAAGAGTTATCTCGATTGTGGTTTAAAATTATGAGGTGTTGTCCTCGGTGTTTCCCTTCGAGGACTGATCCTGGACTGCCACCAATAGCATATTGTGTTATCCAGTGTGACGTTAATTGAACCTAACCTATCCTAACTAACCCACATTTGATTAGTCCTGTGACGCTTAATGGGCTAAAATACACATGCGTACTGACATGCTTTCTGTAGAGAAACGAAGTACACATGCGTGGATGTTTTATCACATGTCCGATTAATGTGCGGCTTACCTTAAAGTATTATAGTCCAATAGTGGCTAGTGACTCTGCAAATGTATTATAGTCCAAAACTTTTGTGACTAGTGACTGTGTGCAAATGTATTATAGTCCAAAACTTTTGTGACTAGTGACTGTGTGCAAATGTATTATAGTACAAAACTTTTGTGACTAGTGTGCAACTTAAAGTTGGCCTTACAGCTTTTAAGTGTCGACAGTAATAATTCTTGTTTATTTTTTTACATGGTTAAGAAATACGCCGTTAAATTATATATTTTTTACATTCACCTGGGGTAACTTAAAATCCAGCTTCTTTCCGCTCATTTCCTGTGTCCTAATTGGAGAAAAGGGAATATAGTCAGCCTAAGACAAGACACACATTGACTCAACATTAGTCTGCAACGCTAAATAGTCTAAAGCGTTTTCTGTAGAAGAACGAATTAGGCATGCTCTTGAATTTTTGGATATTTTGTAGTGTCCGATCAATGGTCTTGCAGCTAAAATGACCGAAAGAAGCAATTTTTTCCTGAAGACAAACCTATCTGAAAGTTGAAACATCCGGTCTTCAATTCGCACGGTTTGTTTCCATTCCTATAAATTATGAAATAAAATAGCTAAATTAATTGTTTTGCTCAGAATAAAAACTTATTCAATCTAATTTTGAGTTCATGATTAGATAAATTGAAAAAAGGATTGAATATGTACCACTAGAAGTGGGAAACGTAAGTCTCTAAATGGGTTTAACGTGAGCCACGTTATAGTAAATCATGGCGATATTGTACATATAAAGTTATAATGAGGCAGCTATCTTAATTTTTATGAAGCATAAATATTTTTCTGCGTAGAAACGTTTCTATCGTTGATTCGTATTCATATTCGATATATTATGGATTCAAAGCCATTTGGAGGGCCATGTCTAGTTTCCAGGCATGAAATCAACCTATTCTCCAGTTTTGTTATCGTAAGCGTAGTTTTACTGAACTAGTTAACTTTTCTGGTGGTTGCCTCGACGGGATCTCTCTTCAAAATCACAAACTGACCAGATCTCGATGGACGATATATCTCGTCGAAACCACTTGGAGAGTTAAGCCCTCACACCGGCGAGAAGGCCTACTTTTTGTCGAATAGCTACACTTCCCACAGCCCAGACCTCGTATTTCTAGAAATATAACGGCTCCCGGGCCTTAAATTTTAATTTTATGACGACCCCTTTTTATTAAGCCCTTACTTTGACCTAAGTAACAGCTGCACTAAGTGAATCGGATAAATTTTGACGTTTGAGATCCATTGAGGCTTTCGACAAAATGACCGCTCTTTGGTTGACTTTCAGCTTTTCTTCACTCAATTACGTTTACCAAAAGACGCTTTTTTTATTACGATTATTTTCCTGGCTTTTTTCTGGTCAGTTGATTCTTTTCCTTGCTCACTGATTGTCTGTCATCGTCTTCAGCTCTACTTTTTTTTATTCTTTTCTCTGATTTATGATTTTTATTAACCCACTGGCAAACCAGATCCGGTTTTGATGTTTCAAGTAAAATTCACATTTTCGCAATAATTATCTTAAATTCCTCATTGGTATATATCTAGTATAGAATTTAAAAATTTAAAATCCTCATAGCTCCTTTCAGTCTTCTTGTTATATCCTCCATTTGAGTTGTCAGTTTTAAAATTATTAACCAGTTATTGTTTCCAAGTCTTATGGTAAAATGAATTATTTTTCCCATGTAATTTTCCTTCTTGGGATAGATGGAATTTTGAAATTTTGATTTAGACAAGATTCCTTATAGCACCTTTCTATCTACCTTTATGTTACTTCTATTTGAGCAGTCAGTTTTTGAAAGCATATTAATCAGTTCCCGTTTTGAGGTTTTAAGGAAAAATGAACATTTGCTCAATAACTTTCTTAAATCCCATCCTGGAAATTTCAATACTGGGTTTTAAAATTTTAATATTGATAAATTTTCTTTACTGCACCCTTTTGTCTACTATGTGTGTCACATTTTCTTGGGATTTAGGTTTCCGAAAATTAATTAATTAGTTATTCATACTTAATTTATTAATTATTCATACTTAATTAAACCCTCTGAGGGAATCAGACGGTTATATTCGTTCTTTCACATGCTGTCTAACCCGCGTGACTTCTAATCACTTCTGATCTCCATGACCAATATAATTTTTTTTTAAGATTCTATCAACCAATTAACTGTAGTGTATGGGAGGGCTGGTGCAGGTTAAATCTGTCGTAGCCTCAAGTGTCATCACTTCGGAAGTTTGGAGATTGGGGTGCCGCTCAGGTATTGCTCTCGTTATCTGACCGTGGTACAAATTTCAGAACTGTTGTCTCTCGGATTTTTTCCTTCAGGATATAGCCCTGTGACTGACTCTCTAAAAGCGGTCTCTCTGATCAAGTCGACATAAAGTAGATATATTCAATAATTCTCTAATTGGAGATCATAAAACTCTTTTCCAAGTGATCAACTCTCCATAGCTAACTCTGGAAGTACTATAAGAGCACTCCATTTGACATTACATTGGTCATAAATTTCTGGGAACGACATAAACCCTCTTCATCTGACATTACGATCGCCTAAATCTCAAGCCCCTTCAGAACACTCAAAATTTCGAAAGGTGGTTTTCAGCTGAAAGGTGGCCTGAGAAAGTTGGAAAATTCCAGAGACGATTTAGACCTGAGATAGCGAGGATACGCTCTCTAACCTCTGCCGAACCCTTCTTGTCTCAAAATATCTGTAATTTTACTGTACATATCTGTAAAGCTGTGGGATGTTCGAATAAAAGTTGTAGTGGTGAAACCCAAAGATCTTGTTCTTTGCAATACATTTCTGTCGACACACCATTTCATCCGGTACAGCCCGCACCTTCACCAATAGCCCGTTGTATTGCTCTAGTGCGACGTAAATTGAACTATCCACCTACTTTCAACCATCCAATGTGGTTGTATAGTTATAATTTGTGTCATGGGGTAAAAACAATGCTTCACTACTCGAAAATCTTGTGACTTTCAAAAGTTAATAGCATAGTAAAAGGTAGTTGGTAGTTGAATTTACGTCGCACTGGAGCAACATAAGTGGCTATTGGGAACAATCGGATCGGAAATCAATCTTAAGAGGTAATATCATATGACAACACTACGTTATTTCAATCACGATCGCATAGTAACGGTAATCGTCTGTAATTTTGGTACGTTATTTCTACCTTGTATAGCATTAGAAATCTTTATAGGTATGTTATACTTAGGAAAAGCTCTTATGTAACTGTGTTCATGACTACCAAAACAGAAATTCCAGTTATATGAATGAATAAATCTGGAAATGGTACAAATTTACTTCCTTTTTAAACCTCTAAAGTACAGTGTTGCCTATTTGTAAATGACTTTGCTTCGACAAAAAGAAAAGTTCACGAATTCAGAAAGAATATAGAGTAAAACAATCTCCACGAACTTTCACACCAACCAAATGAAATATTATGTAGAACAATAGCTCTTGGTTCAAACCTAAATACGTTTCTTCTCCTCCCGCCATGAGACAATTTACTAATCCCACATTCGTTTCAGTCCTTGAAATAACATAATTAGTTAAACTCTGGAAAACATACGTTTTTGCTACCTTAATATCTATGAAACCTCTATAGGTATCTTATATCTTAGTATATGATCTGATACACAAGTATGACTAAATCTAATTGATACAAATTTATCTCCCTACTCCCAAACTATAGTAAAGTGGCACATATTTGTTAATGTCTTTGTATCGACAAACAGCAATTCACGAACTCACAAGGAATATAGAGTAGAACTACTTCCACATGAACCAAACGGAATATTATGTTTAACAATACCTCTTGGTTCCAACACAAATACGTATTTCTCCTTCCGCCATGAGCTAATTGGCTAACCCCACATCCGTTCCAGTCCTTGAAATCGCATAATTAGTCAAACTCTGGAAAACATACGTTTTGGCCCTACCTTAATACGTTTTAAATCTCTACGGGTATGTGAGAAAATTGTCTGTTACTCATGGCTACAAGAAGAAGAAATTCATCTATGTGAATGACTAAATCTAATAGCTACAACTTTAGTTCCCTATTCCAAAACTCTATTGCAAAATGACACATATTTTGTAAATGTCTGAAAATGTAAAAGTCTTGAGAAAATTGTCTGATACTCATGGCTACCAGAAGAAGAAATTCATCTATGTGAATGACTAAATCTAACAGTTACAAGTTTAGTTCCCTATTCCAAACTCTATAGCAAAATAGCACATAGTTGTAAATATCTTTGAAAATGTAAAATCTTGAGAAAATTATCTGATACTCATGGCTACCAGAAGAAGAAATTCATCTATGTGAATGACTAAATCCAACAGTTAGAAATTTAGTTCCCTATTCCAAAACTCTATAGCAAAACGGCACATGTTTGTAAATGTCTTTGAAGATGTAAAATTCTTGAGAAAATTATCTGATACTCATGGCTACCAGAAGAAGAAATTCATCTATGTGAATGACTAAATCCAACAGTTACAAATTTAGTTCCCTATTCCAAATCTCTATAGCAAAATGGCACATATTTGCAAATGTCTTTGCTTCGCGGATCAGCACAATGAATGTAGAGTAGGACAACCTCCAGAAACTCCCACACGAACCAAACGAAACGCAGAACAATAGCTCTTGGTTCAAACATAAACACGTATTGTTTCCTCCCCGCCATGAGCCAATTAACAAACCCCAGATCCGCTCATTGAAATCGCTTGGATCAGCAGATAGCAGAAGTGGGCGGGATCAATGTATCCAGACACGACAAAACAAGCAATTAGCCTGCACGAGGCTCCAGATGCAGTAATTCCTAGCACCGGCCATTCAAGCTAGCGGTAAGTGCAGTAGGTATGTTACCTAATACAAAAGGTCCGCTTGATTAAGCGTTTGACGCGATGGGTCCCTGCTTCCTTTCACCCCAGGCAAGATTGCTAGCAGACTGTCAGACTTCAACTTTGGAAAATCCTAACTATGCTTTTCATTTGACTTAAGAATCCGGCTGGTGGGAGCTCTTTTGGCTATGCAATTAGCAGCCAGTACCTGGACTCGAAAGGGGGCCCGCTTTTGGAATTCGGCCGAAGCGTTTGATGCTTTTGAAACGGTATTAATTTCGGAGTTTCTCTTTCGGGCTAGTGTGGTTGAATTCGGGATGATTGGGATTAGTCAGTCAGTGCAGGGAAATCGGTAAGGGCGGAGGACGAAATGTGAAAAAGGACTTGGAATTATTTGGAATTATTTTTGTAAATACTTCGACCATACCACCACAGCTTATGCGAAATTAATATAGGCAGTTGAATTACCGTTGCACAAGAAGAGGATTTTCGAAATTATTTGAGTGCATATTCCGTCTATAAAAACGCAGCTTATACGAAATTAATAGAAATAATTCAATTAATGTCGCACTGGAGTAGGATTTTCGAAAGTATTTGTGTGCATATTCCGTCCATACAATCGGAGCTCATGCGAAATAAATATAGGTAGTTGAAAAAACGTTGCAGAAGAAAAGGATTTTCGAAATTATATGAGTGCATATTCCGTCTATACAACCGGAGCTCATGCGAAATGAATATAGGCAGTTGAATTAACGTTGCACAGGAAGAGGATTTTCAAAATTATTTGAGTGCATATTTCGTCTATACAAACGCAACTTATAGGAAATTAACCGAAGTATTTCAATTATGTTGCATTGGAATTGGATTTTCGAAAGTATTTGAGTACATATTCCGTCCAACAACCGGAGCTCATGCGAAATGAATATTGGTAGTTAGTTGAATTTAAGTCGGTGCACTAGAGTAGTATTTTTGAAATTTGTGTGCATATTCCGTCCATACAACTGCAGCTTTTACAAAATGAATATAGGTAGTTGAATTTTAACGTCGCACTGGAAGAGTATTTTCGAAATTATTTGTACATATTCCGTGTATACAACCGCAGCTAATACGAAATTAATATAGGTACTTGAATTAATGTCGCACTGGAGGAGGATTTTAGAAATCATTTGGGTGCATTTTCCGTTCATAAAACTGGAGCTCATACGAAAGGAATATTGGTAGTTAGTTGAATAAACGTTGTACTGGAGGAGGATTTTTTAAATTATTTGAGTGTGTGTGTATTCAATTCATAAAACCACAGCTCATACGAAGTGAATAGTGGGAGTTAGTTGAATTAGTGTCGCGCACTGGTTGAGGTTATTTGTTGGTAAGTTTGTTTCAGGGTTTATGGCGTATAGGCCATATTTGGACTAGTTTCACCAAACACAAGAGAACCAGCGTTAAGTAAAAATATTGTGAAATGGAAAAAAGGGATTGGGGAACAGAGAAATCGGATGAAAGCTGAAAAAAGATAGCTTGGGTGCTCCGTGAGCTCGACCTCCGTGTTTATCTACGACAGTAAACTCTATGAGAGAAGAAAATATCCCGTGTATACCTCTGGTCCGAACTCGAAACTCTGCGGTTTCCGGATTTTACCAACTGAACTACCCGGCACTCATAACTCCAAAAGACAACCCACAAAAAATGACTGAACTCATTGAAAATAATACCCTCCTGCCCCGAAATTCTTCCGGGCATTCAACCGAGATATATTTCCACTCAATTAATGTTAAATCCGAGTGAAGTGATTAGTTCCGATGCATTAAAAGAATACCCCTATCGGTTACCAATATTCGGTTTCATAGTTTCCATTCACCGATAATAAATTAAGACAGACACTCACAAAAGACGCATCTCTAAAACCCTCAAGACCATCGTAGCAGCGAAACGGAAGCATAGCTCTCGGCAGATCTTTTAAATATCATTTAATGTATTCCTCCCACCAAAACTAATGGACACATGTAAGCCGATTGATTGCACTATGCGTTGTTCCTTCTATGGAGCGAATCTATTCAATTCTTGTTGGCATTCACTTAGGAGGCTTTCACTACTTGCGGCAGACGTAAGTTAAGATGTTCAGTTTTAGTTATTAGGTATGGGCGTTCTATTGAATTTGAGTCGTTCCTATTAGGTGTACACACAACACAATCAGGGCAAGTCGGCTTTTTGAAAGCGATGTTGATCCTTTTATTTGGCGATTTGGAGGAAATGTTTGTGTTGATGGTTATCTGTAAATCGATCGGAATTCTATGCCCTTGGCGTTCATTTAAGATTTTGTTGCACGTTTTGCAATCAATGTGGAATGCTCCCTTGGACTGCTCTTGATTTAGTGGTTGAGGCACATTCAAATCGATAATTCGCAGACTTGTAGGAGTCCATGACGCCAAATCAAGTGGCCCATAGAGCTTGTTTAAGAAATGGAATAGCAATATTTAATTCAATGTGTTGATTGTTTTTTTCAGAAGCAGTTCTTGATTCAGCGATCGAGACACATTAAAATACACGAGTTGTTGACCTGTGTGTCCATTGCGCCAAATCGAGAGGCTCCTTGAAGCTTGGTTTAAAAGAGGTGTATTAATATTAAAAATCGGTGTCGATTTCTCTTTCACAAAGGAGTTCTAAGGAACTGAAGTTCTGAAGAACTTCTAAAGGTATTAAAGAAATATTTAAGAAAGAATCTTCAGAAGAACTCTTCCATTGATCGAGACACAGTAAAATCAGTGATTTGCAGGGTTACGCAAGTCCTGAATGCCAAATCAAGAAGGGTCCATAGAGCTTGTTTTAGAAGTGAAATATAGATACAATTTATTCATTGTAAATTGTTTTTTCAGACGCAGTTCTTGATTCAGTGATTGAGAAAGCTACATTAAAATCCATGAGTTGCTGGAGTGTGTGTCCATTGCACCAAATCAAGATACTCCATGGATCTTAATTTATAAAAGGTGTAGTAATATTAAAAATCGATGCCGATTGCTCATCACAGTTCTGAAGAACTTCGAAAGATATTAAAGAAATAATTAAGAAATAAACTTCTAAAGAGCTCTTCATTGAATGAGACATAGTAAAATTAAAGATTAGCAGGGCTATACAAGTTCAGGACTTCGAATCAAAAGGGCCCATAGAGTATGTTTCAGAAGTAACATAGCAATATTAATGACATCAAAGTTAATTGTGCACTTTTAAACAATTTTGAATTCCGTATTCAAGGTGCATCAAAGTCAATAATTCTCAGACCTGTGTACTTAGCAGCATATCAAGGAACCTTGTAATGCTTTTTCTAGAAATGGTATAACACTATTTAACATTAATGTAGATTACTTTCTCACTTACCAGTTCTTGATTCAGCGATATACACATTAAAATCAATGAGCTGCAAGCCTGTGTGAGTATATGGCACCCAATCTAAAGTCCCGTGAGACTTGTTTTAGAAACTCGAATAAATACAAGTTGAAGATGGTTTACGGATCATCTTTCAATCTCGGTTTACCGAGATACGTAAGTCTGACTCCATTGTAAAACAGGGCTCGAAATACCCGGGTGCACAGGTGCACTGTGCACATGAAAATAAAATTGTGCACCTAATTTTTTCCCGCTAGGTGCACGCAGTGCACATAACGTTAAAAAAAGGGGGCTAGAAACGTGTTTTATGTTATTTTGATGTTTGAACAAAATATTAGTATCGACCTCTCTTGCTCTAAACGAGAACGTGATTAAAATTCCTAAATAAACACTATGCGAAAACAAAATAGCTGGGCCGTAACGGGTTTATACAGGAGGAAGGTTTACTTGTGCCACTGCCACAATAACTTTCCGATGATCGAAACATTTTCCAGATGTCTAGGTTGAAGCGACTGTCGCGACAACCGTGCGCTAGAGAAGGGAGAATTTATCTGTTTAAATATATTTATTTACTATCTACTACTAATCTATATAAACATACACAACTAATAAAGTAGTTTACATTACATTAATGCTCTTATATTAATTTTTTTTAAGTATGCACCTAAAATATAACCTGTGCACCTAATTTAAAAACTTAGGTGCACAAGGTGCACCTGTATTATAAAATCTATTTCGAGGCCTGTTGTAAAATATGTAAGAAATGTTTTGAGAGTTATACCAAGGGGGAGAAAATTAGCTATCGTCGCCAATCTATGCGGTGACAAGGGGTCTAGATAGCAGGCACAGGCAAAAGTGTCCATTGGAAATAGAAACTGATCGAACATTTTTTTCTTCTAAACTAATCTTTGCGAACCAGTTTCCAGTGCCAGGCTCCAGCGCAACGTTAATTCAACTACCTACTACTAAGATTTATTACAGAACATTTATTCGTTTTACCAATACAGTTGAATTAACGTCGGAGCCTGGCACAAAAAACTGGTTCTCAACCCTCCGGCTGCTAATCCGTTACTCTTCCAACCGGGCTACCACGATCCCAAACAATAAAAAAGAAATATATACAAAACGTAAACACTTATGCAAGACGAGGTTTTTCGCTTAATATAAATGTCATAAGTATCCTTATAAACACTCCTGACACTCTATAGAGATGCTTTTTCGCTTCCTTTTTTGATTGAAAGCATGACAGCTTCAATTACTTTGAAAGAGAAAAGGGCTAGGAATTGTTGAATGCCAAGTTGGATGTGAGAAGAAACAGGATGTAATTCCACTTGAGCCGAAACTTCGACTACATTGTATGAGAAATACAGATGTGAACTCTTGAGGAAAGGGTTTATCTCGTTAAGACGAAGCTGCCCTATTACTCTAAAGGGAATTAAGATCCAAGTGAGAGAACCACTGTTCCTTTTCCAGAACTGGTGGCAGGTTCTTGCACCAGGGACTGGACACTACGAGGCAGTTTTAGACGTGAAAATAAAATACCAGTAGAGTAAAGTTTTGCACGCCAGTATAGCAATTGATTAATTAGAACAATTTACTTTATATTCTTTGTAATAAAAGGAATGTATTTTGTTCAACAAGTCTGAGATTTATCGACAAAGTGGTCTCAAACCCCAAGTGGTTTCGACAAGATGTCTCCCCATCAAGAACTGGTCAAGTTTGCTAATCAAGCAAGATATCTGGTCTCAATATTTGATGAATTTTGTTAATGACAAGATAAATTCGACCGAACTGATGCCTCGAAATAGATTTTTTACTACAGGTGCACCTCGTGCACCTAAGTTTTTAAATTAGGTGCACAGGTTATATTTTAGGACCACATGTAAAAAAACGTAATATAAGAGCATTAATGTAATGTAAACTACTTTATTAGTTGGGTATGTTTAGATAGGTTAATAGTAGATAGTAAATAAAAATATTTAAACATCTAAATTCTCCCTTCTTTGTCGCACGTCTGTCGCAGAGCTACATGGAAAATGTTTAGATCATCCGAAAGTTTTGGTGGCATGGTACAAGTAAACCTTCCTTCTGTGATATATGTCCCAGAGATTTTGTTGTCGCATAGTGTGTATTTAGTAATTTTAATTACGTTCCTTTAGAGCGAGAGAGGTCGTTACTAATTTTTTGTTCAAGCATCAAAATAATATAAAACACGTCTCGTCCTTCTTTTTAAACGTTAGGTGCATTGCGTGCACCTAGCGGAAAAACATTAGGTATACAATTGTATATTCAAGTGCACAGTGCACCTGTGCACCCGGGTATTTCGAGCGCCCTGGTCCATAGTCCTTCCTTACGACGAGATACCTTGGTCATCCTGAACTTGTCAAGTTTTTGAATGACGAGATATATCGTCCGTTAAGATCTGGCCAATTTTATTAATGATGAGATAAATCGTCGATGGAAATCTTCCCAACTACCTCTAGGGAAACGGAGATCCAACTAAGAAAAGATTTTGCATCAGACTGGCCACAACAGGACCAATTTTTAGGCGAAGATGAAACAGCAGGAGAGTTAATGTTACTTACGCTTAGGGACCTCAAAACGACTTGATTTGCTACTGTCTAGTCCTTCCCTACGACGAGATATTCATTCGACGAGATACCTCGCCCATCAAGAACTCGTCAAGTTTTTGAATGACGCGATATCTCGTCCGTCAAGATCTGGTGAATTTTGTCAGTGACAAGGTAAATCGTTGAAACAGATCTTCCCTATTACTCGTAGGGAATGAAGATCTAATTAGGAAAAGACTTTGTATCAGACTGACCACAGGTGCGCTTTGGAGTCTAAGATGAACCACCAGGAAGGTTAATGATACTTACGCCTAGGGCCTCAAAACGTCTCTATTCGCTACAGTCTAGTCCGTCCCTACTACATAGGATGAGAGCAAGTTTCATATAATGCCCGTGAAAATAGTCTCGGATATTCCGAAGCGAATTCAGTGAAGAATATTGCAGTCTATGCCGCAATTGTGTGCCACCGGAGTCGGATGAAAGACTCAGTGAGCCAAATTTGCATAGACGTTGTGGATGGGGATTAGACGGTTGGCATTATTCAAATGCTTAATCGGATCAGTGGGGTATTCGTAATCAGGAGGAGGGGTGTGCGGATTGTGTAGAAAAGTCTGGATGCATCTGATAATAACGAGTGAATACGAAGTAAATTGGTAGAATTTTCGCAACTTGGAACTCAGTATATTTCTATTCTGCGTTGCTGATGTCGCGGATTCACTTTCTAGCAGCACAAGAAGCAGAAACAACTTGGGTTCGTGCAGCGGGTGAATGGTATGCATTGAAAGATTCTCATTACGGTGTCTAGTTGGCTAATGCAAGTTGGAAAGTCGTGAATAGACACGCGCGGAAAGGGGTTGTTGTATTTGAATTTCTACGGACCATGGACATGTTTGGATTTCTGGTGCTGACGCCGGGATGCAGATTGGTGGACAAGTTAGTTCCATACTTACCAGGTCCGATACGAATTCCAAAGAATTGGGTGTCTTCATTGCACGCTTTGTAAGTGACCTCGTCTTGTAAAGACTTTTCATTCAAGATTTGGGATTCAAAAGAGATTTTGAGAGCTTTGTGAGAATTTTGAGGGAATTTTCCCTTGAGAAAGGAAATTGGGTACCACTGGGAAAAAAAGTACGGGGTAGATAGGTAGGTAGGTATTTTAATTAAAGTTGCAATGGAGCAACACAGCGGGCTACAGGCGACAATCCGGGATCAAATCCGAATAAAAAAAATCCGAGGACAACACCACATAATTTTGAAACATGATCAGATGACGAGGTCATACCTGAGCTGGCGCACCACTTTCCAGTCTTTCACAACGCGCTAAAATGAGGACATTTGAGGCCCAAACAGATTTAACGTGAACCAGCCTCTTCGTACACGACGGTCTTTGGTTCGGTTCGACCTCGCAACTCTCCGGTTGCTAATCCGTTACTCTTACAACCGGGAAAATACGGCGCTAACAATACAGAAAAATAATTCGTTAGTATTATGAGTAAAAGGCGAATTCTCAAATATATAAGTAACGAAATTCAGAATTTCCAGTCAAATCATCAAAACTTTATTACATTTACCTATATATTAATATTATTTTGTATTGTCATTCCGAAATATCCATTTACGTGACAATAGGTAGGTTAATTAACGTTGCAATGGAGCAACACAAAAGGCCATTGGTGATGGTTCGTGATCAATCCCGAAGGGAAAGATTCGACGAAAACACCGCGTAATTTTCAACGTCAGATGTCGAGATACGAGTACATACACTCCTTGACAACAGGAAAATGCACAAAAGATTACTGAAGGGAACGGGAATACAAAAACACAGACAGACAAATAAACGCAAAGCACAGAAAATGATGTGAAAAGTTTGTTTCAGGTCCCAAAGTTAACGCCACAAGGAATTAATATAAATGTGATGTAATGAATTCTCTTA
Source organism: Metellina segmentata (assembly GCA_947359465.1). NCBI lineage: Eukaryota > Metazoa > Arthropoda > Arachnida > Araneae > Tetragnathidae > Metellina > Metellina segmentata. The sequence continues at coordinate 28,690,499 of OX375884.1, forward strand.
ATGGCTCATTGCACTTTTAACAGCTATTACAACAAGAATAATACATCCAAAACACTTGGTTTAATCTTCCTGATAGTTGTCCCAACAAGATCTCATCATTAGTCAAACTGACCGGATTGATGGACGAGATATCTCGTTATAAGCAAAATTGACAGGAGCTCGATGGCTATCAAACTTTCTCAAATCTTGATAGGGTATTATTGACAGTGTATGATTGTCTGGCCAAGCATTTGCATTGTTCATAACATCGTGTGATAGCTCGAACTCGGTCCAGTCGAAGACCGTCGTGTATAAAGGGGGCCTGGTGCACGTTAAATCAAAATTGATCAGATCTTGTTGGACGAGGGAGTCCATTTGTGACATCCTTGTCGACCCTTGCTGTGTATCATTGGTGGCGTTTAAATTATTGACAGGGTATGACTGTCTGGCCAAGCATTTGCATTGTTCATGACATCGTATGATAGCTCGAACTCGGTCCAGTCGAAGACCGTCGTGTACAGAGGGGGCCTGGTACACGTTAAGTCTGACGTGGCTTCATATGCCCTCAAGTTGGAGTGGTGTAGATGTTTGAAGTACGGGGTGCCCTCGTTATCTGTTCATGGTTCAAATTTAAGAGGTGCTGTCATCGAATCTTTCCCTTCGGGATAGATACCGGACCTTTACCAATATCCCGCTGTGAAGCTCCCAGTGCGACGTTAATTAAAATTCCCAGAACTTTTTAACGCTACTTTCTTAACCTCTAACGAAGTTCAAGTGTTCCACCTTGACGTCTACGTACTCCTAAATCTCCTGTGGAATTTATATACATGATGAGAAATTAACTCAATTTAATTATCGCTATCCTAATTTCCCACCTATTGCATGACCTTAATACTACGGCAATAAATTAAAAATTTAAATGCTTTATTTTGAAACCTTTCTTCTCGGAAAATAAATCTTTTATTTGATTACTTAAAAAGCTGAAAAATCTTTTTAGTTAAAGATGTCTCAAAAAAGGGGGCTCGTGCAAAAATTAAATGCGCTTTTTTGTAAATACCTCTTATAAAACGATAGGACAGGCAACTACGAATGATCTGTACATTTTCTAATTGGGATTATGCATTTTTGTTGTAAAGGCCCTTTAACGCATACATATATTGACACCATATGTTACTATGTAACACATGAAGTTGGAGCTTAGAATAAGTACGTTGGTAAAAGATTCCACTTGCCTCAAAAGTTCTTTAGGCTTCCAATGGAGTATATTGCTTTCTTCTGATAACCTGAAGCCTTCTTATCCCAGTTGGATTATTTGGTAGGTTTTTAATTAACGTCTCACTGGAGCAACTCGACGGGCTATTGTAGCCCAGTTGAAAGAGCAACGGTTTAGCAACTAGAGGGTTGCATGCTCGAATCCAACCAAAGACCGTCGTGTTCAAAGGAGGCTAGTGCAAAGAAAAGCATGGTGTGGAAGTTTTTTTTTTGGAAAGAGGGACGCCTGCTCATGTGTTGATCTCGTCACCTGAATGTGGTTCAAAATTAATAGGTGTTGTCTTCGGGATTGATCCTGTACCGTTGCCAATAGTGTTTGGTGTTTTTCTTGTGCGATGTTAATTGTTAATTTACTACCCTCTTCCCCTGATCATGTAGAACATTGGAAAAGGTGAACACAGTCCATGTCAACCACCTCTCTGCACAGTACACATTTCGGGTTTCCATAAGTAGGAAGGTCTGACTGAAAATACCTCTCATAGTTATAGAAAATGACTACTTCAGTTGCGTCTATCATTATTCCTTTGAATAAATATTTCACAAGTTTGGATATACATAGATATGATGTCAGGATCAGTGTCTAGTGAGAGAAAATAAACGAGCAAGAATATTTTTCTCGATTCAGTATTCTTTTGAACCTCAATCTTGTCTAAGTTCGCCCCTGGCTAGAGATATTCTTCAGATCGCAGTTAGAAATCAGGAACCCGAACAAAAACAAGCGACAACCAAACGCCAATCGACGAAAAAAGGGAAGCAGGCATATCGCTGCGCCTATTAATAAACAACGCGAACTTAACAAGCCCGATCACCACCGCAATAATCACAGCATTAATTTATGCCCGCTTCTTTTTCCTCTCACTTCAAACTTCCACGAAACTCTCCCCTCGCAGACGCGTCAGAGAAAAGACAAAGAAAAACGCTGCTCAAACAAAAGGCCAAAAAAAGCAGCGCTGCTCAAACAAAAGACCAAAAAGAAACTGCCAGCTCGGTTGACGCCCGCGGTCATTCAATCGCTGTTGAGACGGGCCGGCTCCTTTTACCAATCAGAGGCACCATCTCTACCTGGAAGGCACCGGGACTTTTCCACCAAGCCCACGAGCTAACAACTCATCAAAATTGGCCGATGATTGCTAGGTTCTGGGGTCGGATCTTTAAATTACGACACGTCGTCCACACTTACTGAACCAGGTGCTAACGTATCGCTTTGCATCTTCCTTTGCCACTCTTTGCGTCGTGCAAACCGCCACCAGGTGGGGATTCTGGTAACCAGGGTGATTATGTCTGCCACCTTTTCTTTACCCTAGTTGGAGAGGTCTTTTTTTTGTTTTTCGGTTAACGAGACCCGGTGTTGGGGGGATTTGCTTAATAGGATTTCCCGGGTTCATTTAGTTGAAACGTCAACGATTACTTACGTAAGAAATTTAATTGCGTACCTGATCGGACGCTTAATTTTATAACGTGAAATTTAGCCATCAGTGAGTCGTTTAGTGAACCGGCGGGCCTCTTGCAACGTTTTCTTTTGTGCGCTTTATTTTTTGCCGTTTCGAGGGAATTGTAGGCTCGATTTCCTGGTTTCGTGGTTTCTTCGTACCTACTTTTTTAAGCGAAATTAGTTGAAATTTTACATAAACGAATATTTGAAAGTATGTTTTGGTTTGATTTGTGTTTGTGTCGATTTACGGTCATTTTCTGCTACTCTGGACATTTTTATAAATTGAGGTCGCTAGCTGATTCAATCGGAAAGATTTTTGGATGTAACTTTAGCAGGATGCATGACGAAGGTATATAAAGATGATATTTTTAATCTGTCATTTTTCTGTCTAACTTTTCAGTTAGCATTACCCGGTATTGGGGGATGTGCTTAATAAGATTCCCCGTGACCATTTAGTTGAAATATTTATATATACACAGCTGATGCAGAAAGTAAGTACCGTTTGCGCATATCTCCCGCGCAGAACGAAGGTCACGTATGCGTAGCTACGTCCTTCAACTCGGGAACGAATTAGCCTAGCCATTTCGTTTGTTTACGTTAACATTTGAAGTCCTTGTTTGTAGGTAATCATGTTTAAAACAATCGATCGGCCCGCCAGCTGTGAAATAAGAGCTGCTTAGAATGCGAGAAATGTTCGACCTTGTGAAATTTATCGTCAGATAAGTGAAACTTACTGAGAGAACGCGATGAGTGAAAGTATGGTGCTAAAGTGGGTTGGAACGTTTAACGAAGGAAGGAAAATGTCCACGACGAGGAGATCAGTGGACGGCCGTTGTTGATCACCGATGATTCGCGAAGAATTGGTGCGCTGCATCGACTAAAAAAGTTTGCTCCAATACGCGATTCACGATTTCTGATTTGCAATGAATTTTCAATACCATTTCACGATCTTTATTACACAAAATTGGGACTGAACATTTGCACTACAAAAATCTACCAAAAACAGTAACGGCGATCAAAAACGGAAACGCATGGGGGCAGCCTTGGAATTATTGCTGTGTTATGCGACAAAAGGAAACCATTTTTTGAAAAGGATTGTCACAGGCGATGAAACACGGATTGGTTACGAGACACCTGAAACGAAACGACAGTCACTGGAATAGGAGCATACTGGTTCCCCGAAATCCAAGAAGGCAAAGCCACCTATTTCTTGAATAAAAATCACGTGCACCGTGTTTTGGGACTGTCAAGGAATTTTTTTTCGCTTATTACACAACTGGAGGGCCGATCGACTGTTTTAAAAACATGATTACCGACAAATAATGACTTCAAACGTTAACGTAAATAAACAAAATGGCTAGGCTAATTCGTTCTCGAGTTGAAGGATGTAGCTATGCATGCGCGACCTTCGTGCTGTCAGATGTGCGGGATGATATGCGCAAACGGTACTTACTTTCTGGACCAGCTTTGTATATACATACATACATATATATTGGTATTTTTTAATTAACGTCGTACTAGAGAAACACAACGGGCTATTGACGACGGTCCTTGATCAACGCCAACGTGAGGTCACCAATTTGAGGCCACGACAGATTCAAGTTCACCACAGAATGAATAGGTATTTTAATTAAAGTCTTACTGGAGCAACACAACGGGGTACTGACGTCGGTCCTGAATCAATCCACCAAGGGAAAGATTCTAGGCCAACACCAAATAATTTCGACTCTCAGTCAGATGACTAGGTAACACCTGAGCTGACACCCTACTCTCCAGCCGACCAACCGGTCTGGTGGTTAAGGTGTTAGCCTCTAGATCGGAAAGTTCCTGGTTCGAATCCGGGTCAGTGTATGAACGTTTGTGAGCGTGTATGGTGTAGAGGCAGCTGGTGCTCCTTGAATCTGTCGTGGCCGAAATGCCTCACGTTTGGTTGGTGTGGAAGTTTGAAGAGTGGGGTGCCAGCTCAGGTGTTGCTTCGTCATCTGACCGTGATTCAAAATGACGTGGCGATACATCGAATGGCATAGGCTGGGACGGTAACCTCAACCCTCGCCAGTATTATGTTATTCCAGTACGACGTTAAGTGAAAGTGACCGATTATGAGATACTTGCCTAATGAGATACATTCCTATCTTTACCAGTCGACCATCCGGTATGATGGGTAAGGTTTTACTGTCTAGATCGGAAGATTTCTGTTTCGAATCCGGGTCAGTGCATGGATGTTTGTAAGCGTATGGTGTAGAGGAGGCTGGGACACCTTAAAACTGTAGTGGCCGAAAGTCCTCACGTTGAGTTGGTGTTGGAGTTTGGAGAGCGGGGTACCAGCTCAGGCGTTGCCTCGTCGTTATCTGACCGTGGTTCAAAATTGCGTGGTGTTGTCATCGGACCTTTCGCTTATGGGATTGATCCCGGACCGTCGTCAATAGCCCGTTGTGTTGCTCTAGTACGACACACATTAATTAAAAAATTACCAAATTACCCATAGAGGATTGATCCCGGACCGTCATCAATAGCCCGATGTGTTACTCTAGTACGACGTTAACTAAAAATTTCCAGTTACTATCCAAACTTTCACGCCAACCCAGAGCATCGGAACATTTTCTGAATTATTCGCATCAGAGTAAGCTTTCGGTTACGTCTAAGCTTCCCTCGAAAAAAATGACGTAAAATAGGAAATATACGCATTCAAGGGTCTCACAACTTAACCTGAATAAATTACCGTGCGTTTTCCCCTCCACTCTACTACGAATAAATAAATTTGAATCCGCTGCCTCTACTGTACCATAAAGATCCATTTACTTTCCGGTCAATATGCATGCGCGCACATTGTTTCCTAAGAAGATGGGAATTCCTAACAGTCGGCGGAACCCCCGGTGCGAGGCAAGCTCTCGCGGAACCCCAGGATACACTCCAGTTATCATATTTTACAAGACTTCCAACACTCCAGGTGGAACCCGATTTTTATCGCTGGCTTACACGGAATCGCCGGAGTGTGAAGTACCTCGGCCGCATAATTCAATCGGGATCCAACGGGGAGAAGCAAGGATCCCGCGCAGAAGGCCGACTTGAACTCCTGGTTCGCCAACCTTTTAGAGTGTAATGGCAGAAATATGACTGCGATTCCAAGAAGTTATAATCTATTATGGGTTTCGGACGAGAAACGAGCGCATAAAGCCTCGTTAGTGTCTGTTTTTTCAATATTCCGTTTTCCTCCAATAGTGCGGAATTATTTTTTGAGTTAGTTTCGCATTTTGCGTTCTTTGAGATGGTTGTGTTTTTTAGGCGAATGGAATTCGCGTTTAGAAGTCCGTTGCGTTGCTTCAAAACGACGTTAATTAAAAATACATACTTGGTATTGGTAATTTTTAGTTAACGTCGTACTAGAGCAACACAACGGGCTATTGACGACAGTACGGGATAGGTCCCTTAAGAGAAAGATCCTAGGACAACACCTCATAATTTTGAACTAAGGTCAGGTAATGGTAATGGTAATTTTAGTTAACGCCGTACTAGAGCAACGCAACGGGCTATTGACGACAGTACGGGATAAGTCCCTTAAGAGAAAGATCCTAGGACAACACCTCGTAATTTTGAACCACGGTCAGGTAATGGTAATGGTAATTTTAGTTAACGCCGTACTAGAGCAACACAACGGGCTATTGACGACACTACAAGAGCAATCCCTTAAAGGAAAGATCCGAGGACAATACCTCGTAATTTTGAACTACGGTCAGATAACGAAGCAACACCTGAGCTGGCTCCCCACTCTCCAAACTTCCACACTAACCCAACGTGAGGACTTTTCGCCACGACAGATTTAAGTGCAGTAACAGACGATAGTGCAGCAGCCGCCTCTACACCATACGCTTACAAACATCTATGCCCAGACCAGGATTTCAACAAGGAACCTTCATATCTAGAGGCTAACACCTTAACCACTGTACCGGTTGGTCGGCTGAACTACGGTCAGATGACGAAGCAACACCTGAGCTGGCTCCCCACTCTCCAAACTTCCACACTAACCCAACGTGAGGACTTTTGGCCACGACAGATTTAAGTGCAGTAACAGACGACAGTGCAGCAGCCGCCTCTACACCATACGCTTACAAACATCTATGCCCAGACCAGGATTTCAACAAGGAACCTTCATATCTAGAGGCTAACACCTTAACCACTGTACCGGTTGGTCGGCTGAACTACGGTCAGATGACGAAGCAACACCTGAGCTGGCTCCCCACTCACCAAACTTCCACACTCACCCAACGTGAGGACTTTCGGCCACGACAGATTTAAAGTGCAGCAGCCGCCTCTACATCATACGCTTACAAGCATCTATGCCCAGACCCGGATTTGAACAAGGAACCTTCATATCTAGAGGCTAACATCTTAACCACTGTACCGGTTGGTCGGCCTACAATGAATAAGATCATTTAGAAATAAATTGATGAAAACTTCAGTATGAATGTAAACGCGATTAACTCTTAGAATTCTCTTTGGAAGTAGGTTTTCTTCAAATTAGCATTTAATTACGTGTTTTTTATACGTTTCTACTGTATTTTGTCCTTCCCGTTTAACCGGTACATTTACTGATGTAGGTACTGAACACATTTATTTTGTGCCCGTTCTCATTAATTTATACACCGAATAAAATATAATTGTGAATCAGAATCAGCATATATATTAATGTACATTACAATTCGGCATGGAATAGACTTAATTTAACCTAAAAATAGCCTTTAATTAGGGTGAGGATACAGCTAAACCGATTATTTAACTCAAAAGCTTCAATGATTTTTTAAAGAAATTCCTTAAATATGCAATTACACAACTGTCAATTTAGCCTAAATTTCAATATCGTGGGAGCATTGATTTATCAATGTAATTATTTTAGTATTAAATTTGTTTTGGACTCGAATTCAATACGATATGAAATGAGTTATTCAATTTAAAAGTTTTGTTTGAAAAGTTATGTTAGATGCATTACGTATGCATTTATAAAACAAATTTAGCGTCGGAGAAGCATATATTTTCTCGGACAGTGGTGTTAAATATAATACAACTTGTGAATTCGTTAGACATGTGTATGCATATTTATTTTATTATGCATGTTTATCTTCGCATAATGCGGGTTTCCATTTTGAATAAAAACTTCAAAACAATTTGAGAAGAATCGCTAAAAACCTATTTTCACCAAATTATAGTTTCTAGTGTTTTTTTATATAAATTGTGTCTTCCTAAAAAAAACTCCTTTGATGTTAGTATTCAGTTAAGATCTTATTTGAAATTCAATTTTTTGCAAATAAAAATTATGCGTGTGAAAGTAAAGTTTGTTTCTACAATTAACATAGTACGAAATGCTAAATGCATTTTTGATTTTCATAAGAACTAAACACATAACATTGAGTGTAGCATGCACGGTATTAAAATTTTTTTTGGATACCTAAGTATGTATATACGTCTTCGCCAAACGCTGCACTAGTTTTAACCAGTAATAGTTTACTTTAGATTAGTAGTTTAGTACTTAAGGTTTTTCCTTTCTGAGACTACAACAGTTTGGTATCCATTTTAATGTGTTAAGCATTTATAAATATTCTGTACCGGAAAAATTATCTCGTGCATTTTGTATCCTAAACCTTTCTTTTACATTTTCCTCCCATCTTAAAAATGCAATTTTTCATCTTTCCCAGTCCAAAAAACAAAAAAGGCTCGGATAATTTATTTTCAATTCTTTCGGATTATGCGGCTTTGCGATGCCTTACTCCCTTCTCAAATACAGCTTTTTTATGTCCTCCAAAAGCTGCTAAGAGCGGAGTTGAGAATGCTAAGGAGTGAATAAGGAAGGGCGATAAAAAATGCTTCCCGAGTCAAGAAAAGACTAAGGCTTTGTTAAAGCCTTTATTATTTGGTACTTCTATTAGCTACATGAGACTCCAAAAAAGTAAAGCAAAGGCATTTTCATTCAGATTATGATTAAATTCGTGTGAAAGTCGGGTTTTTTTATGTCCCGGCTCGGCTTCCATTCATTCTTCGTTATTGTGTAATTCAAATACCAATAAATTATGACTTGAGCAAAGGCCAACGGAAACCTATGGCAGAGCTTAGATTGTCGAGAACAATAAAGCTTCCCTTCAAGCCCATATGCATCGCCGAGTATCAATATTTCCAATTGTTTTGGACAGTATAATATCGAAACCATCTCACAAATTTGAAAACTACAAAATTCAACTAATTAATATTGAAAGAAGTGAAAAAAATTGGGGTAGTCTGTGTCTGAAATAGAGTGGCCTGTGTAGTAAATGAAAGAAACAAATTTAGAGCGAGATATGTTTGTTTATATAATATATATACACACACTACCCTACATTAATGGACTGGACAGCAAGATGTGATGGTATAAGGGAAAGAATACATGCTTCAATAGGGGGATGGTCCCCCTCGTGCTGCAAATACACTAGCAACCCTTCTGGGTATACTTTCAACAAGGTTATGATACACAGCTATGGGCATTTGTGTCCATTTCTGCTGGAAGAATATCGCCAGCTCAGCTGTAGATTTCGAACGTGGTTCTCTGGTCCATAAGCGTTGCTCTAACTTGTCCCACAAATTTTCTATGGGGTTTAGGTCGTGACTCTGGGCAGGCCAGGGAAGACGTTTTACATCCATATCTTGATACCACTGCTTGACAGAGGCTGCAACATGACATGGAGCGTTGTCTCCCTGGATGTAACATTCGTTCATTCCTTTCAATTACCAGAGCTTAGGAAGAACCTGATTGTCCAAAATGTTCATGTATGCGTCTGCGTTCAATTTACTAGGAACAACATGCATAGGTCCCAGGCCATACCACGAAAAACACCCACAAACAAGTAGTCGGATTTTATGCAAATCCGCTGGCGTCCTGTCCATTATTGTAGGGTAGTGTAAATATAACCTCGAAAGCTAACGTGTTCGTCCTCGTAGACTCCGTTCGATGTATTTCTGCTTGGCTTTTCGACGACTATATGCCAACAAAGATAATTCTTTCAGTTTTTTCCATTGTAATCCTAATTTTTACAACCAACAATGCCTTCAATTTGACTCTTTTAGCGTTTGTGCACACACCGATAACTATCGGATATCGGAGACGTAATTTTCTAATGGCGTGGTCTAAATAATTGTGTCCGATTTTTATCAGAGATCTGCGTCATTTTCGCCTGAACGTGATAAAATTTAATCAAACGAATTTATTCGACTTTTTTAGGAGCTTAGCTAAAATTATAGTTAAAGTGAATATGCTTTTGAATAATGAAAAAAAGAAAGGAAATTGTTATTTTGTACTGGATGTACTTGGAGACAGCGTAGAAATTATAGACGCTTTTGGATTCATCCACTAATAGCCAAACGATATGCGGAAGGTGTGTTCTATACAATGTTTCATAAGCTCCGTAAGTAATAAAAGTTTTAACGTTCATTTTTGTATCGTATCAATAATTTAAAACGTGGGAAGCCGATTACTGCGACTAAAATGCATAATGAATATGTAAACAACTGCAATTATGGAATGCGAAGCGCAGGCGCAGTAGATATTTATCGGTAATCGTAGAATTCAAAATGTCGGATAGTATTTTTGTCGGAACGGATAATATCGGACGATTTTGTGCAAGGTACCAATATATGTAATTTAAAATTGTCCGATACGATAATTAGCAGTGTGTACAAACGCTCTTACAGCATTAAATTGGCAGTTTCGGCATTACCTTTCGTTTGAGACCAGTTTCGGCATCGTAGCGTTTTGCAGACCTGAGTTATACTGATTTGAAGTTTGCTCTGTCGCAGTGGAAAATCCAAACGCCGTTCGCCTTCCCGCTTATCGCGGCATGCGCCAACAAATCTTTGTTCCCTTAGTTATCGAATGACACTACATTTGTTGTGTGGTTCGCGTTGATTTTTGAAATTATTAGACTGAACTATAGAACGATGATCTTTTACCCTCAACTTTCCGTATTGGTCATATAGTAGGGGAGACTATAGTACGTAAGGTACAGTCATAACTAGGGACAGTCGCTGTAAATAATAGAAGAGATGGGAATTTCTGTTGAAGAGGTTGGTAACACTGGGCAGTCACTCATATTGTTTGAATATGGTGACTTCAACAGATAAGTCCTATTTTGCATTTTTCTATTTTTGCCTACCTAAAGTAAAATTTTGAAGTAGTTTTTCTCGATTTTTCATCATTCTTTAGTGTACTTAACAGACACACACTGTTTAGAAATCAATTCTACTGCTTTTCAAGGGTTAATTCATATTTGTTTCGATCGTTCACCCAATTTCAATCCTGCCATAATGGCGATCGAATTCAGAAAGACCAGTTGTTGTACCAAGGGACACTTTTGCCTGTCGTACCTAGGGACAAAATACGCTGCTCACAACGAACAACAGCTGATCGTCAATGATCTGTTTTCAAGCTGCTTTGAAAATTTCAGAATGTAATATAATTCACAGGTAAAAAGGTTTCGTATGTGTAAATATAAAAAAAATTTATAGATAAAATGATAACAAAAAGACTTCAGTTTCCTGTTTCTTTAACAGTTTTGGACTAGGCTAAGGTTTTTCACATTTATTGATACACTCAAAAGTGAAATAATCAGAAAAATACGAGTTCCTTCACTGCGATTTATTGTTAAGGAAGAATAAGTTTGGCATGATTGTGACCATAAAGAAAAATTTCTTTGAGCTGTGATTTTGCAGTAAAATTTAAGTCTGAAATCTAAGCCTTTTGATATTATTTTTGCATAAATCCTTGATATTTTTGTAAATAATCTTAATTTTTGGAAAGTAAAATTCTTGATTGTTCAATAAAAGTTTGAGTTGAAAAATTGTTTAAAAGTAGTTTTTTTTTACACATTCTAGTCTGTCCTTAGGTACAGAACCCCTTGTCCCTAGGTATGGAGGAGGTGTCACAATCATCAAGACAGAAAATGGTGGGTCACTATCATCAGGTCAAAACCTACCAGGGGTGTCTCTACCATCAGGTCAAAACCTACACAATCGTCAGGACAACAAATGATGGGTATGTATCATCAGGTCAAAACCTACCAGGAGATGTCACTACGATCAGGTCAAAGCCTAAAATATCATCAGGACAGAAAATGGTTGGCCTTATGATGGTGGGCATTTTGCTCCACCGAAATAGCCTCCGACCATTTTTCCCCTGGTATAATCTTAATAAGTTATCTTAGTAAGTTCTAATATTACGATAACCACAGAATCTTACAAATAAAAATTAAATGAAATATATCGCTAGTAATTGATAATCTAATCTAAACTATAGAAATTTGGACACTGGCACGATGCTCTATAGCGGAGCTGAGAATTAATACAGTCCTGTCCTCGTTCCATTAGAAGAAGGAATCATGTCAAGTACAATTAACTCATTTAACTCAAAATACCCTCATTACGCACTTGCATCGTTCTTCTACTAGAACTGCGATCCATAACCATCGACCTTGTTAGTATTTATGCATCTAAATTCATTGATAGGACAAATTAAATTTCTTTGTTATCGATACTTGTTTGCAAACTTGCTTAGTTCTGTGGAAATACGTCAGCTTCCCTACTTTAAATGCGGCATATTAGTTTTCCTCGCATCGATTCCCTACCGTTTCGATTTAGCCATAATTCTCTTGGGACTTCCTAATGCTTTGCCACATTTCATTTCTCGAATTCGCCCAATCCATAAATGCATGAATACGATCCCTGGACCAATCATCAGTTCAATTTAATAGACTGCTGAAATTTCTGCTGAAAGGAGGAGCGATAAATTTAATTTCACTCCAAAAACTTAGGATTAGAAAGAAATCGAGGATGATCGAGTGATTTACAGTGCGAAGAGTTAAACTAGAAACTGTTGATTGTGATGGTTTTGTTTAACTGTTCTTTCTTTCCTTTGTCGGCTTATGCATTCATTGAAAATTTGGATATCAATTGGAACTTGTTTTTAACGTCTCATTTGAAATTGTCTAAGGGGACCGTCTCAAAAGCACTATTCGCAGCATCATATTATTGAATTATATCTGTAAATATAGAGTTAGCATCTGTCTACGCCATACAAATCTACACCGTTTGATTAATCCACGTCAAATTTGGTACACTTATTCTTTAGACTCCTGCGGGAAACGTAAGCTGCGTATTAAATACCTTTTAACTTGTCCTGGGCATGTTAGAGGTGTCTAAAAACAATTCAAAATCCCCATAGGAATAACATTGAGTATTATTACGATATTACCATTAGACCAATCCACCAAACTTGGCACACACATTCTTTAGAACATTGCCATACAAATCTACACTGTTTAATTAATCCACATCAAATTTGGTACACTTATTCTTTAAACTCCTGCGGGAAACGTAAGCTGCGTATTAAATACCTTTTAACTTGTCCTGGGCATGTTAGAGGTGTCTAAAAACAATTCAAAATCCCCATAGGAATAACATTGAGTATTATTACGATATTACCATTAGACCAATCCACCAAACTTGGCACACACATTCTTTAGAACATTGCCATACAAATCTACACTGTTTGATTAATCCACATCAAATTTGGTACACTTATTCTTTAAACTCCTGCGGGAAACGTAAGCTGCGTATTAAATACCTTTTAACTTGTCCTGGGCATGTTAGAGGTGTCTAAAAACAATTCAAAATCCCCATAGGAATAACATTGAGTATTATTACGATATTACCATTAGACCAATCCACCAAACTTGGCACACACATTCTTTAGAACATTGCCATACAAATCTACACTGTTTGATTAATCCACATCAAATTTGGTACACTTATTCTTTAAACTCCTGCGGGAAACGTAAGCTGCGTATTAAATACCTTTTAACTTGTCCTGGGCATGTTAGAGGTGTCTAAAAACAATTCAAAGTCCCCATAGGAATAACATTGAGTATTAATACGATATTACCGTTAAACCAATCCACCAAACTTGGCACACACATTCTTTAGAACATTGAGAGAAACGTAGGCTACATATTAACCTCTGTTCGATTTATTCTCTATATGTAGATGGTCTAAATACAATTTGAAAACCGTATTTGAACAACATTGAGTATTATTACGATCACCGTTAGACCAATCCACACCAAACTTGGCACACGCATTATTTAGAGCCTTGCGGAAAACGTAAGTTGCATATTAACTCCTGTTTGATTTATTCTGGGTATGCAGAGGGGTCTAAATACAATCGAAAACCGCATAGGAACAACATTAAGTATTAAGATCACCTTTAGGGGACCAATCCACATCAAATTTTGTACACTTATTCTTTAAAACCTTGCGGAAACGTAGGTTGCATATTTACCCACGTAAGATTTATAGTGAGGGTGCGGAGGAAACTAAAAGCATTACGAATTCTCCATATTTCTGTGAGAGTTTCGAATTGACGTTGCATTGACGAGTATTAACGAGGTTTAAGTTGAAACTCAGATTGT